>CM050163.1:156534482-157032472 GCA_027410445.1 Discoglossus pictus | reverse complement strand
CATCTTTTTCCATCTCCCAGTCTCAAAAATCCAGGCCTTACACATGCCCCCTGATAGGTGCTGTAACAGGTATTAAACTGATAAGAGTAGTACTTACAAACACGCCACTCCTATATGGTGGCACCTTTGATTGCACGTGCCGTGCCCCCAAAATTGAAGTGATACAACCAACCAAGCATCTTTTTCCATCTCCCAGTTCTAAAAATCTAGGCCTTATACACGCCCCCTGATAGGTGACGTAACAAGTATGAAACTGATAAGAGTAGTACTTACAAACACGCCACTCCTATCTGGTGGCACCTTTGATTGCACGTGCCGAGTCCCAAAATTGAAGTGATACGACCAACCAAGCATCTTTTTCCATCTCCCGGTTCTAAAAATCCAGGCCTTATACACGCCCCCTGATAGGTGCTTTAACAGGTATTAAACTGAAAAGAGTAGTACTAACAAACACGCCACTCCTATCTGGTGGCACCTTTGATTGCACGCGCCGTGCCCCAAAATTAAAGTGATATGACCAACCAAGCATCTTTTTCCATCTCCCAGTTCTAAAAATCCAGGCCTTATACATGCCCCCTGATAGGTGACGTAACAAGTATTAAACTGATAAGAGTAGTACTTACAAACACGCCACTCCTATCTGGTGGCACCTTTGATTGCACGTGCCGAGTCCCAAAATTGAAGTGATACGACCAACCAAGCATCTTTTTCCATCTCCCGGTTCTAAAAATCCAGGTCTTATACACGCCCCCTGATAGGTGACGTAACAAGTATTAAACTGATAAGAGTAGTACTTACAAACACGCCACTCCTATCTGGTGGCACCTTTGATTGCACGTGCCGTGCCTCAAAATTGAAGTGATACGACCAACCAAGCATCTTTTTCCATCTCCCAGTCTCAAAAATCCAGGCCTTATACACTGCCCCTGATAGGTGCTGTAACAGGTATTAAACTGATAAGAGTAGTACTTACAAACACGCCACTACTATATCGTGGCACCTTTGATTGCACGTGCCGTGCCCCAAATTTGAAGTGATACAACCAACCAGGCATCTTTTTCCATCTCCCGGTTCTAAAAATACAGGTCTTATACACGCCCCCTGATAGGTGATGTAACAAGTATTAAACTGATAAGAGTAGTACTTACAAACACGCCACTCCTATCTGGTGGCACCTTTGATTGCACGTGCCGTGCCCCAAAATTGAAGATACGACCAACCAAGCATCTTTTTCCATCTCCCAGTCTCAAAAATCCAGGCCTTACACATGCCCCCTGTCAAGTGCTGTAACAGGTATTAAACTGATAAGAGTAGTACTTACAAACACGCCACTCCTATCTGGTGGCACCTTTGATTGCACGCGCGGTGCCCAAAAATTTAAAGTGATATGACCAACCAAGCATCTTTTTCCATCTCCCGGTTCTAAAAATACATGCCTTATACAGGCCCCCTGATTGGTGACGTAACAAGTATTAAACTGATAAGAGTAGTACTTACAAACATGCCACTCCTATCTGGTGGCACCTTTGATTGCACGGGCCATGCCCCAAAATTGAAGTGATATGACCAACCAAGCATCTTTTTCCATCTCCCAGTTCTAAAAATCCAGGCCTTATACACGCCCCCTGATAGGTGATGTAACAAGTATTAAACTGATAAGAGTAGTACTTACAAACACGCCACTCCTATCTGGTGGCACCTTTGATTGCACGTGCCGTGCCCCAAAATTGAAGTGATACGACCAACCAAGCATCTTTTTCCATCTCCCAGTCTCAAAAATCCAGGCCTTACACACGCCCCCTGATAGGTGCTGTAACAGGTATTAAACTGATAAGAGTAGTACTTACAAACACGCCACTCCTATATGGTGGCACCTTTGATTGCACGTGCCGTGCCCCAAAATTGAAGTAATACGACCAACCAAGCATCTTTTTCCACCTCCCGGTTCCAAAAATCCAGGCCTTATACATGCCCCCTGATAGGTGCTTTAAAAGGTATTAAACTGATAAGAGTAGTACTTACAAACACGCCACTCCTATATGGTGGCACCTTTGATTGCACGTGCCGTGCCCCAAAATTGAAGTGATACAACCAACCAAGCATCTTTTTCCATCTCCCAGTTCTAAAAATCTAGGCCTTATACACGCCCCCTGATAGGTGACGTAACAAGTATGAAACTGATAAGAGTAGTACTTACAAACACGCCACTCCTATCTGGTGGCACCTTTGATTGCACGTGCTGTGCCCCAAAATTGAAGTGATACGACCAACCAAGCATCTTTTTCCATCTCCCGGTCTCAAAAATCCAGGCCTTATACACTCCCCCTGATAGGTGCTGTAACAGGTATTAAACTGATAAGAGTAGTACTTACAAACACGCCACTACTATATCGTGGCACCTTTGATTGCACGTGCCGTGCCCCAAATTTGAAGTGATACAACCAACAAGGCATCTTTTTTCATCTCCCGGTTCTAAAAATACAGGTCTTATACACGCCCCCTGATAGGTGATGTAACAAGTATTAAACTGATAAGAGTAGTACTTACAAACACGCCACTCCTATCTGGTGGCACCTTTGATTTCACGTGCCGTGCCCCAAAATTGAAGATACGACCAACCAAGCATCTTTTTCCATCTCCCAGTCTCAAAAATCCAGGCCTTACACATGCCCCCTGTCAGGTTCTGTAACAGGTATGAAACTGATAAGAGTAGTACTTACAAACACGCCACTCCTATCTGGTGGCACCTTTGAATGCACGTGCCGAGCCCCAAAATTGAAGTGATACGACCAACCAAGCATCTTTTTCCATCTCCCGGTTCTAAAAATACATGCCTTATACAGGCCCCCTGATTGGTGACGTAACAAGTATTAAACTGATAAGAGTAGTACTTACAAACATGCCACTCCTATCTGGTGGCACCTTTGATTGCACGGGCCATGCCCCAAAATTGAAGTGATATGACCAACCAAGCATCTTTTTCCAGCTCCCAGTTCTAAAAATCCAGGCCTTATACACGCCCCCTGATAGGTGATGTAACAAGTATTAAACTGATAAGAGTAGTACTTACAAACACGCCACTCCTATCTGGTGGCACCTTTGATTGCACGTGCCGTGCCCCAAAATTGAAGTGATACGACCAACCAAGCATCTTTTTCCATCTCCCAGTCTAAAAAATCCAGGCCTTACACACGCCCCCTGATAGGTGCTGTAACAGGTATTAAACTGATAAGAGTAGTACTTACAAACACGCCACTCCTATATGGTGGCACCTTTGATTGCACGTGCCGTGCCCCAAAATTGAAGTAATACGACCAACCAAGCATCTTTTTCCATCTCCCGGTCTCAAAAATCCAGGCCTTATACACTCCCCCTGATAGGTGCTGTAACAGGTATTAAACTGATAAGAGTAGTACTTACAAACACGCCACTACTATATCGTGGCACCTTTGATTGCACGTGCCGTGCCCCAAATTTGAAGTGATACAACCAACCAGGCATCTTTTTCCATCTCCCGGTTCTAAAAATACAGGTCTTATACACGCCCCCTGATAGGTGATGTAGCAAGTATTAAACTGATAAGAGTAGTACTTACAAACACGCCACTCCTATCTGGTGGCACCTTTGATTTCACGTGCCGTGCCCCAAAATTGAAGATACGACCAACCAAGCATCTTTTTCCATCTCCCAGTCTCAAAAATCCAGGCTTAACACATGCCCCCTGTCAGGTGCTGTAACAGGTATTAAAATGATAAGAGTAGTACTTACAAACACGCCACTCCTATCTGGTGGCACCTTTGATTGCACGCGCGGTGCCCCAAAATTTAAAGTGATATGACCAACCAAGCATCTTTTTCCATCTCCCACTTCTAAAAATCCAGGTCTTATACATGCCCCCTGATAGGTGACGTAACAAGTATTAAACTGATAAGAGTAGTACTTACAAACACGCCACTCCTATCTGGTGGCACCTTTGAATGCACGTGCCGAGCCCCAAAATTGAAGTGATACGACCAACCAAGCATCTTTTTCCATCTCCCGGTTCTAAAAATACATGCCTTATACACGCCCCCTGATAGGTGATGTAACAAGTATTAAACTGATAAGAGTAGTACTTACAAACACGCCACTCCTATCTGGTGGCACCTTTGATTGCACGTGCCGTGCCCCAAAATTGAAGTGATACGACCAACCAAGCATCTTTTTCCATCTCCCAGTCTCAAAAATCCAGACCTTACACACGCCCCCTGATAGGTGCTGTAACAGGTATTAAACTGATAAGAGTAGTACTTACAAACACGCCACTCCTATATGGTGGCACCTTTGATTGCACGTGCCGTGCCCCAAAATTGAAGTAATACGACCAACCAAGCATCTTTTTCCATCTCCCAGTTCTAAAAATCCAGGCCTTATACACGCCCCCTGATAGGTGATGTAACAAGTATTAAACTGATAAGAGTAGTACTTACAAACACGCCACTCCTATCTGGTGGCACCTTTGATTGCACGTGCCGTGCCCCAAAATTGAAGTGATACGACCAACCAAGCATCTTTTTCCATCTCCCAGTCTCAAAAATCCAGGCCTTACACACGCCCCCTGATAGGTGCTGTAACAGGTATTAAACTGATAAGAGTAGTACTTACAAACACGCCACTCCTATATGGTGGCACCTTTGATTGCACGTGCCGTGCCCCAAAATTGAAGTAATACGACCAACCAAGCATCTTTTTCCATCTCCCGGTTCTAAAAATCCAGGCCTTATACACGCCCCCTGATAGGTGACGTAACAAGTATTAAACTGATAAGAGTAGTACTTACAAACACGCCACTCCTATCTGGTGGCACCTTTGATTGCACGTGCTGTGTCCCAAAATTGAAGTGATACGACCAACCAAGCATATTTTTCCATCTCCCGGTCTCAAAAATCCAGGCCTTATACACGCCCCCTGATAGGTGACGTAACAAGTATTAAACTGATAAGAGTAGTACTTACAAACACGCCACTCCTATCTGGTGGCACCTTTGATTGCACGTGCCGTGCCTCAAAATTGAAGTGATACGACCAACCAAGCATCTTTTTCCATCTCCCAGTCTCAAAAATCCAGGCATTATACACGCCCCCTGATAGGTGACGTAACAAGTATTAAACTGATAAAAATAGTACTTACAAACACGCCACTCCTATCTGGTGGCATCTTTGATTGCACGTGCCGTGCCCCAAAATTGAAGTGATACGACCAACCAAGCATCTTTTTCCAACTCCCGGTTCCAAAAATCCAGGCCTTATACATGCCCCCTGATAGGTGCTGTAACAGGTATTAAACTGATAAGAGTAGTACTTACAAACACGCCACTCCTATATGGTGGCACCTTTGATTGCACGTGCCGTGCCCCAAAATTGAAGTGATACAACCAACCAAGCATCTTTTTCCATCTCCCAGTTCTAAAAATCTAGGCCTTATACACGCCCCCTGATAGGTGACGTAACAAGTATTAAACTGATAAGAGTAGTACTTACAAACACGCCACTCCTATCTGGTGGCACCTTTGATTTCACGTGCCGTGCCCCAAAATTGAAGTGATACGACCAACCAAGCATCTTTTTCCATCTCCCAGTCTCAAAAATCCAGGCCTTACACACGCCCCCTGTCAGGTGCTGTAACAGGTATTAAACTGATAAGAGTAGTACTTACAAACACGCCACTCCTATCTGGTGGCACCTTTGATTGCACGCGCGGTGCCCCAAAATTTAAAGTGATATGACCAACCAAGCATCTTTTTTCATCTCCCACTTCTAAAAATCCAGGTCTTATACATGCCCCCTGATAGGTGACGTAACAAGTATTAAACTGATAAGAGTAGTACTTACAAACATGCCACTCCTATCTGGTGGCACCTTTGATTGCACGGGCCATGCCCCAAAATTGAAGTGATATGACCAACCAAGCATCTTTTTCCATCTCCCAGTTCTAAAAATCCAGGCCTTATACACGCCCCCTGATAGGTGATGTAACAAGTATTAAACTGATAAGAGTAGTACTTACAAACACGCCACTCCTATCTGGTGGCAACTTTGATTGCACGTGCCGTGCCCCAAAATTGAAGTGATACGACCAACCAAGCATCTTTTTCCATCTCCCAGTCTCAAAAATCCAGGCCTTACACACGCCCCCTGATAGGTGCTGTAACAGGTATTAAACTGATAAGAGTAGTACTTACAAACACGCCACTCCTATATGGTGGCACCTTTGATTGCACGTGCCGTGCCCCAAAATTGAAGTAATACGACCAACCAAGCATCTTTTTCCATCTCCCAGTTCTAAAAATCCAGGCCTTATACACGCCCCCTGATAGGTGACGTAACAAGTATTAAACTGATAAGAGTAGTACTTACAAACACGCCACTCCTATCTGGTGGCACCTTTGATTACACGTGCCGTGCCCCAAAATTGAAGTGATACGACCAACCAAGCATCTTTTTCCATCTCCCAGTCTCAAAAATCCAGGCCTTACACACGCCCCCTAATAGGTGCTGTAACAGGTATTAAACTGATAAGAGTAGTACTTCCAAACACGCCACTCCTATCTGGTGGCACCTTTGATTGCACGCGCGGTGCCCCAAAATTTAAAGTGATATAACCAACCAAGCATCTTTTTCCATCTCCCACTTCTAAAAATCCAGGTCTTATACATGCCCCCTGATAGGTGACGTAACAAGTATGAAACTGATAAGAGTAGTACTTACAAACACGCCACTCCTATCTGGTGGCACCTTTGAATGCGAGTGCCGAGCCCCAAAATTGAAGTGATACGACCAACCAAGCATCTTTTTCCATCTCCCGGTTCTAAAAATCCAGGCCTTATACACGCCCCCTGATAGGTGATGTAACAAGTATTAAACTGATAAGAGTAGTACTTACAAACACGCCACTCCTATCTGGTGGCACCTTTGATTGCACGTGCTGTGCCCCAAAATTGAAGTGATACGACCAACCAAGCATCTTTTTCCATCTCCCGGTCTCAAAAATCCAGGCCTTATACACGCCCCCTGATAGGTGACGTAACAAGTATTAAACTGATAAGAGTAGTACTTACAAACACGCCACTCCTATCTGGTGGCACCTTTGATTGCACGTGCCGTGCCCCAAAATTGAAGTGATACGACCAACCAAGCATCTTTTTCCATCTCCCAGTCTCAAAAATCCAGGCCTTACACACGCCCCCTAATAGGTGCTGTAACAGGTATTAAACTGATAAGAGTAGTACTTACAAACACGCCACTCCTATATGGTGGCACCTTTGATTGCACGTGCCGTGCCCCAAAATTGAAGTAATATGACCAACCAAGCATCTTTTTCCATCTCCCAGTTCTAAAAATCCAGGCCTTATACACGCTCCCTGATAGGTGACGTAACAAGTATTAAACTGATAAGAGTAGTACTTACAAACACGCCACTCCTATCTGGTGGCACCTTTGATTGCACGTGCTGTGCCCCAAAATTGAAGTGATACGACCAACCAAGCATCTTTTTCCATCTCCCGGTTCTAAAAATACATGCCTTATACAGGCCCCCTGATAGGTGACGTAACAAGTATTAAAATGATAAGAGTAGTACTTACAAACACGCCACTCCTATATGGTGGCACCTTTGATTGCACGTGCCGTGCCCCAAAATTGAAGTGATACGACCAACCAAGCATCTTTTTCTATCTCCGGGTTCTAAAAATCCAGGCCTTATACACGCCCCTGATAGGTGACGTAACAAGTATTAAACTGATAAGAGTAGTACTTACAAACACGCCACTCCTATGTGGTGGCACCTTTGATTGCATGTGCCGAGCCCCAAAATTGAAGTGATACGACCAACCAAGCATCATTTTCCATCTCCCGGTTCTAAAAATCCAGGCCTTATACACGCCCCCTGATAGGTGCTGTAACAGGTATTAAACTGATAAGAGTAGTACTTACAAACACGCCACTCCTATATGGTGGCACCTTTGATTGCACGCGCCGTGCCCCAAATTTGAAGTGATACGACCAACCAAGTATCTTTTTCCATCTCCCGGTTCCAAAAATCCAGGCCTTATACACGGCCCCTGATAGGTGCTGTAACCGGACTGTTTGCGGTTGTTTGCGTTGCGTTAAACGGGAGTTTGGTCTGTCAATGTGAAGCGGGCCTCACCCTTACACTACCTGATCGATACAACATCATACCTGATGTTTTAAACCACGTTATTCTAAACAATTTAGGAATGTTAGGTAATTTATGCCCTTTATGGCTTAAAACCAGACTCTGCATCAACTATGTAATTTTCCGTGGGAGTTTTGCCCCCTCTGGCATGCCACAGTCCAGGTGTTAGTCCCGTTGAAACAACTTTATCATTACTTTTGTGGCCTGAAAGATTCCCTGTGGGTTTCAAAATCCGCCTGCCCCATGAAGTCTTTGGCGGTTCGCCGTGTTCGGCGGTTCGCGAACATTTGCGGTGGTTCGCGTTTGCGGTTCGCGAACCGAAAATTTTATGTTTGCAACATCACTACTTATGGGGGGTCTGTATTGACCCCCATGAGTTATGGGGTTATTTAAGGGCTTATGGCGATCTGTATTGACCCCCATGAGTTATAGTATTAATTAAGGCTTATTGGGGTCTGTATTGACCCCCATTAGTTATGGGGTTAATTAAGGCCTTATGGGGGTCTGTATTGACCCCCATGAGCTATAGGGTTAATTAAGGGCTTATAGGGGTTTGTATTGACTCCCATGAGTTATAGGGTTAATTTAGAGCTTATGGGGGGTCTGTATTGACCCCCATGAGTTATGGGGTTAATTAAGCCTTATTGGGGTCTGTCTTGACGCCCCTGAGTTATGGGGTTTATTAAGGCCTTATGGGGGTCTATTTTGACCACCATGAGTTATAGGGTTAAGTAAGGCCTTATGGGGGTCAGTATTGACCCCCATGAGTTATAGGGTTAATTATGGGCTTATAGGGGTTTGTATTGACCCCATGAGTTATAGGGTTAATTAAGGCTTTTGGGGGTCTGTATTGACCCCCATGAGTTATAGGGTTAATTATGAGATTATGGGGGTCTGTATTGACCCCCATGAATTATAGGGTTAAATAAGTTAAATAAGGCTTCTGTATTGAGCCCCATGAGTGACAGGGTTAACTATTGGCTTATGGGGGTCTGTATTGACCCCCATGAGTAACAGGGTTAATTATATGTATCATGGGGGTCTGAATTGACGCCCATGAATTATAGGGTTAATTAAGGCTTATGGGGTTCTGTATAGACTTCCATGAGTGTCAGGGTTAATTAAGCGTTTATGGGGGTCTGTATTGACCCCCATGAGTTATGGGGTTAATTAAGGGCATATGTGGGTCTGCATTGACCCCCATGAGTTATAGGGTTAATTAAGGCTTACGGGGGTCTGTATTGACCCCCATGAGTTATAGGTTTAATTAAGGGTGTATGGGGGTCTGTATTGACCCCCATGAGTTATAGGTTTAATTTAGGCTTATGGGGGTCTGTATTGACCCCCTTGAGTTACAGGGTAAATTAAGGGTGTATGGGGGTCTGTATTGACCCCCATGAGTTATAGGGTTAATTAATTGTGTATGGGGGTCTGTATTGAACCCCATGAGTTATAGGTTTAATTTAGGCTTATGTATTGAGCCCCCCTGAGTTACAGGGTTAATTAAGGGTTTATGGGGGTCTGTAGTGACCCCCATTAGTTATAGGGTTAATTAAGGCTCATGAAGGGGTCTGTTTTGACCCCCATGAGTTATAGGGTTAATTAAGGCTCATGAAGGGGTCTGTTTTGACCCCCATGAGTTATAGGGTTAATTAAGGCTTATGGGGTTCTGTATTGACTCCCATGAGTTATAGGGTTCATTTTAGTTGCCTGGGGTAAATATTTTTTAGCGCGAGTCAGGACCTTTATGATCTTTTAAGGACCCGCGAGGGGGGAAATGTAAATTTTTAAATGCATCGGGGTCACGAATGGTGCCGATCGGGGACCCCTGCTGCAAAAAGTTAATGTGTGTGTGTGGGGGGGGGGGGGTGCTACGGGGGTCCCTGTGGACTTCTGCAGCAAGGGGTTAATGTGGGGACACTTTGCATAGAGGGGAGTTAATTTTAGGAGCCATAGCCGGGATTGGCTAATAGTGTGACGGGGGCCCTTTAAGGAGCCATGGTGGGGAATTTAAAAGTTTTAAATGCGCGGAGCCAGATCTATGCCGATCGGGGACCCCCGCTGCAACGGGTTAATGTGGGGGGCTGCAGGGGTTCCGATAGGGGTTTGTATTGACCCCAATAAGTTATAGGGTTATTTAACACTTATGGGTGTCTGTATTGACCCCCATGAGTTATAGGGTTAAATAAGAGCTTATGGGGGTCTGTATTGACCCCCATGAGTTGTGGGGTTATTTAAGGGCTTATGGCGATCTGTATTGACCCCCATGAGTTATAGGGTTAATTAAGGCTTATGGGGGTCTGTAGTGACCCCCATAAGTTATAGGGTTAATTAACGGTTATGGGTGTCTGTATTGACCCCCATGAGTTATAGGGTTAAATAAGAGCTTATGGGGGTCTGTAAGGGCTTATGGCGATCTGTATTGACCCCCATGAGTTATAGGGTTAATTAAGGCTTATGGGGGTCTGTATTGACCCCCATGAGTTATAGGGTTAATGAAGGGCTTATGGGGGTCTGTATTGACCCCCATGAGTTATAGGGTTAATTAAGGGCAGTTACACTTCACACAAGGCAGTAACACTTAAGCCATCATTGCAAAGCAGAACAGTTCCAAAAACAGCAATGAGCGGCAAAGCCACTGATTGCAGGCCTTATGATGAGCGCCAAAGGGGGCCACTGATTGCTGGGCCTTTAAAGTACACAGGGAATAGGCACCAAAGGGAATAAGCACAGGGCTCGCGATGAGCGCCGAAGCTGCTCAGAGGGCACATAGCCTCCCATTGTGTGGCAAACATTATTGCCAGGCTTACAATTTTATTTCCGTCATCCCATGAGTTATGGGGTTAATTAAAGGCTTATGTGGTCTGTATTGACACCCATGAGTTATAGGGTTAATTTAGGCTTATCTTTAAAGGGCAATTTCCTAGTAAATAAATATATATATATATATATATATATATAGAGCACAGGTTAATGTAATTGACCTGTAGTTGTGGGAGGAGCTGGATCTCCCACAAACTACTTAAACCCCTCCTGAGCACCACTCTCAGTGCCCGTTCTTCATCCGAACGTGTGCAGAGAGTTGTTTGCTCAGATTTACTCTGCGCTCCTGCTCTTGCTCCAAGCGAGTATTGTTCCCAAATTCCCACTGTCTGCTGCGGGAAGTCCCACTGCGTCCTTGCCTTGCCTTCCCCCATTGCGGCCTCCCACTCCAATGCCCCCTGCATGCTGTTTGTTGTGGGGCGGGGGTTCCGTTACTGTGTTTGCATTGGGTTCGTGGTTCTGCATAGCACTTTGCACTGAGTGAGCCCTCTGCTGCGCTGGCGTGGCCGGCCCCCTTTCTCCGGGTCCCCTGCCCTGCCTTTAGTCCTGGGTTCTAGGCAGTTGCCGCCTCTATGGCCATGTACCCCTCTGCACCCCCCCTGCCGCGTCCCGGCTCCCCCCTGTGGCACCCCACTTTGCTGCTTCCCCTCCGCTGTCCCCCCCCCCGTCACTTCCTTGTCCCTCATGGGCCTTCTGTGCCCGTTTTGCATGCCTCTCTTGCCTACTTGCCCCGTCTTACCTTCTTTCTCTGACCCGGGGCCTCCTTTGTCAGCCACTCCTTCTGCCATGGCGTCTCTCTCTTTCTCCATGACTGCTTACCCCTCTACCCTCCGCTCGTTCGATCCCCAGTCTGGGCTGCACTTGTAATTAGAGTATTGTTCCTGGTATCTTCCACCCTTGCTTGCTCTGTGCCTCATGAGGCTATGCTGCTTTGCATTACTGTTTGTGGCTCTGGTGCTGGCATGCCGGGAAGTTGTCCATGTCTACTAGTTGCCATGTTCTCATTGCATACTGCATGTTACAGACGTATGATGCATGATAGTTTATTTATGCATAGAATTGGCTAGCACAATTGCCTTTTAACATGCTTCAGCTAGGTTGACACTATCCAAGGGGTCGGGAGGGGTCGCAAATGTCCAGTGGCACAGTAGCTGCTATCCACTCTGCATTCTTTATTTGCACTGTTGTGGATGTGCTTATGTCCTTCTTGTCTATTACCTGTATTTCACATACTTCTTGTCTCCCGCGGGGAGCCCTGCATATTTTGATTCAGGGCGCTTGGCGTTCACAGCCCTGGTGCGTGGTGCGTGTTAGGCAGCTCAGGTCTGCGGGCTGCCCCCAGAGACTTCCTGTGTGGATCCCTGTCAAGTCGCTTACCATGAATCCCATAGTCTGGACCGAGCCCCGTGTCCCATTGCCCCGTGCGTGTGTTTGACTAGAAGTGGTGTCGCTTGCTCCTCTTGCTCCTTTTTTGGCCCCGTTTTATTTTCCATGTTTTTTTGGCCTTCCCTATATGTTTTATTCCCTTGCTAGGGTTATCCTCTAGCCCGGCAATTAACGTCTATTTCATACACGCCCTTAGTTCAGCCAGATCACCTCTTCATAACCTGCTAATTATTCATTATATCTCCTCCTCCCTACTTCGATATTAGGACCTTTTCCATGTAATAGGCCTCCGGTGCTTTGCATCGCTGCTCTATGCATAGCTCCCCCACCGGCCAGATCCACGGCAAGTGGAGCTAAAGTCTTCAGCGCACTACCATGCCCTCGTTTCAGCCCCTCCTGCCACCCCTGGCATGGCCCTTACTCCGCTACTAGGCCTACCATCAGCCTCATAACACCTAAACGCTCACCTTCCTTAAACCAATTCAGCGGCTACGTTTCCTTTTTTCCTTTGAACCCGCCAAAATCCGGCGTAGACCATAACAAGGCTATCAGCGCCTCAATTCTAGCCGCACAAGCGCCAACCATCCACTACCACTTCCCAAGTTACTCTTCTAGGCCACTACAGCCAAACCTATGGCCGAACAGGCTCATTCAGATGTCAACAGCGTCATTTCCCAAGCTCAGTCTTCACTGTCCAGGCCACCATCCCGGGCCGGTAGCCATTCCTCATTCCGGACATGGATCATGCCCCATCTAGCCCAAGAATTAACAGACAGAGGCATCCCCTTTCCGGCTTCCGTCCGTAAGACCGAGCTATATCGGATTTATGCCTAGCACCGCGACCGCACGCGACAACCGACCAGCTGACCGAAATCCATCGTCTGATTGTTGACGTCGCCACATCAGTTTCCACTCTCCCAAACCCGTGTCTCTCATCTCGAGACTCCAGCAACGTCTGATCCCATGCAAATTGATGAGGCCACATCAGCAAGGATTTAATTGAAGGCAAATATGGCAATCTCGTCGCCTTACTGATACTATCATACGACGCCACTGCAAACAAGACCATGTCCCAAAGAGACGTGTCGGTGGTCATAACATCTAAGGATCCTAGGCTCAACTAAAAGCTGTCGGTGACGAAGATCGTCCTCTTTTTCAGTGTATATCGAGACTTCACCTGCTCAGCTTATCCTACCAGGTGTCAAAAACTGGACAATTACATGTACCTGGTGGTGGCCTTGTCCCACAAGTACGGAGGCCAGAACTACTACAACTACCATCGGTCCTTCTTGGGCAAGGCGGCCACTGCCAAAGTCCAATTTAACTAAGCAATAGACTGGTCCGCCCTGGACCATGAGCTATTTTGCCGTCACTTTGCCGGAGTCAAGGCAGCAGTATGCCAACACTGCTCATCACCCCTGCATTCCACTGACTTCTGCCCCAATCACACCAATCCCTTACCTGGGCCTTCTCACATAGCCCCACTCCTCAGCCTCAACACTGCACTTCCTACAAGTCCTGTACCTTCAATGCTTGTAGACTACTTCACGTCTGCTCTCAGTGCAAAGAAGCCCATGCCAAACCTGTGTGTCCCCAACTAATGCACCCCAAATGACTAGGCCTCATCAATATAGCTCTATTGACCCAATACCTGGCCCTTCACCCATCACCATCCCTCACTGAGTTTTTGTTCACAGGTTTCGCCTTAGGTTTTCACACCGGGGTCTCTACATTGACTCAACAGTCATTTCCTCCTGGGTCCGTTCGTTGCACCCCACTTTCCCGTGTGGTGCATCAACCCCATAGGCATTGAAAATATTCGCTAAAAAAGCGCTTAGTCATTGATCTATCGGACCCTCATGGAAGTCTAATCCTGAGCATTAATTCCACTATCCCATCAAACGCATACTCACTTTGCTAGTGGACGTCGCCATACATCATATATCCCTACTCGGCCCTAGGTCTTGGCTGTCAAAATACAATATCATCAATGCCTTCAAGCTACTTCCCATCACTCCCTTCCTGTGGCACTTACACGGCATCCAATGGCGAGAGCACTACTACTTCACCAACAAACTCACGTTCCGCTAAAAAAGCAGCCCCATGCTCTTCGACATCTACGCAGACACTTTATGCTGGATACTTTTGAACATTATATGATGCCCGGTAGTAGTCCACTACTTGGACGGCTTCTTGTTCATCGAGGATCCCCATGTCACTCCAACCAGCCTTCAAAAATCACTCACTCTATTTACCAAACTCTCTATTTATCTGAAGATCCCATAAGCACTAAACAAGACGGAAGGACCCAGCCTCAGAATCAAATTCCTAGGGATCATCCTTTTCCACCATGGAGGCAAGTCTCCCAGCCAATAAATTGGAACTCCTAAAATCTACCCTCTCTAACTTCAATTCCTCACCTACATGCTACATCCAGGAGCGACAGTCCCTCCTGGGCCACCTAAACTTTGCCTCATATATTCTACCTCAAGAAAG
Source organism: Discoglossus pictus (assembly GCA_027410445.1). Classification (NCBI taxonomy): domain Eukaryota; kingdom Metazoa; phylum Chordata; class Amphibia; order Anura; family Alytidae; genus Discoglossus; species Discoglossus pictus. Next base: position 157,017,574 of record CM050163.1, on the reverse strand, counting down.
AGCCTTAATTTCCAATCTCCTATCGGCTCTTAAAGGTTGAGCTAGCAGTTTCTCACATATTCGTCTCCACAAGGAAGCATGAGCAGACCTCCGCATGTGGACAGACTTTCTCACGAACTGGAACGGATGGTCCTTTTTCCTCACGAAGCCTGCAATCACCTTGCCATATCTTGTCCTGCATCTCCTGCCAGTCCACTTCAAAGTGTTATTCCAGGATGAAATAATCACCTAGACATGGCCAGCTGTCGCTTCAGAAGGTGGACCTAGCAGAGCCGTACTTCCTTCTCTCACCGCAGCCATGGCGTAGGCTCCGAAATGGCACGGTTACTCCATCCTCATCAAAACCTCTGACTCTCCCTCCTATCACGCACTCAAAACATTCAGATCAGCGGACTCACTAACCATGACCCTTCTAAGCAAACTTGCCTTCTTATCTCTAACCAAGCAATTCCAACTATTTCCTCACATCAGCTCACTAACCCACAATTTCCCATATTTTTGTCCAAAGGACATCACACCGCTCAACATACCCCTAATCCAGCGGACTCCCAACTATGGCCTACCGTCCAAGCAACGATGCCAGACGGAATCTCCATTATCACCAAACGGACATACGACAGTGCCTGGCAGATCTTCCAGAACTACATCACCTCCAATCAGATTCGACCACCATATGACATTCACACCATTATGGCATTTGCAGCCTACTGCAACACTCACCTAGGACTCCAATACCGCACCATCAAGACCTACTTGTCTGGACTACAGTTCCACTTCTCACTACATCTCAACCCTCACCTGTCATTTCTCTCGTCTCCACCAGTGAAGTCATATCTCCGAGGACTGGCAGCTCCACCTATGACTACACCTAGACAATGCCTATCCATAGATGGGCCATTGTATCAACGCCTGTACACGCTGCTCCCCACCATTCCTTTTGGGGACGATATATCCCTCACCATCCTAGCTGCGGCCACCATGGGAAATAACCACATCCCTGAGCCAACCCAGATATCTCACCAAACAGTCTATCCCCCAGCAGAACGACCACTATATCCTCTCACTTCCTCCACCAAAACATACCAAAACAAGCAAAGTCCCTGTTAACATCTCCTACTATCCTTCTAACAATCTCTGGTGTCCTGTCCTCATCATAAACCAACTGATGTCCAGAATAAACTCCAAATCATCCCCCCATCATCTGCTACCAGTTTCCAGCCAACCTCTATCTACTGTAATTTTCGTCCAATATATCCGCCTATGCCTAATCCGGTTAAGACTCGATCCATATGCATACTCCGGCCATTCATTTCGCATCGGCGCAGCCACCTCAGCATCCCGTAACCAGACACCTGATTACATCATCAAATCTCTTGGTAGATGGAAGTCTGACTGCTTCAACATGTACATTCACAATCCATTCCTTGAACACCGCAAAGCCTTTATGACTATCTCACAATAAAACACTCATTACCTTACCTATTTCTCATGTACTTTTTGGCCTCTAATCAAAATAAAATAAGCTAGGATGTTGTAGAAAAAAAATGTCATACCTCAAAGCTACCCACTAGCAGAGAGAGAAGGCTCCGACCACGAAGCACAAATTAATGTAATTGAGCTGTAGTTGTAGGAGGAGATGGATCTCCTACACACTAAATAAACCCCACCTGAGCACCACTCTCAGTGCCCGTTCTTCATACCCACCCACCCTTGAATTCTCTCTATCACTCTACACTGTCCCTGGCCCTCTAATCAAGCTAGGATGTTGAAGCAAAAAAATGCCATAGCTCAAAGCTACCCTCCAGCAGGCAGAGAAGGCTCTGACCACAAATATATATATATATATATATATATATATATATATATATATATATATATATATATATATATACATATATACAGTCAGGTCCATAAATATTGGGACATCGACATAATTATAATCTTTTTGGCTCTATACACCACCACAATGGATTTGAAATGAAACAAACAAGATGTGCTTTAACTGCAGACTGTCAGCTTTAATTTGAGGGTATTTACATCCAAATCAGGTGAACGGTGTAGGAATTACAACAGTTTGTATATATGCCTCCCACTTTTTAAGGGACCAAAAGTAATGGGACAGATTAACAGTCATAAAACAAACTTTCACTTTTTAATACTTGGTTGCAAATCCTTTGCAGTCAATTACAGCCTGAAGTCTGGAACGCATAGACATCACCAGACGCTGGGTTTCATCCCTGGTGATGCTCTGCCAGACCTCTATTGCAACTGTCTTCAGTTCCTGCTTGTTCTTGGGGCATTTTCCCTTCATTTTTGTCTTCAGCAAGTGAAATGCATGCTCAATCGGATTCAGATCAGGTGATTGACTTGGCCATTGCATAACATTCCACTTCTTTCCCTTAAAAAACTCTTTGGTTGCATTTGCAGTATGCTTCGGGTCATTGTCCATCTGCACTGTGAAGCGCCATCCAATCTGTTCTGAAGCATTTGGCGGAATAATAGCAGATAATATTGCCCGAAACACTTCAGAAATCCTCCTGCTGCTTTTGTCAGCAGTCACATCATCAATAAATACAAGAGAACCAGTTCCATTGGCAGCCATACATGCTCACGCCATGACACTACCACCACCATGCTTCACTGATGAGGTGGTATGCTTTGGATCATGAGCAGTTCCTTTCCGTCTCCATACTCTTCTCTTCCCATCACTCTGGTACAAGTTAATCTTAGTCTCATCTGTCCATAGGATGTTGTTCCAGAACTGTGAAGGCTTTTTTAGGTGTTGTTTGGAAAACTCTAATCTGGCCTTCCTGTTTTTGAGGCTCACCAATGGTTTACATCTTGTGGTGAACCCTCTGTATTTACTCTGGTGAAGTCTTCTCTTGATTGTTGACTTTGACACACATACACCTACCTCCTGGAGAGTGTTCTTGATCTGGCCAACTGTTGTTAAAGGTGTTTTCTTCACCAGGGAAATAATTCTACGGTCATCCACCACAGTTGATTTCCGTAGTCTTCCGGGTCTTTTGGTGTTGCTGAGCTCACCGGTGCGCTCTTTCTTTTTAAGTATCTTCCAAACAGTTGATTTGGCCACACCTAATGTTTTTGCTATCTCTCTGATGGGTTTGTTTTGTTTTTTCAGCCTAATGATGGCTTGCTTTACTGATAGTGACAGCTCTTTGGATCTCATATTGAGAGTTAACAGCAACACATTCAAATAGCACACTTGAAATGAACACTGGAGCTTGTATCTGCTCTTTGTAAATGGGATAATGAGGGAATAACACACACCTGGTCATGGAACAGCTGAGCAGCCAATTGTCCCATTACTTTTGGTCCCTTAAAAAGTGGGAGGCACATATACAAACTGTTGTAATTCCTACACCGTTCACCTGATTTGGATGTAAATACCCTCAAATTAAAGATGAAAGTCTGCAGTTAAAGCACATCTTGTTCGTTTCATTTCAAATCCATTGTGGTGGTGTATAGAGCCAAAAAGTTTAGAATTGTGTCGATGTCCCAATATTTATGGACCTGACTGTATATATATATATATATATATATATATATCAGTACATTTTAAATAGCAAAAAAATATCAACATTATTTAAATAGGTGAGCAACAATCTTAATAGTTCATGTTGGAAAGTGCACATTCTCAACCAAAACAATTATATTAATCTGTTTAGTTATGTTAATCTTTCCTTCAAAATAATTGTTCAAATAAAATGAAAATCTAGTTTGACAAACTATATAGAGAAAGAAATCCCTTCAGTTCAGGGAATAAATACATCTTATATGTGCTTACATCTCTTACAATAGATTGGGGACCTATATTCAGGCTTTTTATGCCAAATTCTTAAGGAGGGATACCTGGAACTCTTTTGGAACAGTAAAACAGGTTCATGAAGATAAACTGTATTGTTAGCATATTAACACACTTAAAGCTAATAAGTATCAAAAAAAATGTGAAGTAATTAGCAGAACTGCTAGAATTTCATGTGTTACTTCATCATCATGCATCATGCTTATCTAAATTTGTTCCTCCACTTCCAAATGTGATCACTGGTTAATGATTTCAAAAATGAGGATGTGCTACATGGCATGTGAAAAAAAAAAGTATTCCTGCTTCTAGTGGTCTTATCATTTGTTAAGTCTTTTCCTTCCAAGTTGTATTAGCAATTATTTTTTTCATCATCCAAGCAATGCATAAATATGGAAAAATACAATTTTTAGATAGAGAATTCATTAATACAAATGTGGAATGCATGGATGGCATAAATCATCCTTTCTTTATCATTTATCTAAGACAATCAATCCTTCATTTCTGATTTATCTTTACTTCTTCCTCATTATGCAAAAAATATGCAAATGCATTGTAATACACTCCTATTCATTGTAGAGGTGATACTGAGTCTATCTAAATGCTTTACTACTTCATCACCTCCTACAATCATTCCAACCAAGTTGTATTTGTGATGTATTACTATTTGTAAAAAGTACAACAATTCTGTCAGGCACCGGGTACTAGAGCCTTCAGAGGGGAGGTTGTAAAAATAAATTAATAAACAATAATCATAATAAACAAGATATACAAAGTTTGGTGAGTGCTTCTTTAAATCAAAAGTCCAATGCGTGTGTCAGCCCATGTGCACAAATAATAACAAAATACATTGAAGCCGTGAAAGCTAACTGGCAATTCAGAAGGCAGCTGAACAACAGTATAAACTAAAAATAGAGCTAATCAGAGTAGAAGGTGGGAACCATCACATTGCTGGAGGTGATAGCTTTGAGAGCAGATGGTACAGGCATAATTATTTCCATACATAAACAGAAGCATTAGTGCTGGACAAAGGCAGAATTATTGCCAGACAGGAGCAGCAGTGGAGCAGGACACATGCAGAACTCCAGCCAGGCAGGAACAGATGCAGCAGCATAGGACACCACAGCTAATGCAGCAAACCAGAGAGAACAAAAATTTGCAGCAGTAAGAGAATCTTATGACTGTCATTTTGGAGTAATCCCAGCTGTATATTAAAGGACTCACTAGATGCAGTTGAACCAAACTCCATATCTGTCAGTGACTAGGGGGTGGAGTTATGACCCACAAGAGCCAATCTACCTTTCATAGGTCTCCCTTTTGGCCTAGATCATCTGAGAGTTAATACAGACTGTAAATTGGCCAAAACAATCAGACCTCAAAGCCTACCAGACCAGGCATTCCTGATAGATTCCCTGCATTGTATTGTATTCACAAAAAACTTAATCTGAACAGGTAGAAGTTTTGATACCTTATGTATAGCAAATTGCCTATTTTAGTAAAGTTAACAATTTATGAGCATTTTCTCAAAATATTAATCAAGTGCTTATATAAGTATCAACACTCTTGTACTTTTCCATGTTTTATAGTATTATAGCCTAAAATTAAAAATTGTTAAGTTCTCACAGATTGGATGGGAACTGTTGGTGATGTTCTATTGACTTTGTATGGACTTTCACTGAGCTATATTTAGGTTCTTGGTTTTTAACCAATTCAGTGTAGTAAAGGATCTGAACTACACTGGCTCTTCGCCTTTCCCTCCAAATGGATTTACATACTGTATATTAGAGGAATTGGCATCTAAATGGCAAATGAGATTGAATATGAATAAATGTAAAGTTATGCATCTGGGAAATAGCCATGCAATTTATAATCTTAATAAAGCAAATCTAGGGGTATCAAATATTCATAGGGATTTGGGAGTACTTGTGGACAACCAGCTAGGTAACAGTGCTCAATGCCAAGCATCAGTTACAAAAGCAAATAACATATTATCCTGTATTAAAAAGAGTATAGGAGCAAGGGAAGCAAATATAATTCTCCACTATACAAATCTCTAGTACGCCTTCATTTGGAATATGGAGTACAATTTTGGGCACCACTTCATAAAAAGGACATTTTATAGCAGGAAAAGTTACAGAGAAGGGCAACAAAACTAATAAGGGGAATGGAGGGGCTAAGTTATGAAAAAAGACTAACCAAATTACTTATTTTCTCCAAAAAAAGGCATCTACGAGGAGATATGATTACCTTATATAAATACATTCAGGGTCAATTTAAGACTTTAAGTGAACTTTTTGTGCCAAGAGTTTTTCAGCTGACAACGGGTACATCCTTTGAGGTTAGAAGTAAAAAGATTCCACCTTTAAGAAAGAAATGGGTTCTAGTTAATCTGTGGAATTCTCTACCAAAGGAGGTGGTGACAGTACATTCGATAGATAACTTTAAAAGGGGACTGAATTTATTTTTAATTAAAAAGGGCATTCAGGGTTATCCTGGATAATTAGAGAGAGAGAGAGAGTATTAATCCAGGGAGGAACCTTAATAACTATGTGACTATGTAACCTTTCAGCAGTTATTGGAAAGGTGTCTTGCAGACTGAAACAGGTTTTCCTCTGCCCTGTAGTTGGCTCTTCCAACTTGGCCTCAAATCTTATACATTTCCCTACAACATGATGCTACCACTATCATCCTTCACCAAGGGAATTACATCTCTAGAGTGAAGGGAAGTGTGTCTGAAACAGCTTATTGGTGTATCGGAGACTGGTACTTATGGAAAGCATGAAAGAGGTGAAAGTGTTGAAAGGCTGGTTTAGTGTGGACGAGATAAAGCCTGCAAAGGCTGATGTAGGACTTATGGAAAGCTTAAGGAAAGTCAAATATTAGCAAATTTGGGCCAGAATCCGCAAAGGAGGCTTGCAAAAGCCTATAAGGCAAACCTTTGGGCATGGAGAAGGAACAAAACTTAGCAGATTTGTATTCAAACCCCAAGAAGGGTGCAATAAGGTTTAGGAAAGTTGAAGAGGATAAACTTGGAAACTGACAAGGGACTCAACTTAGCACTTATGAAGGCTGAAAAAGGTCCCTCCCACAGGAAAAGGAAGAGCGAGACAGGGGCCCTCCCACAAACCCAGGTATTAACTTGCAAACATATGTATATGCAGCACATTTAATTTGGTAGTCTTATAAGTGAGCAAGCACATGAGGGGTGCAAGCATTTAGAACTAAGAGATGACTAAAAAATCCTGTGCCTAGGGCCACTAGGCATGTCGACGCAGTCCCTTGGCCGGATCTATGATTAGTGAAGGGAGCCTCTTTTATTTAAACAAACTAAACATTTTAAGCAAAAAAATAAATAAGCCAGATCCCCAGCTCCTCCTCCCCTTCCCTCCCATGTTCTACTTCCTACTTCCTGGAGGAGGTCCATTACTGCATCTGTGCAGTAAGATCAGAACTTTAGCGTGTGGGAACCAAAGTGTGTTAAAGCACCGACCACGAGGGGCTGCTGAACAAGGCAAGCCCCTTTGTGTGTCATATATTGGGCTATTTAAATAAAATAAATTAACTGTGTATGTGTGGGCCTGTGTATGTGTGAGCCTGTGTATGTGTAAGTCTGTGTATGTGTGAGTTCTGTATGTGTTGGAGTCTGTAACTGTGTATGTGTGAAACTGTGTATGTGTGAGTGAATCTGTGTGTGTGGTGTGTGTGAGTCTGTAACTGTACATGTGTGAGTCTCTGTGTGTATGTGTGAGTCTGTGTATGTGTGTGTGAGTCTGTGTATGTGTGCCTGTGTATTTATGAGTCTGTGTATGTGTGTGAGTCTGTGTATGTGTGAGTCTGTGGATATGTGTGATTCTATGTATGTTAGGGTCTGTAATTGTGAATGTGTGAGTTTGTGTATGTGTGAGTCTGTGTATGTGTGTGTGTGTGAGTCTGTAACTGTGTATGTGTGAATCTGTGTATGTGTGTGATTCTGTAACTGTGTATGTGTGAGTCTGTAACTGTGTATGTGGGAATCGGTGTATGTGTGATTCTGTAACTGTGTATGTGTGAGTCTGTATGTGTGTGTCTGTAAATGTGTGTATGTGAGTCTGTAATTGTGTATGTGTGAGTCTGTGTATGTGGGAATCTGTGTATGTGTGAGTCTGTAAATGTATGTGTGAGTCTGTATATGTGTGTTTGTCTGTAATTTTGTGTGAGTCTGTCTATGTGTGACTGTAAATGAGTGTATGTGAGTCTGTAACTATGAATCTGTGTGTGTGTGTCTGTTTGTAACTCTATGTACCCCTATGTGTGTTTGTGTACCTGGATGTGTGTGTAGCTGTGCCTGTACTTCTATGTGTGTGTCTGTACCTGCATGTGTGGTCAAGTGTGCAAACCTTGCGCATGCGCTTGCAGGGGCTCCTCCAATTCACCTCCCAGGGGCTTCCAAAAGGTAGATCCAGCCCTATGCAGTCCTGTTTATTCTTATTTTATTTCTCAATGAGTCCCCTTTTTTGCTCCTCTAGCAACGATGATGAAAGTGTCCTTTCTATTTTTTTAAACATTGATAGGCATGTCAACTAAAACAATAAGCTCAGCAAAGCAGGGAGAAGTGATTCTAGAATTTAGAAAGCAGAGTTATCATAGAAAGCTTAATTAAAAAAAACTTGCAAGAACTTTATAATTTCAAAAGCACGTCTAACCCACTATTTTGTAGAAGAGGATTTAATAATTGCATTCACTTTAACAATTTATGAAAAATTATTAGAATAGATTTATAATCAAAGAAAAGTACATTGAAATCCACCAAGATTATATAAAATTAATTAAAGTCATATTTCTATGATTATTTCAAATTTCACTCAGTAATACACCTCCAATAATAACTGAGCTAGTGGCAGTGACAAAGTATTCATAATAAGAATTAATAATTAGAAATATGTTTAATACAAGATTTGACTTGGATATCAATTTTGACACTGTTAAAATGAGTCTTGAATCTATTTCCTCAGTTTGCTTAAAGAGGTACTGACTTATTGCACTGTTCTTTCATTTTATAAGTTTATGTTCAGAGAACAATGTAAAGATATTTTCTCTCAAAATATTCATCCATCCCACATAGAAAAAAATGGTACGTCACCCCATTCAGATCAGTCTGTGAGTGACAGTTATGCATATTTCTTCATAATAGTGTATTAAGTGGTCTGATCTGACTGTGCATTTTAATGAAACTAGAGAGAAAAAAAAACAACCTGGACGCCTGTTTCACGATCATGGTACTCATTGTTTCTTATGGCTTGATTATATATTATCAAGAGGAAAATAAGAAGAGAACTGTGAATAAAATAATTTTATTTACACAAAAATATATATCTAAATTAAAGATAAATATGTTTACTAAAGTGACAATAACTTGCTAAAAATCAATTTGCAATTTGTCTTTTATTGGACCTCTGCATATATTTTACATAACAGTATACCAAATACACATTTAAAGATTTCTGAAAAGTAAGGAACCTGGGAAATAATACATATTTATTTACAATACAGTGACTAGATGTGCATGGCATTTTTTCTGTTTTTATATCTATCCACAGCAAATTAAAACAGATACAGTTAGAATAGTGTAGAGCATACGATTTCACTACTCTTGTAACTTCACTATAGTTGAGTTTTTCCATTAATAGCACAGCATACCTATTACAAATGAAATACAATGTCATTTTTTAAATATTTGCATAATGTATGAAAATATAGTAATAGATACAAATACCATGAAAATGTGATGATAAAGAACATGCAATATACAGTGCCTTCAAAAGTATTCACCCCCCATTGACTTTTTACCTATTTTGTTACATTACAGCCTTAAGTTCAATGTTTTGTTAATCTGAATTTTATGTGAAGGATCAGAACACAATAGTCTAAGTTGGTGAAATCAAATGAGAAAAATATATACATACAACTATTTTTTTTTAATAGAAAACAGAAAATTGGCATGTGCATATGTATTCACCCCCTTTGTTATGAACCCCATGAAAAACTCTAGTTCAACCAATTACCTTCAGAAGTCACATAATTAGTGAAATTATATCTACCTATGTGCAATCTAAGTGTTACATGATCTGTCATTACTTATACACACCTTTTTTGAAAGGCCCCAGAGGCTGCAACACCTAAGCAAACACTGCCATGAAGACCAGGGAACTCTCCAAACAAGTAAGGGACAATGTTGTTGAGAAGTACAAGTCAGGGCTAGGTTATACAAAAATATCCAAATATTTTAGGATCCCCAGGAGCACCATTAAATCTATCATAACCAAATGAAAAGAACTTGGCACAACAGCAAACCTGCCAAGAGACGTCCGCCCACCAGAGCAAGGAGGGCATTAAAAAGAGAGGAAGCACAGAGACCTAAGGTAACCCTGGAGGAGCTACAGAGTTCCATAGCAGAGACTTGAGTATCTGTACATAGGTCAACAATAAGCCGTACGCTCCATAGAGTTGGGCTTTATGGCAGAGTTGCCCGAAGAAAGTCATTACTTTAAGCAAAAAACAAAATGACACATTTTGAGTTTGAGAAAAAACATGTGGGAGACTCCCAAAATGTATGGAGGAAGGTGCTCTGGTCTGATGAGACTAAAATTTAACTTTTCGTCCGTCAAAGAAAATTATATGTCTGGCACAAACCCAACACATCACATGACCCAAAGAACCCCATCCCCACAGTAAAACATGGTGGTGGCAGCATCATGCTGTGGGGATGTTTTTCAGAAGCCGGGACTGGGAAACTGGTCAGAGTTGAGGGAAAGATGGATGGTGCTAAATACAGGGATTCTCTTGAGCAAAACCTGTACCACTCTGTGTGTAAAAAAAAAAACATCTTCAAAGTTGTGGGCATGTTCTGTAAATTAAATGATGCAAATCCTCAAACAATCCATGTTAATTTTAGGTTGTGAGGCAACAAGGGGGTTGAATACTTTTGCAAGGCACTGGAGTTGGCAGATAGATATTGAAGAATCAGGGACAATTAATGGCAAGTGGTCTTCTTTCCAATTTGATGTTTTAAAAAAACCACTTGATATGACCAAATGTTTTTAGAAAGTAAAATAGAAATGCTTTGTTACTCTTATCACATATATAGTTGTGAGCGTACGAGTTGTTGCTAATGCTGCGGGCTCGAGAAGCGAGCCTGCGGCCCTCGCAAAGCGAGGGCACTGTGCCAGGTTCTTAGTTGCTGGCATGGAGCGCCGAAGGCGCTTCTTGCCAGCAACTGAGGACCCTCGCAAAGCGAGGGCTTCAGTTGCAGCAACTGCGACCCTTGCAGAATTCACAACACAAATTCCCAACCCAAAGAACTGCGAATCTCGCAAAGTTCACGTTGCAACCCAAAGAGCACGACACACACATTACGACACTCGCAAACAACATACGACACACGCTCACACACATTACGGCCTCGCAACACTCGGACGCAACTCGCGAACATTACAAAATTAAAAACACAATACATACACACAGCACATACATAAAAACCTTACCTACAGAAACAGGAAGCACCCAGGACCTCAAAAATGCAACTTACAACTTAATTGCACTCAAAATAAAAGAGTTTAGACACTAAATAATTTGCTAAGCGACACAAAAAATGGCCGACGAATAAAACGAAAATGAGGCTACACACGCAAACACCATACGAGACACGTTACCACACATTACGACCTCGCAAACATCGGACGCAACACGCCGACATACAAACATTTAAAACTTAAGAAATACACACAACAAACACATAAAAAGCTTACCTACAGCAAGAGGAACCATCCAGCACCTCAAAAAAACAAGTTACATCTACATTTAAATCAAAATAAAACACTTTAGACACTAATATCATCGCTAAGCGAGAGAAAAAATGGCCGACGAACAAAACGAAAACGAGGCTTCAGACGTAACTACACTACACTTACTCGCAATAATGAAACACATACTATGCGGAACGTATCACAATCATATTAAACACCATTTTGAACAGTAATACGCAGAAAATGGTGGATGGAACGCAAATTGTAAGCTGGAACGCAAATAGCGCATGCGAATTGCGTTCTAACGGTCTCACTTTCCAGAACTTTCTACAAGTTTATAAATACTGCCTATTTCACACAAAAAAATACATTTCTCCTCAGGTGATGAACGGAGTGACTTCAGAGATAACTGCTGCTTTTACTTGAGAAGACAATTCTTTACTAATTTACTACTTTACATTGTGCAAATTACAACTGAGAGGTAAGCTGTAAAATATTACATTTTATTATCAGGACAGGTCAAACAAATAAAAAAATAAACTAGGATTTATGTAGTGACATATATGCCACATTTATGTGTATAGGCTCACAAAAAAAATACGGTTCATTTAACAAAACAACAAAAAAACATAATTCAATATTAAACAGAGGTTTATGTATATTGACATGTGACACGCACACATATATGTCTATAATGTATAGTGACATCTGACACGCAGATATATGTCTATAATGTATAGTGACATGTGACACGCACATTTATGTGTATTGCCCCTTCAAAGTGACATGTGACACTAACATATATGTTTATAATGTATAGTGACACGCACATTTATGTGTATTGCCACTGCAACAAAATTAGCTTAAAACAAAATCAGTAAACAACTACATTTAAATGACATTATATGTCATGTATACTGATATGTGACACGCACATATATGTGTATCATCTATAGTTACATCTCACACACAGAAATTTATGTGTGTTGGAAAAAAAACATATAAGGTTAATTTAACAATTTAAATATGATTCATGTATACTGATATGTCACACGCACACAAAATAATAACATTAAACTATGGAATGTGCTTCATGTATGTGACATATGTGTGTAGCCCCCACCAAAAAATAAGGTAAATTGAAAATAATTACACAAGTATATTTAAATGACATTAATTTACTGCAATTCAATAGATCATATAAAGCTGAATCTTTCTATTTCTTTTAATATTCAAACAGACTCTGCATCAACAGCGTCACTCAACAATTTGCACCGTGCACTGTGAAGCACAATCCCTTTTAAAGAACACCAACAAAGAAGAAGAGGTAAGATACATTACATGCTCAAAAGGCCATGCTTTGCTAGATGAAAAATTATAAATATACAAATAACTATTTCACTTTCTTTTTCAAACAGACACTACACGAAGACCGGCGGATTAAGATTGGCAGGAGGGGACCGTCTGTCATTCGACACTTCAATCAAGGTAAAGTATTAAGTATAAACAAGAAAGAACCATGAGCCTTATTAAATTGCGACTTGCTCAATTGAATAGGGCTCTATATAAGCACATAACATATTTTTTATACAGAACTTTTTAGTTACTGAAATTCTAACCACAATCAAGGTTTTCAATAACTAAAAACTTTGCTCAATAAATATGTTATGTGATTATATAGAGCCCTCTTCAATTGGCAAAATTGCAATTCAATGAGGACCTATATATCTTTAATGGCCAAGGGCCTCACTCAAATGTGATTTGCCCATTTCAATAGGGCTCTATATAAGCACAGAGCATATTTTTTAAAGGAACTTTTTATTTAGTGAACACGTTGCTTTTGGATACAAGTTCACTAAATACAAAGGGCCTCATTAAATTCCAGCCTCGTAAATAAGAGGCTTCTACTTAAGGCCTACGTACTGCAAAGTTTCTCTAACTTACAATGCTATTAAATTAGCCCTGCTGCGAGCAACGTATGAGCTACGCAGCAGGCCCGTACGTATCTACACTGCGTAAATGTACATGAGGAGTGACAGCCTGCGAGATGATATCGCAGGCTCCCACTCCTCATCAAGTGCTGCGGGGGTCCTAAAAGGGACCTCAGCGGCAGTCCCCCACATAAGCCCTGCCGTGGGGGGTACTCCAAACCCCCCCCTAGGCACCTAAAATGAACCCCCCCTCAATGCGGGAGTCCCCGTCGGGACCCCCGAAGTGTCCTCACATGAACACCTTGCTGCAGGGGTCCATAGGAACCCCCGCAGCCCCCACACATTAACCCCTTGCAGCGGGGGTCCCCGATCGGCACCGATCAGGCCCCCGCTGCATTTAAAACTTTTAAATTCCCCGCCGCGGCTCCTTAAAGGGACCGCGGCACACTATTACCCAATCCCGGCCGCGGCACTTAAAATTAACCCCCCTCTATGCTGGGGGTCCCCATCGGGACCCCCGAAGTGTCCCCACATAAACCCATTGCAGGGGGGTTCCCCGATCTGCATAGATCAGGCCCTCCGCTGCATTTAAAACTTTTAAATTCCCCGCCGCGGCTCCTTAAAGGGACCGCGGCACACTATTACCCAATCCCGGCCGCGGCACTTAAAATTAACCCCCCTCTATGCTGGGGGTCCCCATCGGGACCCCCGAAGTGTTCCCATATAAACCCCCTGCTGCGGGGGGCCCCGATCGGCACCGATCGTGACCCTGCTGCAATTCAATTTTAAATTTCCCGCCTCACGGGTCCTCAAAGGACCGTAAAGGTCCTGAAAGGACTCGCACTAAAAATATTAACCCCAGGCAACTATAATTACCCCATTAACTCATGATGGTCAATCCAGACCACCATAAGGCCTAAATTAACCCATTAACTCATGATGGTCAATCCAGACCACCATAAGGCCTAAATTAACCCATTAACTCATGATGGTCAATCCAGACCACCATAAGGCCTAAATTAACCCATTAACTCATGATGGTCAATCCAGACCACCATAAGGCCTAAATTAACCCATTAACTCATGGTGGTCAATCCAGACCACCATAAGGCCTAAATTAACCCATTAACTCATGGTGGTCAATACAGACCACCATAAGGCTCTAATTAACCCATTAACTCATGGTGGTCAATCCAGACCACCATAAGGCCTAAATTAACCCATTAACTCATGGTGGTCAATACAGACCACCATAAGGCTCTAATTAACCCCATCAGTCCCATAAGGGTATATTATTACCATTATGGGCCTGTTACAACCCAACATTAACCACATAAGTGCCATGATGGTCCTCAAGGACCATCATGACACTAACTACAAACACTACACTATAACCCCCAATAAACCATTTAATCTAAACTAACCCCCCTCTACACTAATCTATTAACACTTACACTACCTACCTACACGACCTACCCCCTAATAAACCTTCCCACCACTCTAATTACAAAAAATAAAAAACCTACAGCACAGAAAACAAAAAACCTACAGTACAAAAAACAAAAAAACCTACAGTACAGAAAACAAAAAACAATTACAACCCCACCCCCCACTACAGAAAACAAAAAAATACATTACAACCCCACCCCCCACTACAGAAAATAAAAAAATTACACACCTGAAAAGGAAAGACAGATAAACACAATACAATACATACATATAATACATTACATACATTACATACAATACATGACATTACATATAATATATTACATATAATATATTACATATAATACATTACATACATTACATACAATACATGACATTACATACATTAAATATAATATATTACATATAATATATTACATATAATATATTACATATAGTCCTAATCAAATACCCCCTATCTATCTAACATACAATCTATTTAATTTAAAAAAAATCCTAACTATATCAAATACATCTCCCTATCTATCTAATATACAACAAATCCTAACTACATACACAGACCCTAATTTTAAAATAAAATAAAATAATTACAGTCCTAACTACATACACAGACCCTTATTCTAAAATAAAATAAAATAATTACAGTCCTAACTACACAGACCCTAATTCTAAGCTAAAATCAATAAATTAAGACCACTTACCTTTAAGATGTTGCTTCAGATCACTAACCTATGGGTCAAACAAAAAATAAAAATTAGTACAAAACATTAACATCAAATAAATAAACATTCTATACATTCTAAATATTCAACTCACCTTTACAGCATGTCCAGTCACTGTTTAGCTCTTCCGGCGCGGCCCTGTTAAAAAAAAAAACACAATACATGAATACATGAATACAATATATAAACAATAAATAAAATACACAAATAAACATCTAAATATACATTGAACTTACCTCCCCGCGATGTCCCCGGCCTTCTCTCCTTCAGCCCCGGCTGGGCCGCGGAACCATCCGCGCTCTAAAAAAAAAAAAAAAAAAAAACTACCGGAGGTCTGCACTGGCAGACCTCCCCGACGCTACTGAACCTCCCGGAGTCGTTTCCGGGAGGAAATTGGAAATTGGAAATTCGCGCCGGAAGAGCTAAACAGTGACTGGACATGCTGTAAAGGTGAGTTGAATATTTAGAATGTATAGAATGTTTATTTATTTGATGTTAATGTTTTGTACTAATTTTTATTTTTTGTTTGACCCATAGGTTAGTGATCTGAAGCAACATCTTAAAGGTAAGTGGTCTTAATTTATTGATTTTAGCTTAGAATTAGGGTCTGTGTATGTAGTTAGGACTGTAAATATTTTATTTTACTTTAGAATAATGGTCTGTGTATGTAGTTAGGATTTTTTGTATATTAGATAGATAGGGGGATGTATTTGATATAGTTAGGATTTATTTTAAATTAAATAGATTGTATGTTAGATAGATAGGGGGTATTTGATTAGGACTATATGTAATATATTATATGTAATATATTATATGTAATATATTATATTTAATATATTATATGTAATGTATGTAATGTCATGTATTGTATGTAATGTATGTAATGTATTATATGTAATATATTATATTTAATATATTATATGTAATGTCATGTATTGTATGTAATGTATGTAATGTATTATATGTATGTATTGTATTGTGTTTATCTGTATTTCCTTTTCAGGTGTGTAATTTTTTTATTTTCTGTAGTGGGGGGTGGGGTTGTAATGTATTTTTTTGTTTTCTGTAGTGGGGGGTGGGGTTGTAATTGTTTTTTGTTTTCTGTACTGTAGGTTTTTTTGTTTTTTGTACTGTAGGTTTTTTGTTTTCTGTGCTGTAGGTTTTTTATTTTTTGTAATTAGAGTGGTGGGAAGGTTTATTAGGGGGTAGGTAGTGTAGGTAGGTAGTGTAAGTGTTAATAGATTAGTGTAGAGGGGGGTTAGTTTAGATTAAATGGTTTATTGGGGGTTATAGTGTAGTGTTTGTAGTTAGTGTCATGATGGTCCTTGAGGACCATCATGGCACTTATGTGGTTAATGTTGGGTTGTAACAGGCCCATAATGGTAATAATATACCCTTATGGGACTGATGGGGTTAAATAGAGCCTTATGGTGGTCTGGATTGACCATCATGAGTTAATGGGTTAATTAGAGCCTTATGGTGGTCTGGATTGACCATCATGAGTTAATGGGTTAAATAGAGCCTTATGGTGGTCTGGATTGACCATCATGAGTTAATGGGTTAATTTAGGCCTTATGGTGGTCTGTATTGACCACCATGAGTTAATGGGTTAATTAGAGCCTTATGGTGGTCTGGATTGACCATCATGAGTTAATGGGTTAATTAGAGCCTTATGGTGGTCTGGATTGACCACCATGAGTTAATGGGTTAAATAGAGCCTTATGGTGGTCTGGATTGACCATCATGAGTTAATGGGTTAATTTAGGCCTTATGGTGGTCTGTATTGACCACCATGAGTTAATGGGTTAATTAGAGCCTTATGGTGGTCTGGATTGACCATCATGAGTTAATGGGTTAATTTAGGCCTTATGGTGGTCTGTATAGACCACCATGAGTTAATGGGTTAATTAGAGCCTTATGGTGGTCTGGATTGACCACCATGAGTTAATGGGGTAATTATAGTTGCCTGGGGTTAATATTTTTAGTGCGAGTCCTTTCAGGACCTTTACGGTCCTTTGAGGACCCGCGAGGCGGGAAATTTAAAATTGAATTGCAGCAGGGTCACGATCGGTGCCGATCGGGGCCCCCCGCTGCAGGGGGTTTATGTGGGGACACTTCGGGGGTCCCGATGGGGACCCCCAGCATAGAGGGGGGTTAATTTTAAGTGCCGCGGCCGGGATTGGGTAATAGTGTGCCGCGGTCCCTTTAAGGAGCCGCGGCGGGGAATTTAAAAGTTTTAAATGCAGCGGGGGGCCTGATCTATGCAGATCGGGGCCCCCCCCTGCAATGGGTTTATGTGGGGACACTTCGGGGGTCCCGATGGGGACCCCCAGCATAGAGGGGGGTTAATTTTAAGTGCCGCGGCCGGGATTGGGTAATAGTGTGCCGCGGTCCCTTTAAGGAGCCGCGGCGGGGAATTTAAAAGTTTTATATGCAGCGGGGGGCCCGATCTATGCAGATCGGGGACCCCCGCTGCAAGGGGTTAATGTGGGGGTGCTGCAGGGGTCCCGATAGAGACCCCTGCAGCATGGGGATGTGTATAGGGTGCAGGGGGGAGCCTCACACTGCTGTCTCGGGCTGTTCCGAGGCAGCACGTAGAGGCTTTCGGATCCCTTGCGTGGACTTTTTGTCCACGTAGGGATTCTTACGATATGCGAGACTCGTGCATAGATTTAAGGCTACGTAGCTCTCTCGGAGCCTATTCTCGGCCATTTTCTCGCAGTCATATCGTAAAGCAGGCTGCGAGAGATTCGGTTCTCGCAAACAGCAGGAAAACTGCCTTTTGCGAGCACCGAGAGAACTACGAGGGAGAATTTAATAGGGCCCATAATTCGGTAAAAATATATGCTCTGTGCTGATATTGAGCTCTATTCCATTGGCCAAAACACAATTGAATGAGGAGCTGACAATATAACAAATGCAGTAACCAAAGGCCCTCATTCAAGTGCTATTTTGGACAATTTAATATGTCTATAAATAAGCACTTTTAGGCCCTTATTCGATTGCCATTTTGCTAATTCTATAGGGATCCAAATAATCACATAACATATATTTTTTAAAGAACTTTTTCGTTAGTGAAAACCTTGCTTTTGGATAGATGCTTAATAACTAAAAACTTCTTTAACAAATATATGTGATGTGCTTATTTTGAACTCTATTCAATTTTCAAAATTGCAATTCAATGACGGCCTTAGAGTACTATTACATTGTAAAAAATGCAATTCAATGAGGGGCAAACTATGCAACATATGGTACACAGAAAAGCCCTCATTCAATTGCAATTTGCCCAATTGAATAGGGCTCTAAATAAGAACATAACATTTTTTTTAAAAGAAGTTTTTAGTTACTAAAAATATATCCAAAGGAAAGTTTTTCACTGACTAAAAACTTCTTTAAAAAAATATGCTATGTGCTTATTTAGGGCACGATTCAATTAGCCAAATCGCAATTGAATGAGACCCAAACTGCTACACACAAAACAGAATTTCTTATTCAATGTTTAACAACCTATAAGCCTTACAAAGAAGCCAAAATAAGAATAACAAAAGTGTTGCGCACCTAATAGCATTGTACAAAAAATCACACAAACACATAGGAAACTATATTAACATTCTTCTTTATTGTTTAACAACCTATAACCAGTACAATCAAGAATAAATAACTTTTGCACAAGTGGTGCGCACAAAAAAGGATTGTAAAAAAATAACACAAACACATAGCAAACTACATTAATTATATTATTTCATGTTTCACTAACTATAACCATCCCAATAAAGGTTAAATAAGTATACCACACGTGGTGCGCACAAAACAAGATTGTACAAAAAACTAACATAAACACATAGCAAAATAAATTCATATTCTTATTTAATATATCACAACCCACAAGCCTTACTAAGAACCTTAAATAAGAATAACAAAAGTCGTGGGATTGTACAGAAAGTAAAAAATAAAAAATAGAAAAAAATAACCATAACTGATACAATACAGCCAAATTCATACATTTTTTACTTATTTAAAAAACATTTCACTCAAACAACATTTTCTATTTTATATTACAACAGATACTGCGTGAAGACAATCGGACGAGGACTTTCTCCACAGGACCAGACCATCGGACGAGGACTTTCAACACAGGACCAGACCAGCGGACGAGGAATTTCAACACAGGACCACACCATCGGACGAGGACTTTCACCAAAGGACCACAACATCGGACGAGGGCTATCGCCACAGGACCACAACATCGGACGAGGGCTATCGCCACAGGACCACACCATCGGACCAGAACTTTCAACAGAGGACCAGACCATAGGACCAGGATTTTACACAGAGGACCACACCATCGGACCAGGACTTCCAACAGAGGACCACACCATTGGACAGCGATTTTGAACCGAGGACCAACAAACATTCGGATTTAAATCACACTTCAACCAAGGTACAGTATAGTAAGTATTAAAGTAGAAAACTAAAGAAACTGCTTTCAGTGCAAATAAGTTTTGCAGTGGTAAATATCTATCCACAAACAACGTTTTTAATAAATAAAACCATTATTTTAAAAAAATATGTTACATGCTTATTTACAGCAGTATTCCATTGGCCAAATTCTTAGCCAGTGAGGACAGGAATTATAATTTTAATTAAATATAACTGATACATTAATGATTTGCCTTTTATTTCACCAATTGTGCACAAGAATCTTTAACAGGAATTACAAATTAAAATATACACAATTACATTTTTTTTTTTCCTTTACAGATTAATATGGCTGATAACGAGACCAAAGAAGAGAAGAAAAGACGTCAAACTAGAGAAAGACAAGAGAGATGGGCCACCCAGCAGACACCGGAGGAGAAAGAAATTCGACGAGAAAAAGAACGCAAAAGACTTGCAAATAAAAGAATATCAGCTGCAAAAATTAGAGATACAACCAAAAAAAATAAAAAGATAATAAAGCAAACATCAGATGACATTTTACAAGATATCAGTCAAGACAGACCAAAAAAAGCAACTACAAAAACAAAGCATTTACAAACTCTTACTAAAAACTTACAGGACATTTCAACAAAACAAGGACAACATATACCAAGAAAAGCCACGAAAAAAACTAAACATTTTGAACCTGTTGTTGAAACATTTCATGACTTTTCACCTGATGAATATGAAAGTCAACATCCGATATGCTTTGCAAATTGTCCTCTACTCAAGTCTTTAGCAGTAGAGGTTCATAGTTGTGGGGACATGAGTACTCAATAACAATTTTGTGAGGCTTATTATTTTAAACAGGAGAGACCCAGAGATGGACAATTTATTAGTTGTTGTCAAAAAGGCAAGTTCAAACTTCCAGAAAGGAAACAATTTCCAAGCTATTTACAAAATATTATGACTGAACCTACTTTTCCAAATTACAAAAATGTTAAGACAAACATAAGATCCTACAATAGTGCCATATCATTTGCATCTATGGGGGCAACATTGGCTGCTAATGTAACAGGACATGGTCCTTACTGTTTTAAAGTCCAAGGACAAATTTATCATCGGACTTCACATTTACATCCAGAGCAAGGAGAGCAAAGAAAATTTGCTCAACTATTTGTCCTAGATACAATGGAAGCTGTTGACCAACGTATGCAGATGGAAGAAAATAAAAAATGCTTACCCAGTGTTTTCATAGAGCTAAATAACATTATGGACAACAATCCCTACAGTAAAGCATACAAAAAATTGGCAGAAGTAGAAAATGAACAACAACTTCATGCACAAAGACATCAATTACCCATGCCAAAGGTTAATATGGTGCTTAAAAGAGATAGACATACTGATAAACGTCGTTATAACTTGCCAACATCAAATTAAGTTGCAATGGTATTTCAGAATGATGAAGGAGAACCACCATTTCAAAGAGACATTAGAGTATATCCCAGAAATGAGGAGCAACCATTTATTAATATTAATATCTTAAGTCCAAATTTAGATCCAATGACATATCCAATCTTTTTCCCACATGGAGAAGGAGGTTGGCAACCAAAATTAACTCTTCCCAGTTACCCAAATGCTAAAGCCAGAATCCGAAATAATGTTTCTATGCTTGAATTTAAAGTAGCTCAAATTGCCATTAGAGATGAATTTAATCCAATTTTATGTGGTGGAAAACTAACACAACAATGGATTATTGATTAATATTTGCAAGTTGAGGCAAATAATTTAAACTTTATCAAATATCAACAAGATAAACTACGTGTAGAACAATATTGTGGACTCATGGACTATGTTGCTGACGTGGCTACAAGCAGAGACATGACAGCTGGCAAAGCCATCATTTTACCATCTTCCTTTCAAGGACCTCCTCGAAATATGAGAGAAAGATAAAATGATGCTATGGCTATTGTGACAAAATTTGGAAAACCAGATTTATTTGTGACATTTACATGTAATCCACAATGGCCAGAAATTAATCAAAATCTACTTCTTAGACAAAGTGCTTCAGATCGACCAGATTTAGTAGCCAGAGTTTTTAAGATCAAATTAAATGAATTAATACGTGACTTCACTATAAATCAGTTATTTGGCAAATGTCTTGCTTATGTATATACCATTGAATTTAAAAAAAAAGAGGCCTTCCACATGCACATCTTCTCATAATACTTCAAGAGAAAGATAAATTAGATACTTCGGACAAAGTGGATGCAGTCATAGTTGCTGAACTACCAGATCCAGAACTATATGGTAGACTATATGAGATTGTTACTCATCGCATGATTCATGGACCCTGTGGAGACCTTAATCCACAATCACCATGTATGGAAAATAATAAATGTTCCAAAGATTTTCCAAAAGATTATAGAGACAAAACATATGCAAATATTGATGGATATCCACTTTATAAAAGAAGAGAAGGAGATAGTGCCATTATTCGTGGAAAAAAGTGGACAATAGATATGTAGTACCCTACAATCCACATTTACCCATGAAGTACAACGCCCACATCAACGTAGAAGCCTGCACTTCCATCAAATCCATTAAATATGTCTACAAATATATTTACAAAGGCTATGATGCAGCTACTGTAGTCGTCAAAAGTGCAGACAACCCTGAATGTAGTGAGTTAGTACATGATGAACTTGCATCTCATGTAGATGCTCGCTATGTCAGTGCACCAGAAGCTATGTGGCGGCTTTTAACATTTGAAATGCATGATAGATCACATGCAGTATATAGATTAGCAGTACATTTGCCACAACGACATTTAGTCTATTTCCATGCTGGAAATGAAATGAATGCATTGGCCCAAAGTGAAGATCGTCACACTACACTAACTGCATGGTTTGCATTAAATTCAAATGATGCTCAAGCAACACAATACTTATATATTGAAATTCCATATCACTATGTTTTTGTGAATGGATTATGGAGACCAAGAAAAACCAGAGGCAATAAAATAATTCCACGAATTTACACAGTCAGTCCAAGAGATGTTGAACGTTTTTGCTTACGGATATTACTTTTAAATGTTCCAGGAGCACAAAGTTTTGAACAATTAGGAACTGTTAATGACATTGTATATGAATCCTTCCATTTAGCTGCAAGACATAGAAACTTACTCGCTGATGATACAGAGTGGGAAAGATGTTTAGAAGAAGCAGCACAATGTCAAATGCCACGACAGATGAGAGAACAATTTGCTTTTATTTGTATCTTCTCAAATGCTCCAAATGCATTAGCTTTGTGGGAGACTTTTAAAGTAATATGGCTGAAGACTTTATGCGACGATACAATGAACCCATTGCACACTTAAAAGCGTTAATGGAAATCCAAGAAGTATTTTTAACTCATGGATTAAGTTGTGCAAGTTTTAATTTGCCTGATCCAGGTCTTATAGATGACATAAACTTTGAAGACTATGACATTCAAATACAAGCAGAAAGAACACAAGAAAGACTTGCAACTTTAAATACACTACAATTGCAAGAATTTCATGCCATTAAAAATGCAATAGATGATGACATGGTGACAGAGCGTTATTTCTATCTGGATGGACCTGGCGGATCAGGAAAAACCTATACAATTTATTAATGAGTTCAGTACGAGCACAAGGACAAATAGCAATGGCGTTTGCCACTACTGGAATTGCTGCACTTTTATTAGAAGGTGGAAGAACTGTTCATAGTGGATTTAAACTGCCAGTGCCTATTTTAGAAAATTCTGTGTCAGATATTCGCATGACATCCTTACAAGCAAAGAAATTTAAGAAATGTAAATTAATTATAATAGATGAGGCCACAATGATGTCATGCTATGCCCTCCAATGTATTGACCGTTTGCTTCGTGAAGTCATGGATAATATTTTTCCATTTGGTGGAAAGGTAATGTTGTTGGGTGGCGATTTTAGACAAACATTACCTGTTGTTGTACATGAAAAATCGAACTGACATTATCGAAACCTGTATCAAGTCAAGCACAGTATGGAAACATTTTACCCATCTTCAACTGCAACAAAATATGAGATCAGAAGGACAAAATGATTTCAATGATTGGCTTATTAAAATTGGAGAAGTCAGAACAGAAAAAATACTACATTTAGCTGACGACACTGTAGAGATCCCACCTCAGATGATTTGTCAACAAGATATTATATCGGCTATATTTGAAGGGAGCATCAATAACGAAGAATATTCCGAGCTTGCCAACCAAGTCATACTGACTTGTAAAAATAAAGATGCATTAATCCTCAATAATGAAATCTTAAAAAAAATGTATGCACCGCAAAGAAATTATCACAGTGCTGATTCTGTACTTGCTGATGACAATGAAAGTCAGGCAAAGTTTTCGACTGAATTCATAAACTCTCTAACTCCTTCTGGAATGCCACCACATATTTTGCAGCTAAAGAAAGGTGCAATTATCATGTTACTGCGAAATATGAACCCCAAAAAAGGCCTATGCAATGGCACAAGATTAATTGTTCAACAATTAAAGGACCATTTTATAGATGCTGAAATTTTAACTGGGACCCATAAAGGAGAGAGAGTTTTCATACCAAGAATAGATTTAGCACCAAGTGAAAGTAGTCTCCCTTTTATACTTCAAAGAAGACAATTTCCCATTATTATGGCATTTGCCATGACCATTAATAAATCACAAGGTCAAACTTTCAAATCTGTGGGTATTTTTTTGGAAGAACCAGTATTTGAACATGGTCAATTGTACGTTGCATTGTCACGGTGCAAAAATCCACAGGCTATTAAAGTTTACATTGAAAAAAATGAAAGTCAAGGTGATTTATTAGAAGATGGACGTATTTTTACTAAAAACATTGTCTACTATGAAGTACTATAACTTTGCAGGATTCAAATTAAAGATGCCAACATTTTTTAAAAGCATTCCAAAATACATAACAATTGGTTGTTTAATTCTGTCATAATTAATGGAAGTACTGTTTATGAATGATTCGCCTCACAAAATACTTGCCTTGCATTGTTAGTAAAAATTATGTTAAAATGTTAAGTCACTATGTTAATGTTTCTAATCTTAAAAGTTTAAAAAATATATTTTCAAGTTATTTCATTCAACAGATTAAAAAGTGGATGTTAAGAGGTCAAGCACCTTTTAAGTCACAATGTAAATATTGTCTGTTATCTTAAGATTACTACCTACATTAATGTTTATCGCCAGTTTATGTGCTCAGTAATGAATTACTTCAATTACGTATGTTTTAAGAAGAGTTTTATTGTATGCCTTCCTCTACATTCAATGTATATTCAAGTTAACAATTATTGTGATAAAAATTGCATTTTAATACTGATTAATTTAAAGGTCAATTGTTTTTACATTCAAATGTTAATACTTTTAATAAAAAATTAGGTTAGAAAATGTATTCACTATGTTCCTGTTTATAATGTTCAAAATTATTCCAATGTTTTGTCAACTTCTAAACTTACATAAAAAATAAAGTTCAAGTTTAAAAATATATACTTTGAAGGTTATTGCTTACATATATTTTAAACTTCATGTTAAAATTTGCGACGTTTAAAGAAGGCTTTTTACTTTTTGCTTTCCTATTCATTCAATGTATATTAAAGTTAACAATTCTTCAGATACAAATTACATTTTAAAAAACCATTACATCAACATTTTACAAAAATACACGTTCATATTAAAATAATTACAAGTGACAAAAATATATGTTAATAACTAAACAACTTGACAAACATATATATCACATTGCCGTCATTTTTTGACGGGCAAGTCGCTAGTATACTAATATTATGTAGTGCAAGCTGAACTTTTTGTTTCTCTCTACACTCTATCTACCTAAAGCCAAACTGGGCAGACCAGAAACCTTTTTGTTTTTTATCAGCAGTCAAATCTATGTTTCTAATTATCGATATCTTCAAGTAGAATGTGGCATATCATGACAAGAAACAATTACTGTGGCAAAAAAAATTCACTATTTGGAGAGAACTTTATTTTTATTTTGCACACATTTGTCCATTATCATACAGCCTTATTAAAATGTGATTTCAGCCAATTGAATATGGCTCTATTTAAGCACTTAGGCCCATATTCAATTGCGATTTTGCTAATTCAATAGGGATCAAAATAATCACATAACATATATTTTTGAAATAAGTTTTTCGTTAGTGAAAACCTTGCTTTTGAATAGATGCTTAATAACTAAAAACTTTTTTAAAAAATATATGTGATGTGCTTATTTAGACCCCTATTCAATTGTCAAAATTGCTATTGAATGAGGGCCTATGGGCCTCATTCTATTACCGGCCGTAAATCGGCCGTAAGACTGCGATTCCTTGCGGGGGTTCTGTTAACTCGCGATTCTATTATACGGCCCCGCAGGGATCTCTTCTTACGGCCGGCCGCATATCTTGGAACCGGCGTAATCTCAGAAATCTAAAAACATAAAAATAAATTCAAGCCTGCACTGTACAGCTCTGTAAATGCTAGGGATCATATTGGGGGGCATGAGGATTAAAAGTAACCCACTCTCAAGCTTGCACATCAGCCCAAACCTGAGTTCAAATTAACTGTTTATTTTCCGGCTGCGGCGTGGGCGGGTCTGAAGTGCTCCAAGCACTCTGGACTTTTTACATGGATATTTTACGGATATTAAAAATAAAATATTTTACAGATTTGAGTATAGGATAATTATGTGCTATTTTTTCTAACACCTAAAATCCCTTTATAGTCTTCTCAAAGTGCAGGATGGGTTTATTTGAGCTATTTTATGTGCTTAATTGGTGCTAGTGGGACCTCTTTCCTGCAAGTAAGCAGCGGCTCGCTTTTAGCCTTGCAGAGAGGTTTCCCGGAGCAATTGAATTGCAAATAGGAATTTCTTACGGCCGAAACTCTTGCGGCCGTTTTAGATCAAAGACTTTCCTCTGGCGCGAGCGGCCGCAAGAGATAGCAAGGCACCGGCCGCAAGCCTGCCGGAATCCCCGGCCGTAAGGGAATAGAATAGCCGAATAGCTTGCGGCCGGTCCTTGCGGCCCCGCAACGGCTGCGGCAGCTAATAGAATGAGGCCCATAGCATATATTTTTTACAGAAGTTTTTAGTTAGTGAAGACTTTGCATTTGGATAGAAGATCACTAACTAAAAACTTCTGTAACAAAAATATGCTGTGTGCTTATATAGAGCCCTATTCAATTGGCCAAATCACAATTTAATAAGGCTGTTAGTGTGGTTCTTCAAAAGTTGTAAATGTGGGCTTATCAGAGATCATTTAAGAAAAATTAATAAAATGAGAAGTTAACATCATTTTATTTCAAATTCAAAAGAAAGTCAATATATGAATAATAATGTGTTTCTATGTATTTCATCTGCAAAGATGTTGTAAGTTGGTTGAAATATACCAAGGCAATGTAGAGAGGTCCACATCCAATAGTCAAAGATAATCATGAGAGCATCTTCTATTCAGAAGAGGTAAGATAGAAAAAATACATTACATGCTGAAAAAGACCATGCTTTCCTAAATCAAAAAGAAGAATTATACAATTAACCATTTCACTTTCTTTTTCAAACAGACACTACAAGAAGACCGGCGGGTTAAGATTGGCAGGAGGGGACCCTCCTTCATTCGGACAAGAACAACACTTCAATTAAGGTAAAGTATAACAAGTAGAAAAAATAAAGGAACTATATATGTTTAATGGCCGCCAATATAACAATTTCAAGTTAAATAAAATAAAAAATACATATAAATTGAATAAGGAACTAAACCCAGTTCAACAAAAACACATAGAAAAGTAAATTAATATTCTTCTTTACTGTTTAAGAACCTATAAGCCTTACAAAGAAGTCTAAATAAGCATACCAAAAGTGGTGGAGACAAAATAGGATAATGCTTAAAAACATAGCCATCATATCCAAAATAGGAAAAACATTCATTTTCAATGTATAACAACATTTAATCCTCATAAAAAAGACTAATTAAACAAATAAAGTATGCAACATATGGTGGACACAAAACAGGATTGTACCAAAAATCACACAAACACATAGAAAAGTAAATTAATATTCTTCTTTAATGTTTAAGAACCTATAAGCCTTACAAAGAAGCCTAAATAAGCATACCAAAAGTGGTAGACACAAATAGGATTGTACCAAAAATCACACAAACACATAGCAAAGTAAATTAATATTCTTCTTTAATGTTTAAGAACATTATGCCTTACAAAGAAGCCTAAATAAGCAT
Organism: Discoglossus pictus; assembly: GCA_027410445.1. Taxonomy (NCBI): domain Eukaryota; kingdom Metazoa; phylum Chordata; class Amphibia; order Anura; family Alytidae; genus Discoglossus; species Discoglossus pictus. The sequence continues at coordinate 156,989,155 of CM050163.1, read as the reverse complement.
ACCAAAAGTGGTGGACACAAAATAGGATAATGCTAAAAACATAGCCATCATATCCAAAATAGGAAAAACATTCATTTTCAATGTACAAAAAATTTAACCTTCCTAAAAAATACTAATTAAGCAAATAAAGTATGCAACATATGGTAGACACAAAACAGGATTGTACCAAAAATTACACAAACACATAGCAAAGTAAATTAATATTCTTCTTTAATGTTTAAGAAGCTATAAGCCTTACAAAGAAGTCTAAATTAGCATAGCAAAAGTGGTGGACACAAAACAGGATAATTCTAAAAACATTGCAATCATATCCAAAATAAGAAAAACATTAATAATTACAGTATAAAAAAAGGATAACTGGAATATACAAATGCAATTAAAGTATTTTTAAAAGGTTGCACAAAAAACAGCATAGCAGAAAAATTCACCATAACAGATAAAATAGACAAAAATAATGAATTATGTTATTCATTACAAATACATTCAAGTCAAATAACATTTAAATTTTTATTTTACAACAGACACTGCGTGAAGACCATCGGACGAAGACTTTCAACAGAGGACCAACAAAGATTCTGCTTGAAATCTCACTTCAACCAACGTACAGTATAACAAGTAAAAAAAGATAAAACTAAATTAACATGTTTGCTCTGCATCCATGTCAACAGAAAAAAAAAGAATAACAACTACTAACTATGGCCTTCATTCAATTGCAATTTGCCCAATTGAATAGGGGTCTAAATAAGCACATAAAATTATTTTTTTAAATAAGTTTTTAGTTAGTAAACATCTATCCAAAAGCAAGGTTTTCAGTAACTAAAAACTTATTTGAAAAAAATATGTTATGTGCTTATTTAGAGCACTATTCAATTGGCCAAATCACAATTGAATGAGGGCCTACAACTTTTACCAAAATATAACTGACACATTTCTTATTTACTTCTTATTTGTATTTTATGGACAATAATGTTTAACAATAAATCCAAACTTCAATCTAGCCAAAAAATAAAGAAAACAGCATAGTCCACAAAAGTCTCAAAACACAGACTAAATAAAATATGTCATTCTAAATTACCAGTCCTAATGTACAATATTAAGCATAAAACCTAAACACAGACATAAAATAGAATACTACAACAAATAGTACTAACACCCCAAGAAAAAAAAAAACATTGCCCAAAAATATAAGCCTTTAAATATAATACCAAAATACTATTATGACAATCCCCTGTAGTAAAAATCACAAAGAATAATGTTTGCCCTCTACTATGCCTGTAAGTTAAAAGTACAACAAAAAAATAAATTGCCAAAACAACTAAAATATAAATTTGAATTAACACTAGACACCTACTACATGTAGAAGGAGGTATAGTGTCAGTTCCTTGAGTGTGCTATTCATGTAAGGCAAAAATTACAACGTACGACAGAAAGTAAGACCAAAAAAATAAAAAACACTTATTTAAACATACAAAGAAAGTACCGCTACAATGAACTACAAGCATATATAAACAAACATTATGACTGAACCTACTTTTCCAAACTACAAAAATGTAAATTCAAACATAAGATTCTACAATAGTGCCAAATCCTTTGCATCTATGGGGGCAACTTTAGCTGCTAATGTACCAGGACATGGTCCTTACTGTTTTGAAGTCCAAGGCCAAATTTATCATCGTACTTCACATTTACATCCAGAGGAAGGAGAGCAAAGAAAATTCGCTCATCTATATGTCCTAGATACAATAGAAGCTGTTGACCAACGTATGCAGCTGGAAGAAAATAAAAAATGCTTACCCAGTGTTTTTATACTGTAGTGCTAGATAACATAATGGACAATAACCCCTACACTAAAGCTTATAAAAAATTGGCAGAAGTAGAAAATGAACAACAACTTCATGCACAAAGACATCAATTACAAATGCCAAAGGTCAATATGGTGCTTAAAGAGACAGACATACTGATAAACGTTGTTATAACTTGCCAACATCAAATGAGGTTGCAATGGTGTTTCAAAATGATGAAGGAGAACCACCATTTCAAAGAGACATTATATAATGTGAGTATTTTAAGTCCAAATTTAGATCCAATGACATATCCCATTTGTTTCCCACACGGAGAGGCAGGTTGGCAACCAAATTAACACTTCCCAGTTACCCAAATGCTAAAGCCAGAATCCGAAATAATGTTTCTATGCTTGAATTTAAAGTACCTCAAATTGCCATTCGAAATACATTTAATCCAATTTTATGTGGTGGAAAACTAACACAACAATGGATTATTGATTCATATTTGCAAGTTGAGGCCAATAATTTAAACTTGATAAAATATCAACAAGATAAACTATGTGTAGAACAATATTCTGGACTAATGGACTATGTTGCTGAGGTGGCTACAAGCAGGCACATGACAGCTGGCAAAGCCATCATTTTACCATCTTCCTTTCAAGGATCTCCTCGAAATATGAGAGAAAGATACAATGATGCTATGGCTATTGTCACCAAATTTGGCAAACCCGATTTATTTCTTACATTTACATGTAATCGCCAATGGCCAGAAATTACACAAAATTTACTTCTTGGACAAAGTGCTTCCGATAGACCATATTTAGTAGCCAGAGTTTTTAAGATTAAATTAAATGAATTAATACGTGACATCACTATAAGTCACTTATTTGGCAAATGTCTTGCTGATGCATATCCCATTGAATTTCAAAAAAGAGGCCTTCCACATGCACATCTTCTAATAATACTTCAAGAAAAAGATAAATTAGATACTTCTGACAAAGTGGATGCAGTCATTGTTGCTGATCTACCAGATCCAGAACTATATGGTAGACTATATGAGATTGTTACTCATTGCATGATTCATGGACCCTGTGGTGAGCTTAATCCACAATCACCATGTACGGAAAATAATAAATGTTCCAAAGATTTTCCAAAAGATTATAGAGACAAAACCTATGCCAATTGTGATGGCTATCCACTTTATAAAAGAAGAGAAGGAGATAGTGCCATTATTCGTGGCAAAAAAGTTGACAATAGATATGTAGTACCCTACAATCCACATTTACTCATGAAGTATAACGCCCACATTAATGTAGAAGCCTGCACTTCCATCACATCCATTAAATATGTGTACAAATATATTTACAAAGGCTATGATGTAGCTACTGTAGTCGTCAAAAGTGCAGACAACCCTGAAAGTAGTGAGTTAGTACATGATGAACTTGCATCTCAAGTAGATGTTCGCTATGTCAGAGCGCCAGAAGCTGAGTGTCGGCTTTTAAAATTTGTAATGCATGCTAGATCACATGCAGTATATAGATTAGCAGTAAATTTGCCACAAAGACATTTAGTGTAACTTTGTCACACTACACTAACTGCATGTTTTGAATTAAATTCCACAGATTCAGAAGCAACACAATTCTTATATATTGAAATTCCATATCACTATGTTTTTGTGAATGGATTATGGAGACATAGAAAAGGCAGAGGCAATAAAATAATCCCAAGAATTTGCACAGTCAGTCCAAGAGATGTTGAACATTTTACTTACGGATATTACTTTTAAATGTTCTTGGAGCACAAAGTTTTGAACACTTAAGAATTATTAATGACATAGTATATGAATCCTTCCATGTAGCTGCAAGACATAGAAACTTACTAGCTGATGATACAGAATGGGAAAGATGTTTAGAGGAAGCAGCACAATGTCAAATGCCACGGCAGATGAGAGAACAATTTGCATTTATTTGTATCTTCTCAAATGCTCCAAATGCATTAGCTTTGTGGGAGACATTTAAAAGTAATATGGCTGAAGACTTTATGCGACAATACAATGAACCCATTGCATACTTAAAAACGTTAATGGAAATCCAAGAAGTATTTTTAACTCAGGGATTAAGTTGTGCAAGTTTTAATTTGCCTGATCCAGGTCTTAAAGATGACATAAACTTTGAAGACTATGACATTCAATTACAAGTAGAAAGAACAGAAGAAAGACTTGCAACTTTAAATATGTTACAATTGCAAGCATTTAATGCCATTAAAAATGCAATAAATGATGACATGGTGACAGAGCGTTATTTCTATCTTGATGGACCTGGCAGATCAGGAAAAACTTATCTATATAATTTATTAATGAGTTTTGTACGAGCACAAGGTCAAATAGCACTGCCGTTAGCCACTACTGGAATTGCTGCACTTTTGTTAGAAGGTGGAAGAACTGTACATAGTGGCTTTAAACTGTCAGTGCCTATTTTAGAAACTTCTGTGTCAGATATTCGCATGACATCATTACAAGCAAAGAAATTGAAAAAGTAAATTAATTATAATAGATGAGGCCACAATGATGTCATGCTATGCCCTCTAATGTATTGATCGTTTGCTTTGTGAAGTCTTGGATAATACTCCACTTGGTGCAAAGGTAATGTTGTTAGATGATGATTTTAGACAAACATTACCTGTCATTGTACATGGAAATCAAACTGACATTATCGAAACCTGTATAAAGTCAAGCACACTATGGAAACATTTTACCCATCTTCAACTGCAACAAAACATGAGATCAGAAGGCCAAACTGATTTCAATGATTGGCTTATTAATATTGGAGAAGGCAGAGCAGAAAAAATAACACATTTACCTGAGGACACTGTGGAGATCCCAACTCATATGATTTGTCACCAAGATATTATATCGGCTATATGTGAAGGTAGCATAAATAACCAGGAATATTCAGAGCTTGCCAACCAAGTCATAATAACGTGTAAAAATAAGGATGCATTAATCCTCAATAATGAATTTTTAAAAAAAAACTTAATGCACCACAAAGAAATTATCACAGTGCTGATTCTGTACTTGCTGATGACAATGAAAGTCAGGCTAACTTTTCCACTGAATTCATAAACTCGCTAACTCCTTCTGGAATGCCACCACATATTTTGCAGCTAAAGATAGGTGCAATTGTCATGTTACTGCGAAATATGAACCCCAAAAAAGCCCTATGCAATTGGACAAGATTAATTGTTCAATAATTAAAGGACAATTTTATAGATGCTGAAATTTTAACTGGTACCCATAAAGGAGAGAGAGTTTTCATACCAAGAATAGATTTAGAACTAAGTGAAATTAGTCTCCCTTTTATACTTCATATAAGATAATTTCCCATCATTACGGCATTTGCCATGACCATTAATAAATCACAAGGACAAACGTTCAAATCTGTGGGTAGTTTCTTGCAAGAACCAGTATTTGCACATGGTCAATTGTACGTTGCGTTATCACGGTGCAAAAATCCACAGGATATTAAAGTTTACATTGAAAAGAATGAAAGTCAAGGTGATTTATTAGAAGATGGACGTATTTTTACTAAAAAAATTGTCTACTATGAAGTACTATAACTTTTCATTAAAGAAATAAAACCCATGCAAAACAAATTTAAAAGCATTGAAAAGTACAAAACAATAAACAATTTGGTCATAATTAATGGAAGTACTGTTTATGAATGATTAGCCTCACAAAACACTTGCCTTGCATTATTTTGTTCCAAGTTGGAAAAATGTTTTTTCAAGTTCCTTAGTTACACAGATAAGAAAGTTCAAGTTTCAAAAAATATACTTTCAAGTTTCTTACTTAGATATATTACAAAGTTCATGTTAAAATTGGGTACGTTTCAAGGAGGGTTTTTACTGTTTGCCTTCCTCTGGATTCAATGTATATTTAAGTTAACAATTCTAGAGATAGAAATTGCATGTTAAAAAAACATTACCTCAAGTTTATAATAGTGATTAATTTAAAGTTCAACTGTTTTTACATTTAACTGTTAATACTTTTAATACAAAATTATGTTAAAATCTTAATTAACTATGTTACTGTTTATAATGTTCCAAGCTCGAAAAATGTTTTTTCAAGTTCCTTAGTTACACAGAATAGAAAGTTCAAGTTTAAAAAAATATACTTTCAAGTTTATTACTTAGATATATTACAACGTTCATGTTAAAATTGGGTACGTTTCAAGGTGGGTTTTTACTGTTTGCCTTCCTCTGGATTCAATGTATATTTAAGTTAACAATTCTTGAGATAGAAATTGCATGTTAAAAAAACATTACCCAAAGTTTACAATACTGATTAATTTAAAGTTCAACTGTTTTTACATTCAAATGTTAATACTTTTAATACAAAATTATGTTAAAATCTTAATTAACTATGTTACTGTTTATAATGTTCCAAGTTGGAAAAATGTTTTTTCGAATTCTTTAGTTACACAGATAAGAAAGTTCAAGTTTCAAAAAATATACTTTCAAGTTTCTTACTTAGATATATTACAAAGTTCATGTTAAAATTGGGTATGTTTCAAGGAGGGTTTTTACTGTTTGCCTTCCTCTGGATTTAATGTATATTTAAGTTAACAATTCTTGAGATAGAAATTGCATGTTAAAAAACCATTACCTCAAGTTTTCAATACTGATTTATTTAAAGTTCAACTGTTTTTACATTCAAATGTTAATACTTTTAATACAAAATTATGTTAAAATCTTAATTAACTTTGTTACTGTTTATGTTCCAAGTTCGAAAAATGTTTTTTCAAGTTCCTTAGTTACACAGATAAGAAAGTTCAAGTTTCAAAAAATATACTTTCAAGTTTCTTACATAGATATATTACAAAGTTCATGATAAAAGGTCAATCACGTTTTAAGTCACATCAATAAACAAAGGTCAACCATTGAAAAATAAAATAAACAATAAACAATTCAGTCATAATTCATGGAAGTACTGTTTAGGCATGATTAGCCTCACAAAACAGTTGCCTTGCATTATTTTTACAAATTATGTTAAAATGTTAATTAACTATGTTACTGTTTCTAATGTCCCAAGTTCGAAAAATGTTTTTTCAAGTTCCTTAGTTACACAGAATAGAAACTTCAAGTTTCAAAAAATATACTTTCAAGTTTATTACTTAGATTTATTACAAAGTTCATGTTAAAATTGGGTACGTTTCAAGGAGGGTTTTTACTGTTTGCCTTCCTCTGGATTCAATGTATATTTAAGTTAACAATTCTTGAGATAGAAATTGCATGTTAAAAAACCATTACCTCAAGTTTACAATACTGATTAATTTAAAGTTCAACTGTTTTTACATTCAAATGTTAATACTTTTAATACAAAATTATGTTAAAATCTTAATTAACTTTGTTACTGTTTATGTTCCAAGTTCAAAATTTTTTTTTAAAGTTCCTTAGTTTTACAGATAAGAAAGTTCAAGTTTCAAAAAATATACTTTCAAGTTTCTTACTTAGATATATTACAAAGTTCATGTTAAAAGGTCAACCACGTTTTAAGTCACAGCAATAAACAAAGGTCAACCATTGAAAAATATAAAACAATAAACAATTCAGTCATAATTCATGGAAGTACTGTTTAGGCATGATTAGCCTCACAAAACAGTTGGCTTGCATTATTTTTACAAATTATGTTAAAATGTTAATTAACTATGTAAATGTTTCTAATGTTACAAGTTTCAAAAAATATACTTTCAAGTTCTTTACTTCAACATATTACAAAGTTCTTTTTTTTTTTTGCCTTTTTTTTTTAAGGTTTGAAAAAAAAATTTGGTCAAATAAGTTAATACAAAAAATTACATGCTAAATTATTTTTAACGAATCCATTACATCACCAGTACATTACGTTAAATAAATCATCATTCTTCCTCATTCATTCCTCATTCAAACCTTACAGCATTTGAAATTTAATTAATTATTCCCTGTTTTTGGTCCCATGATTTCCATTTTAATGGGTCGACAGTAATTAGACATCTTTGTTCATAATTTTTCTCCATTTCCCGGATATATTTTACTTTCCAAACGATGTCCACAAAGAGTGGGGCAATCTTCTCTTTCCAATTAGTAATTAAGATATTTTTTGCTATTGAAAAGATCAAAATAGCAAAAGCTTTTTTCTCAGTGATGACATTGCTCAGGTAGATATGTAACATGCTACATACTCCCGTAAAAGGAAATTGGTTGTCTACAATTTTAAACAAAAATTCATAACAACTTTTCCAAAAGGAATTTAGTTTGGGGCATTCCCATAAAATATGCAGTTACCACACTCCCTCCAGCACATCCTGTCCGAAGGGGAGTGGGAAATCTGTGCAATTTTGACAGGTGTAATATACCAATTGTTAATTATTTAAAAAAAACGTTTCTCTATATGAAATTTGTTTAATAAATCTATTTGTCAATTTTAAAGCTGTGTTCCAGTCTTTTGCTTCTATTTCTAAATTTAATTTCAGCTCCCATTGTTTCATACCCTTAGTTTTAGGATGCTCTCCAAAGGATCTTGTGATATTAAAACATTTGGATATTAAGTGTTTTTTTTTCCACTTTCAGCAAAAAAAATTCCATAGGGTTTAAATCTTTACAACTTTGTGAGTATATATTAAATTCGCCACAGGCAGCTCTGTAAGCTTCATACATTAGCCATTCTTCTGCTGCGATGTTAAACTTATTTTTAATTTGGTCAAAGGATGCTATTGAGCCATCAATCAGAGTATCTCTAATGCATACTAGACCCTTACTATTCCAGTCTTTAATACTACCTTCCATGTTTGGATGTAACAGTGATTTCACTGGAGTAATTAAGCTGCCCCTAGGGATCAGCTTATTTTTCCTATTGATCTGTCTCCAATTTTTTAAAATTTCTCCACAAATGATCCTACCGCAAGATCCTTGTGAGAGGTGTTTTCCCCAAAGACTAAAGCTGATAGCTGACAATTTAAGATTAATGCTTTTTCTATATGCATCCCTGGAAGTTTATCCACTGTTTCCAAGCATTTTAAAGCCTGTGCTATACAGTTGGCTTCCTAATAGGGTTGCAATAAAGGGTAGGAAATTCCTCCCTTTAAGAAGCTCCTTCCCATGGTTGTTTTTTTCAGCCTTATATATTTAGAATGGTGTATAAATAAATCGATTGCATATTGCAGTTTCTTTAACCAGTGCCTGGGAATCTTAGAAGGGATACATCTTAAAATATAATTGACTCTTGGGAGAAGCATCATTTTTACAAAAGCAATTTTGCTGGAAAAAGAAAATCTGTCTTTTCTCCAGTTTCCTATGATATTTTGGAACTCAAAATATAAATCCTTATAATTCCTATCCACCATTTTCTGTAAATTTCCCAAAAAGGTAATTCCGAGGTGTTTAAATGATTTCGAGTTCCAATCAAAGGAGTAAGTAGCATTCATTTGGGACAACAAACTTGCTATAAAATTTAGAAAAAGTGTTTCTGATTTCATATAATTCAATTTATAATAAGAGACTTTACTAAAAGTTTGAATTAGATTTAACAAGTGATAAAGTGATTCTCCAGGGTGGGTGAGTGACAAAACAACATCGTCTACATATAGACTAATTTTATGCTCCCTCTCTCCCACCCTGATCCCATAAATTTGTGGGCATGATCTAATAGCTTCCGCCAATGGTTCCATCATCAGCGCGAACAGGGTGGGGGAGAGGGGGCAACCTTGTCTAGTGCCGTTTGATATTCCAAAAGGGATTTACCCTACCTCCCAGACCTGTTATCTCTGCTGAGGGGAATTTGTACAGGTCCCCCACCGCCACGGCCCCAAATTCCCCAAAGCCGAATTTAGTCAGCGTTAATCGCATGTACTCCCACCCTACTCTGTCGAAAGCTTTCTCAGCATCTAAAGACAAGAATAGGGTAGGAGCACCTTTGACCCTCGCGACTTCACTCAGATTCATGAGCTTCCTAATGTTCTCTGATCCTTGTCTACCAGTTACAAATCCCATTTGTTCTACTGCAATTAATTTCTCTATAAACTTCTGAATTCTAAGAGCCAGAATCAGTTTAGTATCTGCATTTAGTAATGAAATGGGTCTGTAATTGGCACAAGACTGGGGGTCTAGATTGGCCTTAGGGATCATTATCAGTGCTACTTTTGTAATTTCCCTTGGCATAATTCCTGTTGTCTTAATTTCGTTAAACATTTCTGTTAAATGGGGGCTCAAAATTTGACAAAATGTTTTATAGAAAGGGATTGGTATATCTGTCAGGCCCTGGCGTAGTATAGGGTTTCAGTTGTTTTATCACTTGCAGAACTTCCTGCATTGTAATTGGGTTGTTCAATTCTGCTCGGTCATCTTCTGATAAATTAGGAAGTTGAATACCATCCAAAAATGATTGTATTTCTTCTACTAATGGTTTACAGAAAGAAGCATCCTTTTCCAGATTGTATAGGTCCTGGTAATAGTTAAAAAAGGCTTGACCAATTTCTTGGGGGGAGGAGATAAATCTTCCTTTATCTTTTAGACCTACTATTCTTTTCTTTTCTTTTTAGCTTGCATGGCCAGTAATTTACTGTTTCTATTGTTTTGATGATGGTATATCTGTTGATAACGCCATATTTCGCTATCTGACCTTTGTTGGTTGATCTTATTTATTCTGTTTTGTATTAGTTTGATCTCCACCAAAGTTTGCTGTTGCGGGTCCACAAAAAATTTTGATTCCAATTTATTTAAATCTATATATCATTTTTTTAGTGGGGCTCCTCTCTGTTTTATCATTTGAGATTTAAATTTAATCATCAAACCTCTTGTGAAAGCTTTTTGTGTATTCCAAATCGTGCAATAAGAGGGGACAGTGTGAGTATTTATGTCAAAAAATTGGGGAATTTCTTTACTTAAAGCTTCTTTGTTTTTTCCATTTTTATTATAGTGTCATCTAATCTCCATTGTGGTCTATCTAATTTTGCTTTATTTATTTCAACTGTTAGTGTAGTGTGAGCGTGATCAGATATAACAATCTTACCTATTTCTGTGTGAGAAATCTTATCAATTATTTGAGGATTTACTAATATTAAATCAATTCGTGAATACATATTGTGTGGGTTTGAGTAAAAAGAAAAATGTTTTTGGTTTGGGTGTTGAACTCGCCAAGCATCAAATAAGTTGTTTTTAATAATCCATTCAGTAAATATCTGCGCCACTTTGCTTACTCTTTTTAGGTTTTTATCCACCAGTTTGGTGGACCTATCCAGATTTATGTTTGAGACCATATTAAAATCCCCTGCCATAATAAGCAGGCCCTGTACAAACTTCTTGATTAAATTACCTATTTGTTTTAAAAATTTCCCTTGCTTCTCATTGGGGGAGTCAATTTTAATCAATGTGATTTTCTGATTATTGATCTGGCAGTTCCATAAAATGTAACGTCCATCTGGATCTATAATTGAAATTACTTCCACTATTTCTAAGTCGTTAGAAAAAAAAATTGATACTCCTCTCTTTTTTTTTGCACCTGTTGAGTAGTGTCTAAATTCAAAACCATCTACTTGCAAAACCTGGGATTTTATCTTTCCCCCAATGTGTTTCTTGGAGAAATATCAAGTCTGCTTTCTCTTTTTTACAATGTCTATAGACCATTTTCCTTTTACTGGGTGAGTTTAAGCCCTTAAAATTCCAACTTAATACTTTCAAAGACATTTAATATAGGAGAATTCATTCACTTTACTATTCTTTACCGAACAGTTGGTTGGAAATACTTTCTTTGCTGTAAATTTATTAATCACAAATCCAATTCCTTTCATACTAACATTCATACATACATACATTCATACTATTAGGTCAAAAAGGGCTGTAATGCAGCCTTTTCCTGCTTCTGTTCAGCAGGGATTAAGCTGTTGTTCAGAAATGGTTAGCGGTACTATGTGGAGATGGAGCGGACCTTTACATAACTTATTAACCTTTTATTTCTCTCTATATATCTACCTCTCATTTCCAGTCCTTATTAATAGTTGGACAATATCGTTTCTAATACTGTTTACTGTATTTCCTCTATGCCCTCTTTTTGTATAGAATTAGACCTATCTCTCCTTTCCTTGTTTTCTTTTTTAGAGGAGAACTGTAAGAGATTAATCTGGACTTGTCTGTCTATTAGTGCTGTCCTTGCTTAGGCTGTTCTCAGTTATAAATTAGTTTAAACCGACCCTAACTTTTTTCCAGCAACTATACAATAAACAATACAGATAAACGTATAAAGTAGTGTTCTGCTATTTCTATATTTTCCTCAAAATTCATTTCTTCTGCCACTCTGGTGTTGGACCTTTCAGTATAGTCTCAGAGTATTTCAAATCTTGTAGATTAATCTTTAAACTGCTCAAAAAGGTTTCTCCCTCTGCAATAGAATTAATCTTGTGCCAGACAGATCCTTGTAAAACCAGCAAACCCACTGGAAACGTCCACTTGTAAATGAGATTAATCTTCCTTACTCCTTGCGTTATGGGCTTGAATTCCTTTCTTTTACTGATTGTTGCTTTAGAAAAATCTGAGAATATTTGTATTTTTTCGTATGGAGTTCAAATATCTTTTTTGTGTAACTTGCTTTAGAGATTGCTTCCTTTGTTGGTAAATGGTGGATTTTAACAATCACGTCTCTGGAACTTTTATTATGTAAGTGTATTGGTAGGGGAATTCGATGCACTGTATCAAATTTCTGATCCAGTTGTGAGAAGGAAGGGGTGATATTGGTAAACAGGTCGTTAAGATATGTTGAGAGATCTTTTTTTTTTATGGCCTCTGGGATTCCTCTTATGCGGAGGTTATTTTTCCGTGATTTATCTTCCATCCTATTTATTTGATCATTCAAAACTGTAATTTGAGTAGCCATTTTTGAAGATTGCTCCAATAGCATATTATGATCTATAATTAATTTGTCAAATTTAACTTCCAAATCTGCAGATCTTTTATTCACTTCATTTATTGATTTGGCGTTTTCCATAATTTGGACCTTAATCTCTGCAAGAAATTCTGATTGGAAGTTCTTCAAGATCTCTTTCATTTTATCTATAGTAAGTAGGTTCTCATCTTGACCCTCAGATTCTCTACTTGGTGAATTTGTAGAGGGGAGAGCAGTACTTTGGTCTTATGCTTCTTTCGAAGTTTGTTTTTGCACCGCGTTAGCTGAGCTTTTCAGGGTAAAAAAAGAGGATGGTTCTGAGGTTAAACTTTTCCTCCCTTTAGCTTTATTTTTCATGGCCATCTTGTTTTACTTTTACAGTGCTCTGATCCCCCCCCCCTTTTTTTTTCCTCTTTTCTCCTCTTTCCTCTATTCCTCTTTTCCTTCCTCTTTTGACCTTGTAGATTTGGGATACAAATTTTAAATCCTGCTTCTCCCTTTCCTTCCTTTCCCCTCTTGTATATTCCCCAAATTGATCCTTCTATTGAGAATGCCAATCAGTTATTCTCTTGACAGTCCAATGGGAGATTAATACACCTTCAGAAAGTTACTTCTGACAGTCCGTTTGCTAACCCATACAGGTGATTTTCTTATCCGTGTGAACAGTCTTTAAGATTCATCCTTTAAGAAAAGTATTTTCTAAATCCTTTCTAAGGACTTGGGGGTTACAAATTCCTTTTGAAATAATACTGTATATTACAGTGTTACTTTATGTGCCCCTCTGCAGATGTTGCTTTGTGTGATGCCTTTATGGGGTGTAGCCCAATACCCTAATCACTTTGCATGTAATTTTGCTAATGCCAGTTTGGGTTCTGTTTGTAAAAAAAGGAAGTAAAATTTTACTTATCTTTCTTGAGGTTTATCTTCTGCCTCCCAACGAGCTTGAGACTGGCTCCGCGGTGTCTGCCTGGTCTGTGCTCCAGTGTACTTTTGCTTGTCTCACATGGCTTTATGTTCCAGGACTGCACAGTCTCCTCGGAGCCATAGTCCTCTGCAGTGGGCCCGCAGCTGCGATGTCCTCCACTACCTTACACCTCCGCCGACCGTGCCGAGTTCCCCCCATGCACGGCGTCCTCCGTGGCTCCAGGTCGCTACCTCCGTCGGGCCTGTCAATACTTTGCCACTCGTCGACAGTCTCCAACTTGGGGCCCCTTTCCTTCACTTCACGGGTCACGCTCATTAACCCACCGCTTCCGCGAGACTACACCCTCGCTCTCCGCTCGGCCCACACCATCGTAGCTACATCTTAAACGCCATCAATAGCTCACGGACGCCATCTCCACCCGCTCACTGACGAACTTTGCGGCTAGAGCACCATTTCCGGTCACTCCCCCAACCCTCGGCCGGGTAAAATTCCAACATATTACAAATTTCATGTTAAGAGCTCAACCATGTTTTAAGTCACAATGTAAATATTGTCTTTTATGAGGGTTTTTACTGTTTGCCTTCCTCTGGATTCAATGTATATTTAAGTTAACAATTCTTGACTTAAAAAACCATTACCTCAAGTTTACAATACTTATTAATTTAAAGTTCAACTGTTCTTACATTCAAATGTTTATACTTTTAATACAAAATGCTTTAACAGTTACTGTTCACCAAGAGAAAATTTTACAAAAATAAATATGTTTAATATCACAATACTACTACACAATAATACTTATTTAATCATAACTAAAATCTTACAAGTGTCAAATACGTATATTAATAACTAAACAACTTTCCAAACATACACATCTCATTGCCGTCATTTTTTGACAGGCAAGTCACTAGTAGAGTAATTATTACTATTTTTTGAATCTCCTTAATTAATTCAAAGTATAAACTAACCCCAGAAATCAAGATTAATCAGCTTCAGCACATCCATTAGCATTCTGAGTAAACATCTATATTTACCTTATTTAACAAGAGCCTGATTCAATTGCAAGCCAGCATCTCACGGGATCGTGGCTGTATTTCTGCGGGTGTGCTGCGGGCTCCCGCTCATAGAGCTATTCAATTGAGCAAGGGTGCAAGTTACGGGACGAATCCTCAAGCCCGTAAAGCCTACTGAAGCTGCAAACTGTTAATGGGCTGGCTGAGATGCGATCTGCTGTTACAATCCAATCACGGTATAATGGAGTGTGACACAGGCCTCTTAGCCAATAGAAAGAGGTCTAGCCGCAGATGATTGACATGCGTTGACTGTGTTGTATTTTCTTCCGAAGTAGCACACCGGTCTCAGCATCAAGGAGGTCTGGGTCAAATAGTGAGCCAGAGGTGAGGGTGTCAGCTCCATCGGAGCAGAAAGTCGAGGAGCAAGCACCCACCGAGCAGGACCCAACGTAGGTGGAGAAGGAAAGAAGAGGAGAGGAGGGCCCTGGTTTGGAGGAGGAGGATATCATCTGGCTAGTGGGGTCACCAGCAGGACCACAAGCCACACCACCAGGATTTGACCCCACTATCCCCCTCCTCCAGAGACTCAGCATCTCGCCAGGGCCCTCCTACAAAAGGGACCAGCTGGACTTGACCCCACCTCCTCCTCCCCTCAGCAGTGCATCTGGCTGGCCGCCAACAGCACCACTGGGCCCTCCAACACCGCCACCCTTATTGCACCAGGCTCCAGCCAGGCCCCAGACACTCCCCACTTAAACACCACCGTCACCTCCTCACCAGGCTATGACCCAGGGCCCTGCATCCCCAACACCAAGCCAGGCTGCGCAGGGGGAGATGCTGGCCCTCATGCGGCAGCAGACGGAGTGTCCCTGGGCGATCCAGGCCAGCATCTCTGCCAATCATGCGGACGTCATACGCAGCCTGGCCATGCACAATACGGAGGAGAGGAGGCATCATCTGATGACTGAATCGTATCTCGCCAGGCTGCTCAGGATGGGAGCCCCGTCTCCTACACCGCAGAGGCATCCACTGTCCACCCACAGCTCTGCCCCTCCTCTCCTCCCCCCATGCCTCCACTACTGTCACTGCAGGTGGTGCTGCCCCCTGGGGGATTGCCTCCCCCTGCCCCCACACCAGCACCAACAGGGAGACGGCGGCAGGCCACGGGGGTTGGGGCCCTGTGGCTAGGAGTGAGGAGGACCTAGGGCCTGCTCAGATGTTTTAGCCTTCTCAACAGCACTTCTCAGTGACCATCAATCGGTCCAAAATTTAACCTAATTGAGCCTGGCTACAGAGTATACAATCATGGCATATGTGATGGTCATATTTTGTATGTAGATGGCTACATCTCATCATGGTCCTCTTCTCTGTGGACATATAGGGTTCTGTTTAACACTTCACCAAGTGATGGTCCCTGAGGAATGCTGTTGAGAATAGATGCTGCAGTCCCTATCTTTTTTAAGGCCTTATTTTGTAGGTGTTATGTTTTTGTTTTGTTTGGTTTTAGGTACAATTCAGGTCCATGAAAGCATCTTCTGCATCTGCAAGCATTTTGAAGGAAATGTATGAGTTTTAAGGTTTTCACAGTGCCTCTCAGGTAGACATTCCTTCAATGAAAGCCCCCCTTAACATGTAGCTCCCACAGAATTAAAGCTATCATATAGCCAGATATCTAAGACATGATTGTTGTTAGCTTAAATGTGGACTAATACCGCTATGGCGGTGGACTTACAGAGTCTCACAATAGCATGTTAATGACAGCCAGCATGTGATCCTGACCTCATTATCAGTCTGTGAACAGATCCTTTTGTCTGATGTAAGTAACATTGAATCTGACTGTTGAAACTTGTGTCCTCTCTGTAGTAATGGGTAGTAATGGATATCATGGTTATCATTTAACATGTTCTAACACATGTATAACTGATTGATGTGATATAAATGTTGATGAACAATATTATATTGCGAAGGTGATAGTACACCTTGACCACTGACACTGGTCACAGCAAAGCATTTATTGTGAGATGACACATCATTATTAATGGTCATGGCCATTGAGTTATCCTGAGAACTAGCTAATGCTTAGTAATGCTTACAGATGGAAATCAGGTGAGTTTGTATATTGTTACAGTTACAGTATTTAAGGTGAGTTTGTATATTGTTACAGTTACAGTATTTAGCACTGTAGTGTACATTCATTTTTTTCTCTTTTATCCTCCTTCGACTGTTTTTCCAATTTTTGTTTTATCACCACACTGTATGTGTGAAACTGGATTCATTGAACAGATCTAGACCAGTATTTTAATGCTATGCATAATAATGGATTCTTCAATTAAATATTGGGATTTCTGATGATTCTTTTTCTCACCAGATTCTGGTTGCAATGGTGTAGTGACTACATGTGACCTTGTAGGTGCCATGTATCATACTTATTCTAGACTATGACATTACCCCCTTTAAGTATACCCTTTTTTCCAACAATAGCCTCTTGCTCTCCCGGGATCCGCCCACACCACACCCATGATATTAATGCACAGTCTTGTCCATTTCTGATTGTGCTCTGTGTATGAAATAAAGCTATGTTAAACCCTTCTCATTCCCTGTTAGTGGGTTTTCAATGGTTGGGGTTATGGGACATCCACATATATTCCATTTGTGTAACATTCCTATATCTGTAAACTAATGAGCCCTAGTTACAATAATAATCACATGTATAATTGTCGTAATTGCGAGTTTGTCATCTATGTTAAAAAGTATGGGCTTGCGCATGCGCAATGAATGCCGAAGGCGCTCATCTTAAGGCCTGAAAGTTACGGGTTTGATGAGGTCCACAATGATCACCTTTGGTGCTCATTGCAGGGCTCGAGATGAGCGCCTTCAGCACTCATTGCGAGGTCCGTAAACTAGAGGAGGGGAGAGGCCCGCGATGAGCGCTGAATGCCTGCAAATTCAAGGGGTGGAATGGCTCGCAATGAGCATTGAAGGCACTCATTGCAAGCTCTGAATGGCTTTCGATTTACAGGCTTGAAAAAAAATGGCCGCCATTTATTTTTCAAGCATGTAACTCGGAAGCCGTTGGGAGGACACCAGAAGAGGCCAATTAAATAGGAAATTAGCTTGCAGCCTCACTTACGGGCTCCCTGCCTCACCCTGAGGCAGGGAGTCCATAAGTGAGGTTGAAAGGTAATTTAATATTCAATTGGCGTCTTTTGGTTGCCTACCAGTGGATTCTGAGTTACGGGTTAGAAAAAAATAGCGGCCGTTATAAACGAAAAAATTTTTTTAAGGCTGTAACTCGGATGTAATTTGCAAATTTAGAGAAATTGATCAATTTCCCCAAGCGCGCAATTGTTTTCAAACCTGTAAATGGCAAAAGCAGCACAGAGAAGGGTGAGGGCGGAGAAAGACATACAGGAGGGAGTGGGGGGAAATGGGGGAGACACAGGGAAGGGAGTGAGGAAGGAATGAGACACTAGGGTGAAAGAGGGGGAAAGAGACAAAGGGGAGGGAGAGCAAATTTATGGGCTTGCGCATGCGCGCAGCACATACTGCGTCCTGTAATGAGTGACAAAGCTGCTCATTGCTGGGCACGCGATGAGCACCGAAGGCGCTCATCACTGGGCCCATAAAGTCGAGGGGGGGAGAGGCTCGCAATGAGAGCCGAAGACACTCATTGTGAGGCCTGCAATAAACTCCAAAGGCGCTCATCGTGAGGCCCACAAGTAAGAACGGGGGAGAGCCTTGCATTGTATGGCAAACAACAGCATTGCGAGCCTTTAAATGTTTTTGCCTTCATTTTTGACAGGCAAGTGGCTAATAATAATAATAACAATAGAAATAATATCATAAGGTATCATATAGTAATATATATTATATATCATAATAAATTGTTAATACACATGGAAAGACCAATTAGTGATACTGTGGAGCATCAACATTCCCCAGAAGTACTGATAACAATATGACTGGTGATAATGTGAATTGATTGATAACAAAACTTAATGGGATGTCACCAAATAATAATGGGGAATGCATCTTGACACATGGCCACCAGCAATGGTGTGGGACTTTCCAGGATGGGCATTGCAGAGATTATCCCTGATGTTGCTCCACAAGCCTCTGCAGCTCTTCCTGGTGGGATTGCTAAGTGGTGATGGTGAAGAGGCTTGTGTACCTAAATGAAGCTGTGAGCTATACCATGTAGCTCCACTGTAGGTGGGCAGGTCATAGAAGAGAGGTTAGATAATTCACAGTCCACTAGAAAAGGAACCCACTCCAGTATATTTGTTATGCAAACCTTGGGGATAATCACAGACAAAGACATAAGTTAATGTGCTGCAGTCCATAGGGTCACAGAGAGTCAGACACAACTGAGGGACTGAACAACCAAATCCAAAATGTTTACCTGGTACTTGATACATGCCATGTGGTGGTGTAATTTGGTCACTATGTTTTTTCCCAATGTAGATGTGGTAAGTGAGATGAATAAATGATGATCTTTGTATTTTTATGGTCCACATTAGAGCCTCTGTGAGTGGGCAAGGGTTAATATGTCAGCCATTTCCATGTATTTGTGTTGCAATTTAATGAGGTAGTGCTTTCAGCATGTTGTAGTATGGCTTTTTATATTGGCATATGCATGACCATTACAACCTATGAGGAAAATAACATTTTATTTTTTGCAATATTTGATAGTTGGGAGTTGTTATGCAAGTAATTGTAATGCCTTCTATTGCTTTCCCCATATTTTAAAGTGCATTGGTGTCTTTTTATTGTGATTCACAGTGTTCCTAAATAGTCTGTAAACCCTGCTACTTGGAACCCGTAAGCTTTGGGCCGACATTTGCCATTTGCTGGCTTGTCTGCGTGTGTGGTCTTGAGCGATTTTGGCAATTGAATAGCGATTTGAGATTCTTGCAATCAGGAGTCTTGTGGCCGTAAAAGATCAACGCCTTTGGGAGGTTGTAAGGTCCGGGTTTAACCATCGCAAAGTTTTCAAGGCTGCAACCGTAACCTGTTTCGGAGCAAGCAAAAAGAATAGCAAATTAACTTATGGCCTCACTTACAGGCTACAGTAATTTAAGATTGCTCAATTGAATCGGGCTCCAAGACTTTTGTGACACACTATCTAAGTCTACCTATATTTTTGTGTATTCATAGTCTTCTATCCAGACAATCTGGATCCCTGAAAGCATAAGCTATGTTTACATCCAAAGGACCATTAGTGCTTTTAAACAAAGCTACAGGAAGAACTGAACAAGGACAGAACTACACTAAAATCATACTAGACATCATACATTGCTTTTATCTCTGTGACTGTGGTTTGTTCTTATAAATTATATTATGCGATGAAAGTGACATTGTTGTACTTGTATTTCTTTATAGTGAGTTGTACTATAAGAAATACATGTATAATTTCAGCAAATAGTGAATAATTATAATTACATAGTTCCCTAGTAATTGATGTTGACAAAAAGGCTTTTTAAGTTCAACCTTTTCAGATAATTTATGATCCTTATGATATGTAGCTTATTTGTTAATTGTTAATTGATACAGCGGAAGGCAAAAAGAAAAAAAAAAACACTGAAAAATTGACAATTGTCTCACAAGGGAAAACAAGTTAAATTCCCTCCTGATTCCAGATACTGGAAATCAGATAAATATTCCTTATCTAGTAATCCATCAAATCCCTGAATGCCCTTTTTTTTCAAAAATAAATCCAACCTCTTTTAGTAGCGAGTAGCTGTGATCTATGGCCCGCCTGGATCACCCTCTCAATTTCTGGACAACTTTGCCGCCTGGCTCCATCAAGTTCTCTCCTCTAATATATCTTCACTCATTTCTCCAACCTTGACATCTCCCCACTTCCCCTATCTGATTACCAACTGCTAACTTGCAACCTCACCTCATCTTCTGCTCACCACCCTTCTTCAATTCTTGCCACCAGAACCCACAGAAACCTGCATGCACTCAACCCACAACAATTTTCAGCCCCCTCACCACCCTTGCCTGCCCTGACATCACCACTTCACAGTACAACACTACTCTAACCTCTACCCTTGGCTCTTTTGCCCCCATAATCACAAGCTAATGCCCTCACTCTCATCCACAACCATGGCACACTACACAAACACGCTATCTACAGAGATGCTAACGCACTGCAGAATGACTATGGAGGAATTCTCGCACTTCAGCAGACTTTCTCCACTACAAGTCTACCTTGCGCTCCTACTTGTCTGCCCTCAATCTTGCCAAACAACACTACTTCTCATCACTAATATCAAACCTGTCCTCCAACCCTAAATGTTTATTTTCTACATTCAACACCCTCATTTGCCCACCCCCACCTCCTGCCCCTTCCTGTCTCACTGCTGATGACTTTGCCAGCCATTTAAAAAATAAAATTGAAACCATGCAAAATGAGCTCTCCTCCCAGCTTGGCCCTATCCCACCATCATCTCCACAAACTGACAATACCCAGCCCTTACCCTTTCCCAATCCCTCCTCAACTATGGACTACTTTAACCGAGGATGAAGTATCTACTTTACTATCAACCTCTCACCTTACAACATGTCCACATGATCCTATTCCATCACAGCTAATCCCTAATCCACCACACTTATCCTAGCTCTCACACATCTATTCAACCTCTCCCTAAACACTGGCAAGTTTCCATCCTCTTTAAAACACGCCATGATTATACCCATTCTCATCTGCCACCAACTATAGCCCTATCTCACTACTTCCCCTGGCTTCTAAACTGCTTGAGCGGCTTGTTAACAATCTAATTCTCCTGGATCTCTCTGCTGCCTTTGATACAGTTGGCCACTCTCTTCTAATCCAAGCTCTCCACTCTTTTGGGATCCAGGACACAGCTCTTTCATGGTTCACATCCTATCTAAAGATCGTACATTTAGCGTCTCCTTCTCTGGCACCTCTTCTTCGCCTCTCCCTCTGTCTGTTGGCGTTCCCCAAGGTTCTGTCCTAGGCCCCCTCCTTTTCTCCATCTACACCTGTGCAGATGATACTCAAATCTACCTCTCTGCACCTGATCTATCGCCCTCTCTTTTAGCACAAGTTTCCAACTGCCTCTCTAGCATATCCTCCTGGATGTCTGCCCATCAACTCAAACGCAACATGTCTAAAACTGAACTCCTAATTTTTCCACCCTCTACTACTGCTTCCACTCCTCAAATATCTCTCACTGTTGACAACACCATCATCACTTCCAGGCCCATTGTCTTGGGGTTCTTTTGGATCCCGCCCTCTCTCTTATTCCTCAAATCCAATCATTAACATCTGCATTATCTTACAGAAGACACAGCTAAAATTCCAATACACTCTGTGTAAAAAATCTTATCACCTTCAGCCTTAACATGTACAACTGCACATTCCACAGCTTAATAACACTTACACCCACAATCTACAGTACAACATACAGACACCTGCACTTGACTAAACACATTGCTTTCACACTGTCATCTTGCATTTGTCACCCTCTTGTATCACACCTAAACCCTTAGATTGTACGTTTGTGAGTTTTTAATCTTGTGTCAGTGCCTTGGAAACAAGCTCTATGTACATTTGATTCTCAGCTCAAAAACAGGGACCTCCATTCTTTATAAGGTGTTAAATTTGTTTTTACTCAGCCCCTGTACAGCACTATGGAATATGTTGACGCAGTATACATAAAGATTATAATAATAATAATAATAATGATAATAATATTAATAATAATAATAATAATAATAAAGGATGTCCTCTTGCCAGTTGAAAACCTATTGACACAACAAGTTCACTTGATAAAGCCTTATATTGACCCTGAATTTATATAAGGTAAGATAGAGAAAATACATCTAATTTGGTTCCTCTTTCTGAATAGCTTAGCTCCTCCATTCCCCTTATTAGTCTTGTTGCTCTTCTACTTTTTCAAGTGCTTCAATTACCTTTTTATGAAGTGATGTACAAAATGATATCCATATTCCAAATGAGAATGTACTAGAGATTTGTATAGTGGCAGAATTATGTTTGCTTCCCTTCCTTCTATACCCTTCTTAATGCATGCACATTTTTAATTGCTGCTTGGTATTAAACACGGTTACATAGGTGGTTGTCCACAAGCACTCCCTGGTGCCTTTCTATATCTGATACTGCCAGATTACTAAATTATTATAATTTGCATGACTATTTTTCCTTCCTAAAAGCATAACTTTACATTTATTTATATTAAATCTTGTCTGCTATTTAGTTGCCCATTTATCTTATTTATATAAATTCATTCTGGGGGAAATGTGCATTACTTTATGATTTAATTACCTTGCACAACTTAGTGTCATCAGCAAAAATGGAGACAATACTTTACAGTCCTACTTTTACGTCTTTAATAAATATGTTTAAAAAGAGATGACCAAATACTGATGCATAGCCCAATCTGAGTATGGTCCATTTACTATAACACTTTGCTTTCTGTCTTTTAGCCAGCTCTCTATACATGAGCAGATATTTACTGCAATTCTGTCATCCCTTAGTTTGCACAATAGTCTTACATGTGACAAAAGCCTTTTGCAAAATCTAAAAAGACAACTTCTATTAGTTTCCATTATTCCTAGTTCCTCATTGAAACAAATTAACATTTTTGCATGTTCTATCCCTCATATACTTGTTTTGACTCCTACCTATTATCTTGTTCAAATACAGTATACATATACTTGTATACTGTCCCATATTAACCCTTCTAAATGCTCCCCCAGTACATAAGTGAGGTTTTACAAGTCTAAAATTCCCTGGATCTGAATAGTGAGATCACATCTACTTTTCTCCAGTCATTTGGTAGCAACCCTGTAGTGAGTGAGTCTTGAAAAATTTGATGTAATGGTTTTGCTATTACAGAACCTAGTTCCCTGTATTCCATCAATAATTGGTGCCTAATTAACATTTATTTTTTTCAACCTCTTTTGGATTTCTTCCTTCGTTAAATTATTTGGTGAAGGTAGTGTAGCTCCATTTTTTTTCAGTGTCCAACCAATGGTACCTCCCTTGTTGCCCTGTTTCACATTGTAATGTTACTATAGCTTCCTTCCTGGAATTATTCCCATTAACAAATAAAAATAAAAAATAGGGTTTGTTTTACTCTCCTTTGCAACTAACTTTTCATTTTCTATTTTAGCCACTCTAAAATATCCTTTGCAAGCTTTGTTGATTTCCTTTTACTCACAGAAAGATGCGTATCTTCCCCCTTTCTTTGAAAATGTAAATACCTGCTTTTTACTCTATATCTTGATTTTTTAATGATTGTTAAGCCACATCAGATGTGATATACTCCTTTTACATTTTTTTCAACACAAAAAATGCTGATATGTGTGTGTATTTAGTAAGGATTTTAATGTTGTCCATTAATTTTCAATATGTGTGCCTGTTAGTTCTTTGTCCCAGTGTATACGTGTGTATACATTGGGGGTTTATATAGCATATTTGTACTAACATTTGTTTACAATGTATTCCTCCATTGTTTAACTCAATGATTTAACACAAGGATTCAGCATTATTGCTAGTTCCACCATATCTTTTCTAACTATATGCTTAAAATAAGGCTTAACATACAGATAACCCCCCCTTTAACCATTGCCCTTATCTTTCCTAAATAGGTTGTAGCCATCCAAATTACCCATCCAGTCATAAGAGTCATCCCATGTTTCAGTAATGCCTATCAAGTCCCATTTCGCCTTTACTGCTAATAATTCTAGCTCACCCATTTTCCCAGGCAAACTTCTTGCATTAGCAAGCATACATTTTATGTTGCTATGACTCTGTCGTTTTGAAGTGCTTCTCTCTGTATTTGAGTTACTTAGCAATACCTCCCTATTGACTTTAATAACCTTCCCCAGTGCTACTCCCGATGAGTAGTTAATTAACCCCTTACTCTCTCTACACTTTTTACATCATTACTTCCAACTTTCCCTACTTGCAACCTACTAGTTTAAAAACTCCCCCAGACTTTCTACTATTCGCTCCCATAGCCCACAGGTTCCCTCTTTGTTAAGTTACAATCCATCACTGCTATAGAGATTGTATCAGCTCAGCAATATATTCAGATCAATACACTAGCTACACACAGATATAAGTTACAATAGTATTATCACATATTATAATTGTCTAACTACGAATCGTTGTCACGCTGCGTTGCGTAGTGCGTACGACTTAGAGATGAGCGCCGCAGGCGCTCATCGCCCGGCGAGCCTTGCGTAGCGAGGCGAGCCGTTAAACCGTAGTGTTGCATGGTGCGTACGACTTAGCGATGAGCGCCTGCGGCGCTCATCGCCCGGCGAGCCGAGCGCAGCAAGGCGAGAATACACTGTACCACTTTGCCGATCGTACGACTTTGCCATCGCTTGGCGAGCCTCACGTAGCGAGGCGAGCCGTTAAATCATACCACTTTGGCAATGAGCGCGTTACATCGTAGGACTTTGGCAATGAGCGCCGCAGGCGGAAAAAAAACAGTAAAAAAAACTCTAAATACACACAAAGGTCACTTACAGCATGGGGAACCAGGCAGGACGTCTGGATGTGAGTTGGAACTGAAATTTAGATCGATTTAGCCGAGTTACAAAGATCGAAAATCGGCTAAGCGAGAAAAAAATGGCCGCAGAAAAAAATGAAAACGAGGCTATACTACTACGAACTGCGTAAAACACAGCCACAGATGTATGTGTTTGAAAAACAACGAGATAAAGGATGCGGATTAACCGCGCAATGAGTAAAAAGACAGTAGCGAGTACATTTTACAAAACGATATTACCGATTTACGCATTAACACAGATTTCCCGCCTTTGGCTCGCGCCACATAGGATTTCCTGCCGAAAACAACGCATTTGGCTCGCGCAACTGCGGATTTCCCGCCTAAAACTATGAATTTGTCTTGCGCACAAACCCTATATATAGGGCACATTTCACACATGACTGACACTTTCTCCTCAGGTGCTGACAGTCTGACTGGATGTTTTTTGATGCCGGCAAATCGCAAGAGATTGTTAGCTCTTCAGTATACTGCTTCAGCATTATTACATTAAAAAAGGTAAATATATTATTTATAATTATTAAATAATAAATTGGTACTTAATTAATAAATAATAGATAAGAAATTTAATTAATAGAAAATTAATATTGTGCTTATTTTTTATAATTAATAATTAATAAATTGGTACTTACTTAATAAATAATAGATAAGAAATTTAATTAATAGAAAATTAATATTGTGCTTATTATTTATAATTATTAATTAATAAATTGGTACTTACTTAATAAATATTAGATAAGAAATGTAATTAATAGAAAATTAATATTGTGCTTATTATTTATAATTATTAATTAATAAATTGGTACTTACTTAATAAATAAGAAATAAGAAATTTAATTAATATAAAAAAAATATTGTGCTTACCTGTGTGAAACAATTGTGTATAACATTCATAATGTACATTAATTAATTAATTCTTAATATCAAAATTAAAAATGTCAATAAAAAAAACATATGTATTAATTAATTATTACTGTACATTAATTTAACAATTCTTTTGTTATATGTCGTGATTACCTGTGTGAAACTATTGTTAATAACATTCATAATGTACATTAATTAATTAGGAATACATTGATTCATTAATTATTAATGTACATTAATTTAAGAACTATTTTGGGATATGTCGTGATTACCTGTGGGTAAGAATTGTAAATAACATTCATTACTAATCAGTAATATTAAAAAAGGTTAACGTTTAAGAATGTGCATAAAAAATGGAACACGTTGATTAATTAATTATTAATGTATGTACATTATTTAAATAATTCAGTTCTCATATATTTTGTATACCACTCTAAAAAAAAAAAAGGGAACATGGTTATGTGTTGATGTTATATTTAGTCAGACATTAATTTAATATTAATACACATTCATTGAATCTTATTTAAAGACTAACAGTAATATTGAGTGTATGTTTATAATCTATGCTTTCATATGTGTGTTCATGTTGATTTATTGATATATTTATTTCATGTTTTTAATCTATGCAAAAATAGGTATGTTAAGCCTCATTGATTAATACAGATGAAGTAACATATTATACATTAATTTTACTATTTTGTATAATTGCAGTGAATTCTACGTGAATGACCAGAGATAGTGACGTTTGCACAAATTGAACATCATAAAGATAATTTGGACAGGTATAGAATTTTAATTATATTACTATGGCAAAATATTAAAAAAGATGATGTTTTTAATGTAGACAAATATATGTCTGTTGATGTTCATTTAATGATATTGATGAAGCAAAAGTTTAAAAATATTATCTATTTCATTTTACAGTTTATTCGGATCTGCAAGGGAATAAACAGACAGTGTGACGTTTTCAGCCTTTGAATAACATCAATATCATCTTCACAGGTATAAAATGTAATTTTGTAGTGACGCATAGAAAAAGGCTATGGGCCTCATTCAATTGCGATTTGGCCAATTGAATAAGGCTCTATATAAGCACATAGCATATTTTTATACACAATTTTTTAGTTAGTGAACTTCTATCCAAAAGCAAGGTCTTCACTAACAAAAAATGTATGTAAAAAAAATATGCTCTGTTCTTATATAGAGCCCTATTCAATTGGCAAAATCGCAATTGAATGAGGCCCTATGTATTATATTTTTGGTGAAAATTTACATTGATTGAAAATGGATAGTACATATTGAGTCATTAATTTATGATATTTAGTTAAAACTTTAAAAAAGTTGAAAAGACAATACTAAGTAATAATAATATTTAAAGAAAACAAGAAGCTTTCAACACTTGCAAAAAAATAAAAGGATGGTAAGCTGTGAATTCAATCAAGAAGGAATGTCATTGAAAGATTAGTAATATAAAGATGGATATGTGCAGCTATTTCCAATTTCATATATGTGAATAAAATACTTTGAAAAATGGTTTAATTTCTTTCAGACTAAAGTGCAACAATTGAAAATGTTTTATTAGTTTATTCATCTACTTTAATCTAAAAGTACAAATCGGAAAAAAATGTGTATAAAACAAAGAACAAACAATAATTACATCTTTATTTAAAATTACAGATTAAAATGGCGGACAATGGAGAAGACAAAATTGAACGCAAAAGAAGATTGGCAAGGGAAAGGAAGCAAAGGTGGAGAGATGCTCAGACACCGGAAACTTCACAACGCTTGCGAGAAGAAGATCGACAGAGACTTTTAAATAAAAGAAAGATGAGTAAGAAAGCTGCAAGTGAGTGTGTTGGGGCTTCAAAGAAACGTAAAAGTAAACAAAAAACATCTCTGTGAACCATTGTCCAATGACTCTATTTTGCAGAATGACTTAAATGTAGAAACACAAGAAAAAAATGTACATATAGAAAGTGGGTCTGATATTTATGTTGAAGAAATGCATTATAATGTGTTACTACTGCAGTAGAAGTAGATACTCATTATTGTGGGTTACTTAATGTGGTTTGTCAGTTTTGTGGGGCCTATCATTTTATAAAGGAAAGACCTACTGATGGAAATTTCATTAGTTGCTGTCAGAAAGGAAAGGTGAAACTTCCAGTAAGACACCCATTTCCATATTATTTAGAATGCATTATGAGTGATCCAACATTTCCAAATTATAATAATTTCAAACAAAACATAAGGTCTTATAACAGTGCAATTTTATTCGCTTCAATGGGTGAAACATTAGCAGAAAATGTACCAGGACATGGTCCTTACTGTTTCAGAGTTCAAGGTCAAATATACCACCGAACTTCACATTTACACCCACAAGAAGGACAGCAAAGTGCACAGTTATATGTCTTAGATACGATGGAAGCTGTGGAACAAAGAATGACACTTCCAGAAAATAGACAGTGTTTGCGCATAGTCCTTGAACAGCTTGAAAAAATTATGGAAAAAAACCCATATAGTCAAGCAAACAAACAATTAGCACAGCTTGAAAAAGAACAACAGGAACATGCTCAAATAAATCAATTGCCTACACCAAGAGTCAATATGGTGTTAAAAAGAGATCGCAATACTGATCAAAGAAGATATAATTTACCTACTGTAAACGAGGTTGCCATGGTGTTTAAAAATGAAGATGGTGAACCACCTTTTCAGCGGGATATTAGAATATATCCACGCAATGAAGAACAACCATTTATCAACATTAATATATTAAGCTGTAATTTAGATCCAATGACATATCCCATTTTCTTTCCAAATGGGGAACCAGGATGGGAACCAAAATTACAATTGGAAAGTTATCCCAATACTAAACTTCGTATTAGATCTAATATTTCCATGCTGGAATATAAAGTGGCACAAACTGCTATCCGTGATTGTTTTAATCCAATTTTACATGGAGGAAAACTCACTCAACAATGGATTATTGATTCATATTTACAAGTTGAAGCCAATAATCTAAATTTTATTTAATATCAAAAAAATAAATTACGAGTCGAACAGTATTGTGGATTAATGGATTATGTGGCAGATTTAGCTTCCAACAGAGACATTCCAGCTGGAAGAGCAATTATTTTGCCATCCTCTTTTCAAGGATCTCCTCGCAATATGCGAGAAAGGTATAATGATGCCATGGCTATTGTTACAAAATTTGGAAAACCAGATTTATTTATTACATTCACGTGTAATCCACAATGGCCAGAGATCAAGGAAAATTTGAATCTGGGACAAACTACTTCTGACCGACCAGATTTAGTGGCAAGAGTATTTAAAATCAAACTCAATTCATTAATCCATGATATCACTAAAGCACACTTATTTGGAAAATGTGTGGCTTATGTTTACACCATTGAATTTCAAAAAAGGGGATTGCCACATGCTCACATACTTTTAATACTGCAGGAAAAAGACAAGTTGAACACTGCAGAGAGAGTGGATTCAGTAATTTGTGCACAATTGCCAGACCAAGAAAAATATAAAAAACTTTGGGAGATTGTTACACATAGAATGATTCATGGCCCATGTGTAGAAATGAATCCAAATTCACCATGTATGGAAAATAAAAAATGTACTAAAGAATTTCCAAAACAATTTCAACTGGAAACTTATGCAAATTGTGATGGATATCCTTTGTATAAAAGAACACAAGGACAAACAGCTGATAAAGGCCAAAAGGTTGATAATAGATTTGTCGTTCCATACAATCCACATTTGCTCATTAAGTACAATGCACACATCAATGTGGAAGCTTGCACTTCAATTAAATCAATTAAGTATGTATATAAATATATATACAAAGGATACGATGCAGCTACTGTTGTTGTACAAGGTGTTGGAAATGAAAACGAAAATCCAATTTTACATGATGAACTATCAAATTATTTAGATGCTCGGTATGTGAGTGCTCCTGAAGCAATGTGGCGCCTTTTGAAATTTGAGATGCATGATCGGTCACATGCTATCTATCGTTTAGCTGTACATTTGCCTCAAAGTCAGATGGTTTGCTTTACTCAAGAAAATGAAAGATCTGCATTATATCAAAGTGAAGACAGAGATACTACGTTTACTGCGTGGTTTAAATTAAACTGTCAGGATACAGAGGCCAGACAATTTTTATACATAGAGATACCATATCACTATGTATTTGTAAATGGTCTATGGCGACAACGAAGAAGAGATACTCATAAACTCATACCACGCATTTATACCGTCAGTCCAAGGGATATTGAACGTTTCAGCTTAAGATTACTTCTGCTACATGTTCCCGGTGCACAGAGTTTTGAGCATTTACGTACAGTGAATGACATAGTTTATGATACATTCCTATTAGCTGCAAGACATCAACATTTCATAGCTGATGATACAGAATGGGAGAGGTGTCTGGAAGAAGCAGCACTATGTCAAATGCCTAAGCAAATGAGACAACAATTTGCATTCATTTGTATATTTTGCAATGTACCTGATGCTTTCACTTTGTGGGAAACATTTAAATTAAACATGTCAGAAGATTTCTTGAAACGTTACAGAGAACCAATAGCTCTGTTAAAAACATTGATGGAAATCCAATAAATATTGTTGGCTCATGGATTAAATTGTGCAAGTTTTAATTTACCTGATCCAGGACTTATAGATGACATCAATTTTGATAATTATGACACTGAGCTTCAAAAACAAAAAAACCAAGAAAAACTGGCAACTTTAAATACTTTACAGTTAGAAGCATTTCATGCCATCACAAATGCTTCAGATGATGAAATGGTCAAAGACCGGTATTTCTATGTAGCTGGACCAGGTGGATCAGGAAAACTTAGTAATGGATAATAAGTTGCCTTTTGGTGGAAAGGTGATGCTGTTAGGAGGCGATTTTAGGCAAACATTGCCTGTTGTGCCACACGGAAATAGAACAGAGATCATTGAAACATGTATCAAGACCAGTAAACTGTGGCAAATATTTACACATCTCAAATTAGAATTAAATATGAGATCTGAAGGCCAAAATGAATTTAATGACTGGCTCATTAAAATCGGAGATGGAGAACATCCAGAAATACAGCATTTACCAAATGATACCATTGAAATTCCATCAGAAATGGTTTGCAATGAATCACTCATATCAGCCATATTTCTAAACACTCTTAATAATGAGGATTACACAGACATTGCAAACAAAGTAATATTAACATCAAAAAATATCGATGCCTTGAATGTAAATAACGAAATTTTAAAATACATCAATGCAGCACAAAATAATTATTACAGTGCAGATTCTATTCTGTCAGATGATAAAGACAGTGAATCGAATTTTAGTATCGAATTTATTAATTCGTTAACACCATCTGGAATGCCCCCACATATTTTACAATTGAAAAAAGGCGCAATTGTTATGTTATTGCGAAATATGAATCCAAAAAAAGGACTTTGTAATGGGACCCGATTAATTGTGCATGAGTTAAAAGATCATTTTATACATGCAGAAATTATAACTGGTACCCATAAAGGTGAACAAGTTTTTATACCAAGAATTGATTTAGCTCCAAGTGAGAGTGGTTTGCCCTTTGTCCTTCAAAGGAGACAATTTCCAGTTATCATGGCATTTGCTATGACCATCAATAAATCCCAAGGACAAACTTTTAAGTCAGTTTGAATTTTTTTTAAAAGAACCAGTTTTTGCACATGGACAACTCTATGTGGCTTTTTCAAGGTGCACTAATCCAAAAGAAATTAAAGTGCATGTTGAAGAAAACGAAACTCAAGGTCATTTATTGGACGATGGATGTGTTTACACCAAAAACATTGTCTACTATGAGGTGTTGGAAAGATAGAGGACAATGGTTTCATTTTAATACCACCATTTTATGGGACTCAATATGATTGCACAAAAACAATATTTCAACAAAAACATCTAAAGAATGGACAAAAAAACAGGGAGACCAGTGGTTTGACTTCCAGTACTAAATTAAAGTACTCTGGGACTCTTTAAATAGGGGACCACTATTTCACTTATGAAAATATATCTAATATTTGGAGAATGGACTAAATGAAAAAAAATAAAAAAATATCCTGAAACAGATTGGAATGGGTTCAAAGTTTTATATTTACATGATTGGCCCCCAATTTGTACCTAAATCAAGGTGTAATTTTACTTGCAGAGGTCCTGGGTGCGCCACCTTGCTGTGGGTAAGCTTTTTATATGTTTGTTGTTTGTATTTATTGTGTTTGTAATGTCTTTGGGGTCGCTCGGGTTGCGTCTTTGTTTTTAAATCTCGTATGTCTTTTTCGGCTATTCCGTAGGTGTTTGGTGGTGTTTTGCGTCTTTAGACTGCTGTAGCCTCGTTTTCGTTTTTATTCGCCGGCCATTTTTTCTCTCGCTTAGAGAATTTTTCGGTGTCTAAACTCTTTTATTTTGAGTTAAATTAAGGTGTAACTACAGTTTTTAAGGTCCTGGATGCTCCCTCTTGCTGTAGGTAAGCTTTTTATGTATGTGTTGTGTGTATGTGCTGTGTTTTTCATTTTTTCATGTACGCGGGTTGCGGCCGATTTGTGCGAGGTCATAATTGGTCGTAACGTGTCTTGTATTTTTTTTGCGAGGTCCGCAGTTGCTGGCTAGGAGTGCCTTCGGCATCCATGCCAGCAACTGAGGCCCTCGCTTTGCAAGCATTAGCAACAGCTCGCATGCTCACAACTATGTATGTGATAGACAAAACTACCTCCCCTCTCACTTGCAGACTGACTACTGCACACTAGAGAACACACTCTTTAGCTTTTAGCAATAATTTACAATTCAGTTGCAATCAAACAGACAAGTATAGTATAATAAAAACATATATTGTACATAAATTAGAAGACTGTTACAATGTGGGTTATCTTGCATAAAATACTTTATACTACCCTATAGTTAGCATTTTCTTGAAGCTTATTCTCTTTCAGGTCACTGCTCACTGGACTCCTAAGCAACTCTGCTTGGACTTGTTTCTCTGACACTTCTTGTCTTGTACTCATACTGCATATGTTTATTATGGTTTTTAATGTTAAGTGTGGGGCTCTTACTACCCTCTACATCAATCAGATCTGGTGACAAGTTGGCCATCTGACTGACTATCCTGCAAATCTAATCAATGCATCTTGCTGGTTCAGCTGTTTCTAATTTCCCTCTTTTCTTCTAAAACTGCATCAATAGATTTTGCTTAAAGGCATATCCTAGTTTCATGGATTAATAAATTTCTGCAATCCATAGGAAAAAAGAAGCTTATGTGTATGCAGCACATCTCATAAAACATTTTATTTTTTATTAATATCTACAAATCCCTCTAATGATTATGTTGACACCTCCAGGGGTGTCTACACAGGCATCTGACCTCCCACCCCCCCCAATCAGCATGCAGCGTCAGGGGAGCAATATTAACCCACTATTTACCTGCTGTTGCTTGCTCAGCCAATCACTTTGCAGCTTCCTGTCTCTATGTCAGCAGCAAAACATAGCACATATCAGTGAAACACTACATAACCCAGGCTGAACAAACAGGAATCCTAGAGTTTAAATCAAATGTTTCAGGTAACCTTATTGGCCAATTTTTTTTTTTATTTGATGCTTATTTAGCCTGGGTTTGGAGGGTGTTAACCCTAGTTTGCAACTGTCAGAAATTACAAGAGATTTTGCTGATTTCAGGAGTAATCCATTTATAGTGTTTAAATGTAGACTATAGATACGTAGATATGCCTTTAATTATCTGATTCCAACGTCCTTGGGCCACCCATGACTTCCGTTCTAAAACAAAGACCATTTACTATCTATTATTTCTATTTGACCAGCTGTCTCCTGTTACACCATTGCAGTAACCAATTCCTAAGGCTAGAGATTAATATAATAACAATTAGATTTATAAAGTGCACTTATTAAGGTCATAAAGTTTAAAATTACCTGTCTATAAGCCATATTTTACATGTTGATATTCTCTCAAAGAAACACAGTATACAATAAAGTTTCCTTTTACACAGAAAGTGAATGAAAGCTGACAATGACCTTAGAACAAGGCATTAGCACTTAAGATTCTTTATTTTGGGAACGTATATGCTGCAAAAAAGCACCCTTGAAAATGTAATTTGTTTGAATTTCCCATTTCTGTCTCTCACCTAAAGCACCACTGAAGTCACCAGCTGTTCTTTGTGCCAACAGAGGGTTACAGTGCATGTGGGAAAGTATATTACAAACAGTTTAGTTTGGGGTTGAATTTAGAGCATTTTTTTTTTAATCCACCTTTGCTGCTATATATATGATAACACTGAATGCTTAAAGCCACTGGAACTTGCTTTGCAGGACACAATAAATTTTAGTTTTTATTTAATATTTAAACTCAGTATAAGTTGTGCTTAAATAGCATAGTGAATAGAAGCATAGAATGCCAGGTGGTATGTCCAATGGTTCGAAACAAAGTGACTATGCTATATTTTTAAACATTTTATGGAGTTCATAAACACAGAAAAATCTCTGGCTACTCTAAAGATTGGCTCAACACAACTACATTCACCTGATTAACCGATGTGTGAAGTATTTGATTGTCTCTGTGGCCTATCCTCCATGTTTATTATCATTGCCGCTTGATCTGGGAGGTCTTTGATGGCTATAATAGCAATAACTGAAATACATATAACCCACTCAATACATTGTCTGTTTAGACAGCTTTCCAAATATGCTCAATCCTCTGATTGTGTACAGCAGCTTCAGTGAGCTCCATGTTACTTTTACCACCATAGAATATGAAGCACAAAGCCACCTATTAGATTTTTGCTGACAATTCAATTTATCTACAGTATTTCAATATAGTATTTTTTTCCCTCTGTTTCAAGTTTATATTTTTACAAGTATTTGTTCGTTTATGTGGTATAACATGATTTTAAAGTATTTAATGTGGGTGACTCGATAGGCTGAATTTACTGATATAGATTCCTAAACAGGAGTGTGAATCTTTTCAACCATTTTTAAAATTGTGTAAAACACTTAAGCAAATTCCACATAATGCATTGAATTCATCAAGTGAGAATTTCAGTATGCTTTTTCAATAGCTATACAATTTAGCTATTTAAATCGTAAAAATAATATAACTTATATATAAGTTTAATGTAAATAAACTCTTATCTCTGTAGATGTGACTGTAGTCACCCCAGAAACCCCCAGAGTTTTGTTTTTGCAAAGTGACTTTTCACAAAGAAAGATACTTTAGCATTGAATCTCTTGCTTTCAATTTCTCTTTTTCTATCTATTTTTCTGCAGGGTGAATTTGCTAATTCCTTTTAAATATCAAATTTAGTTTGTAACAGGACCATTTCAATATTTTTTTTCTCTCAAAGGCAAACTGAAGGACCTTACAACATGAATAAAAATGATTTTTTTATGCATCGGGCATAACTTCAAGTATAGTATTTTATAGTAATAATGTCAGGTCACTGCCTAATGAACCAGATTTCTCCTTTAGGCAATCATAAAATTCCCACTAGATAAGAGATAAAAATAATTGTGTGTGTAATTTGATGATTATCAGGAAATAAAAATTGGACATGTAATGTCCTATAATTTATTTAAATTAAATAACTCTATTAGATACATTTATATTTATAGGTTCAAAATGTGTTGAAGTTATTAAACATTTACTTATAATTTATAATGAAATTTATAGATAATGAAGTTATAATAAATATGAGTGCTGTATGGAGAATACAAAAACTAAGGAGTTTATAGCAAATCTATTATTTTCTAAACAACCTGTTCAATTTACACAGGCACATAAAATAAATGCTCTCTTATGTTTTTATACTACTTGTCATGTCTTGCAAGCTTGGCCTTTAGGTTAACATTCTATTGTCCTGTGACATTGTGAATTCCTTATTTTTCAATTTCCTCTTCTACAAAGTTTTAAAGGGATGCTGAAGTCATCACATGCGGTCTGCATCGACAGATAGAACAATGACAAACTGGAAAAATGTGTTTTCCTTTTTAATATTACTGATAAATGAATTTAGTTATGAAAGTTTGAGGTTAATGATTTTAAGCTGCCTCTAATTTCCTCTTTTAAGCGACCATGAATATTAATTAGAATCAGGTGTGTAGGCTGTGTTAGGAGCTGCTGCATTTCCATTATTAGCTCTATATTAGGTATTTTATTCATTTTCAACTATTTCAAAGCATGTAGACATTTATTCCAGATAATAAAAACCCTAGACTGTGAATTGACAGATGTAATACCACAATTTTATTAAAATACATAGAGACAGATCTTGTTGTCTCGGCCTTCAGTCATGTCCAACTCTCTGTGACCCTATTGACTGCAGCATGCTAGGCACATTTGTCAGCCACTGGCCCTCTGAGCTCTCTCAAGCTCAAGCTCATGTTCATTGCTTCAGTGACCTTGTTTATCTATCTCCACTTCTGCTGTCGCCTTTTTCATGTTCCTTCAATCTTTCCCAAAATCAGTCTTATTTAAGGAATTCTGTCTTTTCCTGATATCCAGCCCCAATAAATTCCCCTAACGTGTAAACCCGTAGCTCATAACGTAGCTCGCAAGACTTACGGCTTTTAAAGTGGCCTCTTAAACCAGCCCGCCGACAACTTGCAGGGTAGGAGCATCAAAAGCCTACTGAACGAGAGAATTCGACTTGCGAGCCCACAAATACTTTGATTTGTCAAGCCCGTAACCGCTATGTTTCAATTGAGCTATTCAATTGTATCCAAATGACTGGTGTTCAACCCTGTGAATTGCAAATGGAACCAAGAAGCCAATTGGTGCTAGAAAGGACCAGCAAGAAGGGTAAAGTCCAATACGTAGAACTGAAAATGCACATAAACACACACTACTGTACTTTTATGAACAAGGAAAGTGATGTTAGGTCTTAGAAGTAATAGCACAACATTCTCAAGCTCTCAAATCAGCCCAAATAAAATACTTTATTTCATGTTTATTTTCTGTGTTATATCGATCCCCGGCAATCAATGTGTTAATACATTTAATGTAACTTGCATGTAATAGAATATCATATTTACGGCTTTATCAATATTGCATTATATCTGGAATGTGGGTTCGATCGTAACTCGTAACTGATTTCTGTAAGACTTTGAAATCCCACCTTCATTTTTCAGTGATGTAATTCTGACGATCTCTGTTTCCATTTGCTCCATCGAAACTAGTAACTACAGTTTGACTAATTGATCACGTCCACAGCCTCACATCAAATGAGCGAAAAATGGTTTACGGGTTTGCCTCTTAAGCATGTTCTAATTTAATAGCATCGTAAATCCGCAAAATGTCAAGCTTGCAGTCATTGCAGGTCTCACATTGCACATACAAGCTTCTAATTTAATATGGCTAATGGTCAACTATTTGAGCTTTAGCCTCTTGATAAAACCTTCCAGTGAACACTTTATCTTGATTTCTTGTAGCATTAATTTATTGAACCTTTTTGCAGTCCAAGGAACCCTAAGCAGTTTTTATCAACACCTCAATTTGAAGATGGCAGTTCTATAATGTTTAGCATTCTTTATGGGCCATCTCTCACACCAGTATGGCTGTAGCATTGCTGAATAAGAAAAGGTTATATTTAAAATGGTATCTTTATGTTACTTATATTAATATTTAAAGAGACTGATTTCAGGAGTACTATTTCTCCTTAGTTCTTAACACTGAAAATACACATATATACTGATTGGGGCAAGATGAAAAAGTAATGCCTAATAACAAAAACATCTGATAGAGATTTATGGTCTAAATAATAATCCCCAAGTTTTTAATCTCTCATAAATTAACAAATTAGAAAATGATA
This sequence comes from Discoglossus pictus, assembly GCA_027410445.1. Classification (NCBI taxonomy): domain Eukaryota; kingdom Metazoa; phylum Chordata; class Amphibia; order Anura; family Alytidae; genus Discoglossus; species Discoglossus pictus. The sequence goes on along the minus strand of CM050163.1, from coordinate 156,951,230 downwards.
CATTTAGGGTCTCATTCAAATGCGATTTGGCCAATTGAATAGGGCTCTATATAATCACAGAGCATATTTTTTTTAAACAGAAGTTTTCAGTTAGTGAACGTCTATCCAAAAGCAAGGACTTCACTTTTTGTAAGGAATATCTCAAGAAAATATATGATCAAAATAATTATCCACACATTTTTGTCCATTTACAGTCTAAAAAGTGGAGTCTGATACATTATTAAATTAGGAAATGATGCATGTACAAAAGTTCACACTATTTGTTATTTACACCTTAAAAAGTATTTTAAGGTGTTAATACATTTTTGGTTATAAATCTAAGTAACAATCTCTCACTTACTGTCAATCAAGATATGAAATACAAACTATCATATGTGTACTTCTCAATTTACATTGGATACAAGGTAATAAAACTTATAAGTAAGGCTATCTCTATGCCCAATTACCCTTAATCAGGTTCCTCCTGATCCTGGAATGCAAATGTACCCCAAATCGGTCTTGTCCCTATTATTCAAATATTTAATGCTTCCAAATGTGATGTCTGTTAATTCCTTTAATTGACACGTTACAAAAACAATTTAGCAATATGTGTGTAAATATCCAGAAACTGGTAATTAGAATTATCTCATTATCCACTGAGTTACTTCTCAATATCCAATAAGATTCAGTTATTACATATGAATGGTTAAGACTCATTCAATTTGTCATGCATAAACAAATGATTAATATTGTGTAATAATGTAGATGGGTTGTTAAGATGCATGAACTATATTCCAAAGACCTAAATGAAGGGTTCTCATATGGCACCTTCATCTCAATGGGAACAGTCTTCCCATAGAAGCTTTACCTGGGTAAGAACTATCAGCTTTCTTTTATAACTTTCTAACCATCAGCCTATTAGCTAATAGCATTGAGCAGTCTATATAACTAGGATAGCAATCTAACTCTGGCCAAGCTATAATTGCATTAATCTAAATAGAGTGATTGTAACTATTGGGATTCCTATTAGGGACAAAGTGGAGTAATAGGGAGACTGTTTGGAGAGTTTCAAAATTATTTTTGACGGCCATTTCTTGTATCTTACATCAGAAGCATTACCCTGATGTACGTTTCGTCACTCAAACATGACTTTGTAAAGGGAGGGGCTCAGACGCTGTATGTATCTCTTTTTATAGCATTGTATGTTGCCATATAAACCTTTGATTTTAGTTCTGTCATTTGTTCCTGTAGATTTTATTCTTATTTTGATCCAGAGTAAACAATGGACACAGTTAACTAATTACTAACACAATCTATCTTCAGACTCTATAATCCGTTCATATTGGAAAAGAGGTTAATGTTGGACATTGTTAACCAGTTACTGAGGAAAAAAGCTTTAGTCTCTGTAAACATCTTAGACCCAATAAATACTTGTAGGTAATATACACAGATGAAAGTGGGTAGTTGATACACATGACCAATAAATAGAAAGATAATTTAAATGGATTTACATTTAACCTTATTTTAAATCAAGCATTTCAACTCCTAATCACAGCCACAAAAATATGGTTATCTCTGTGTATATATTATTTCATCAAATAATGCACAGAACTATTCTATTTAATTGAATCATATATATATAATTGTCAGTGTCCGGAACGCTTACGATGTTGGTAATGCTTTGCGAGCCTCGCTTCGCAAGGCGAGCCGTCGACCACGGCTCGCTCATTGCAGAGTGAGCCTCGATAAGCGAGGCAAGCAGTTGATGCACGCAGGACTTAGGCTGCAATGAGCGCCAAAGGCAGGGAGCCTGAGTCAGGTTGCATGTAAATTTTATGCAGATTTGCTTTTTTTTCATAATCAAAAATCGCCTAAGCGAGAGAAAAAATAGCTGGCGAAAAAAAATAGCTACGTGTTACAGGTATTAAATTAGTCCTGTAAAGTTGCGTGTTAACCAGCAGGACTGCTGAGAATAGGCTAAGTGCTAATCTGGAGCTTTATCTTAGGGCAGGAGGAGAAGAGGAGAGGTAAAGAGGAGAGAGAGAGAGGAGAGAGAGGTGGCCCTGGGGAGTAGTGAAGGAGAGGTGGAGGTGGAGGAGAAGGTCGGGGAGGTGAGTAGTGGCAGAGGAGAGGAGTAGGAGATGGAGGAGGTGAGGAATGGCAGAGGAGTAGAGGAGGAGGATGAGAGTGGTGGAGAGAAGAGTGGTGGAGAAGAGCAGAGGAGGATAGTGGAGGTGGGTGGTGGCAGGGTGCCCATAGAAATAGGCACATCTAGTCCAGGGACAGAGAGGGAGGGGCCTGATCCCACAGGGTGGGTAGTTTGGGGGATGGACACTGCTCAGGGACAGTTAAGGCAGCTAAGGATTGGGAAGGTTAATGGCAAGCACAGGGCCCACAACTAAACGCACCCGGAGAATGTGGTCCTCCTTGGTGTGATCTGTGGATGCCCCGTTATGCTTGTGGGGGAGGAAAGTTAGGCCCAGGTCTAGGGCCCAGGCATGGAAGGAGGTAGTGGCCGCAGTAACAGCAGTGGGAACAACGGAAAGGCATGTGAGGTCTGTGAAGCACAGGTTTGATGACATCAAGGCCAAGGTGAGGAGGATGATGGCCAAGGAGGACAGTCAAGCTGCAGCACAAAGTGGTGGCTCCCAAATGACTGTGTGCTATAATGAGTGGGAGAAGGTAGCCAAGGACTTTCTCAGCCAGATGCCTGCCTCTGGAGCTTCAGGCCTGGCGGCCCAGCAGAATGAAGCCTCCATGTCAGGTGAATATCACATACACCAACATGTCACTGCATGTACAGCACATACACACTACACATGAACAGGAGGAATGTAGTGGAGCCGACGGTTCAGAGGAGGTGGATGTTATCTGGGCCCACTGTCCCCCTCCTATAGAGATTCAGCATATCACCAGGGCCCTCCTACTAGAGGGACAAGCGGGGCTTGACCCCATCTCCTCCTCCCATCACCAGTTTGGCAGTCTGGCCACAACCACCAGGCCCAGCAACACCAGCACCCATATTTAGCGAGGCTCCAGCCTTCCCAACAGCACTCTTCAGTGACAATCTATTGGTTCAGATGTTAACATAATTTAGCATGGCTACAGACTATTGGATCTTGGCCTATGTGAAGGTAATATTTTGTACACAGATGGTTTCCTCCCATCACATGGTCCATGATCCTCTTCTCTGTGGACACGTAAGGTTCTGTTTAACATTTCAGCAATTGATGGTCAATGCTGTTGAGAAATGCTGTTGAGAAAAGATGCCGCAGTACCTATATTGTTTAAGGCCTTATTTTGTAGGTGTTATGTTTTTGTTTAGTTTTGTTTTAGGTACAATTTAGATAAATGAAGAAATCTTCAGCATCTGCAAGCATTGTAAAGGAAATGTATTAAGTGGAACATGTTGCTAGTGCCTCTCAGGTAGAAATTCCTTCAATGACAGCCCCCTCCCCCTTAGCATGTAGCTCCCACAATATTAAAGCTATCATATAGTCAGATATCTAAGACATGATTGTTGTTAGCTTAAATGTAGACTAATACTGCTAGGCCAGTGGACTTGCAAAGTCTCATAATGGCATGTTAATGATAGCAAGCATTATACACTAGTGAAGCATGCGATCCTGACCTCAATATCAGTCTGAGACCAGATCCATCGGTCTGGCACAAGTAACATTGAATCTGGCTGCTGACCTTTGTTTCCTCTCCATATTAATAGGTATTTACCCCTATTGCTAACATTATGAGTATCCTTTAACATGTGCTAACACCTGTATAGCTGATGGATATGCTATCAATGCTGATGAACAATATCATATGGAGAAGGTGATAGTATACCTTGACCACTGACGCTGGTCACAGCTAAGCATTTATTGTGAGATGACACATCATAATTGTTGATCATGGCCAGTGAGTTATACTGAGAACTAGCTAATGGTTAGTAATGCTTGCAGATGGGAATCAGGTGAGTTGGTATATTGTTACAGTGTTTAGCACTGTACTGTACATGCATGTTTTTAATTTTTTATCCTCCTCTGCCTTTTTTTAGTTGACCACTTTTTTTATCAGCACACTGTATGTGTGTAACTGTATTGGATTAAACATTCCAGAGGTTTAATCATCTGTTTCATTGAGCAGATCTAGACAAGTTGTAAGTGCTCTGCACATTAATGGTTTCTTCAATTCAATGGAATGATTTCTGATGATCCTTTTTTTAATCAGATTCCAGTTGCAGTGGGGTAGTGACAACATAATACCCTGGTAGGTGCTATGCATCATGCTTATTCTAGACTTTGACATTACCCCCTTTAGGTATCTGGTTTTTCCCACAAACCTCTTGCTCTCCTGGGATCTGCCCACACCACACCCACAATATTTATGCACAGTCTTTGTATGAAATAAAGCTTTTTTTTTATACTGTTCTCACTGTGTCTCACTGTGTCTCAGTGTGTTTTCAATGGTTGGGGTTATGGGACATCCACTTACATCACATTTGTGTCACATTCCTATATATGTAAACTAATGAGCCCTAGTTATTTAACAACAGATCGATACATAAAATAAAAATAATAATAGCAATAATAGCATTAGATATCATATAATAACATATATCATATATAATAATAATAATAATAATAATAATAATAATAAAGGGTTAATACACATGCAAAGTCCAATTTGTGATACTGTGGAGTTTCAACATTCCCCTGAGGGCTTCATAACAATATGACAGGTGATACTTCATTCCTGTATACAAGCCCCTTCACCACCACCACTTAGCAATCCCATCAGTAAGACCTGCAAAAACACATGGAGGCTGTGCAGTGGCACGTGGAGCAACAGCAAACTCACCTTCATCAGGGATAATCGCCACTAGGCCCATCATGGAAAGTCCCACGCCATTGCTGGCAGCCATGTGCCAAAATGTATACTCATTCCCATTTGGTGACCTCCCACTAAGTTTTGCCATTCATCAATTTACATTAGTGTGGTGTATGTTCCCCTGGTCCCCTTTTGAATTGCTAAGTGTTGGTGGTGAAGGGGCTTGTATACAGGAATGAAGCTGTGAGCAATACCATGTAGGGCCACTGTAGGTGAGCAGGTCATAGCAGAGAGGTCAGACAAATCACAGTCCACTATAGAAGGAACTGGCAACGCACTCCAGTATATTTGGCATGCAAACCTTGTGGATCCGCACAGATAGCGATATTAGTAGGTGTGCTGCAGTCCATACGGTCACAGAAAGTCGTACATAACTGAGGGACTGAACAACCATATGTGAAATGTTCCCCTGGTACTTGATATATGCCATATGGCGGTGTAATATGTCCACTATTTGTTGTCCCATTGTAGATGTGATGAGTGAAATATATATAAGATGATCTTTTTAGGGTCCACATTAAAGCCTCTGTGAGTGAGAAAGGGTTAATATGTCAGCCATTTGCATGTATTTGTGTTGCAATTTAATGAGGTAGTGTGTATTAGCTTTTAGCATGTTGCAGCATGGCTTTTCATATTAGCACATGCATGACCATTACAACCTATGATGAAAATAACATTTTATTTTTCCCTAGATTTGATATTTGGGAGATATTGTACATGTAATTGTAATGCCTTCCATTGCTTTCCCCATGTTTTAAAGTGCATTGGTGTCTTTATGTTTTGATTTATGGTGTTACAAACTAGTCAGCATTTTGCGATTTTAGCGATCTGAAGTCTTGTGACGGTAAAAGATCAAAGGCTTCAGGAGGCTGTTAGTTAGGGGTTTAACCATTGCCATTTTTTCACTCCCTTAACTAGTAACCCATTTGGAGCCTGCAAAAAGACACCAATTGAATAGAGAAAATTAACTTGCGGCCTCCATTACGGTCTACCAGATCGAGCGAAAGAGGCCCAATGACTTTGATGCATACAGTAATAAAGTTCAGAGACAGTTCTTTATAATTACAGCATATATTCTAGCTCCTTCAGGATCTATATCTGATAGGCTGGGGGTGATTATACATTTAATGAATCAGGGTGATGGAACACAAATAAAGAATAATCTACTAAATTGCTCTCATTATTAAACAGAAGTGTTCATTAAGTCTTCCAGTAAAACACCTCTCCAAATAATGTAGATTACAGTGGTGTTAACTTTTTTGCTAATATGTAGGTAGTTAATAGCACAAATTCTCAACTCAGCAACATATTCTCATAGACTGAGAATAATTAATCATAATATTGTGGGGATCACGTAATTACCTAGTATAGCTATATCTAGTATAACATCATTAGCAGTTCAATATTTTCCCCTGATTCATTATTTTCAGGACACAGACATTTTTAATGTCCAAAAACCTCCATAAGAGGAAACTTTGTGCTCTCATTCCTCTGGTAACTCAAATTTTGTCAAGGATCTCTGCTTTTAGATCAGCATCATTCATTGCCTGTTCTGCATTCATGTCAAATTAACCTTTTTGATTTTCACCACATAAGTAAGTGCCAGTGATACTGGCCAGTGACTTTGGGGCCAGGCTTCCCTACTTTCAAAGATCTGGAGGTATGCTACCACATAATCTTCACTAGTCATTTTCTGTAGGAAGAGATTTGCGTTCATCCTACCCCTGATCTCTAAAATCACAGTAGTTTTTTCAGGCTTCAGCTGAGCCATCATAATCTCCTATCTTGCATGCACTGGCTTGTACCAGATCTCCTCTGGTTTTGTACCCATGTTTCATAGCACATTTCCAAGTTTTACTAAAATGTTAGCCAGTGATAGAAAAATAACAAACAAATCAAAGAAAATAATAGGCCTAACACCACGGAAGCACTGTCTTAACAATGTCCACACTATCTAGCTCATTTCCAGCTAAACCTCGGTTGAGCAAAACATTCACTCCAATAGTTGAAAAATCACTGGTCTGTATAGTTTTTCCTTTTCCATATATCCACTCTGCTCCAAGCAGGTCATAAGCCACAGTCTGCTGTCTCACTGGTCACATGTGTTTTTCTCTGGCTCATACAAACTACAAACAATCAGTCCATTTTAACAAATAACAAAAGAATGGAGGGCCATGTTATTGAGTTTAAAATAATGCATACAAAGTGCTTTCTCTAAAACAACCAATAAGATTGAAAACTGTAAACTTACAGTCTAAATATTGTTCTTATAATATTAGCAAATTATTAATATTATATTATTTGTTAGCATTTATTATTATTTTTATTATTGTTGTTTTAAAACCTGTGAACGTTCATACATTTATACTGATATGTAAAAGGGTATTCACTTATACAGTACATACATGTATACATAAAATGTCCCTTTTCGATTATACTGTATATGGCACCTCTACTAGATATGTGTTCTGTGAAGGGCACAAGTGAGATAAAAGGGGTTGCTCTCATAGTGGGATATCATGTCCATAGAACTAACCTATTACGGTTAGTTTGTTTTCTGATTGAGCACCTATGACTTTGTTCTTTTGTTTATGCAAATTACCCTTAGGAATCAATCTCTCTAATAGGTATAGGTGACTCCAGACATGAACCCCTTGCTCACTGTGCCTTAGGGAGTTTAGCTACACCTCACTAACGAGGCCCAATGAAGGCCGAAACATATGTCTGGAGTTTGCTGTTTCTCCTGTTCAGGGTAGAATTGCCTGGTATTTCAGGGCTGGGTCACTCTAGTGAGTGGGACCAGACTAATATACTACAGGATATTTCTCCCTATGAAGGGCACACGTGAGCTAAAAGAGATTGCTGTCAGAGTGGGTTATCATGTCCATAGAACTAACCTATTACGGTTAGTTTGTTCTCTAATTGAGCACCTCTGACTTTGTTGTTTTGTAGATACGCAATGTACTGCAAGCCTATCACATATACCATCTATTACAACAGGCAATACTCCTCTTTAATGCAAACAGGTCCACTATTTATGAATTCACATATATCATTTGAAACATTTTCTGATTTCAATGCTGAACGCTAGTGGTGTATTGAGGTGGATTGAGGCAAATCAATACTCAAAATTGCTTTGACAAATCGGGGTCATAGTGTTTATTTTGCTTTGACATAGATTTATTTTGTTTGGTTAAGGATATGGTCTCCTATGCCAGTGACTGAATGGATTGCTGATTTTGGAGAGCCTTAGCCTGTATTTGTGCAAGTTGTGCCCCCAGGTCATCTACAGATTTTTGTATTTTGGAGATTCAAACAGGGGTTTTATTGTGTTTATTGTCATTATTGCCAAATATCCCGGGGATTGTACGTGAGAGCCCTTTGCCCTAGATTTGGTTTGCTGTATTTGGCTTTTGCATTTTTACAAATAATTTTCTGTGTTTTTTTTACTCTGGACATTTTCACATTTCTAAAATTTTTAGTGTTTGTGTCATGTCACTTGCTGTAAGGTGTGGGCAGGAATTGTTCTCCATCAGTAATATAATAATAAAGTAACTGGTTAAACTATTTAAATTAGATGTATTAGCTTTGCAGATAACTTTAGTTCATATTTATTTATTTTTAGAACTTGCTGCCTTTCATTTCTATTCCATTGCATTACCTCTGTGTTTATGTTTTTGGGATAGTGGTAAAGTTAATGATCTACACTCTTTTTAAGTAGATGCAAGTCCATTCAAATGAGATATGCTTTGATTGTGTCCCTTCACTGTTCTTGTCTCTTTTTATGACGTGATTATATAGGTGGTGAAGTGTTTGATAGCAGAATTATTGACAAATTATTGACAAATAGAACTGCAGGGTAAGGTAAATGCCATTTTGTCTGTATGCCCCACTGCCTTACAATTTTAGACACCATGCTAATTTGGTGCATCCTATTAACAGGTATTTGGACTTACCTTTTGATCTTCCTGGTTCAGTGCTCGCTGCTGAGCGACTCCTTTATGGAGTGGCATTACAAATGTATTGTTGTCCATAAGGTAACATAAAATCTATCACAACTGAATGACTGAAGAATAAATAGATAACTAGACCATTGCAATTCTTTCATATGCCATCAATGATTTTCTCTTGATGATGTCAAGGGTTTTATGTTAAATATATAGATAACAAGGAAATATAGGATAGTTTTCTTTGGGGAAACCCTACTTATCCCATCTGTTGATTTATCTTGGCCTCACTGTGCAGTGATGCTGTCTGTGCTATCTCTTTCCAGAAGGCTTTCATTAAAGGGACAGTCATCTAGAGGGCAGAGGAAGTATTGGTTTTGACAGTGCACACTAGTCTTTCACAGATCCTCTCTCCAGGAATACTCACAAGGGTGCCTGGAAAAGAGAATAGTTAAGTGGTTTTAGCAGAGATCTCCACAGACCACTATGTTGATAATTTTACTCATCTATATCCCACTACAAAAAGACTTAAAATAAATCTTGACAGACCCACGAGGAACAGCTACAGTTCCATGTTATTCTGTTAGGCAAATATAGACATGTCCTTTAAAAGAGTCAAAACATACTCTCTTAATATATCTTTACCATAGTCTAATAATTAGCTTTTAAGTCAACATCTTTTTTTAAGGATAACCTAAATTATCTTACAGTAAACAGTAAATGCTGAGAAAGATAAAACTGTACACTCTTATTATCCGTGTAATTGATATGTTCTAGATTCATTAACATAATTCTTGAAGATGTCACATTTTAGTGAATCTCAGTGAATTTAATACAAATTTGCGGCACAAGATTTTAAAAATAAATTATCAAATTATTTCCGTTTTCAAATTGATATGTAAATCCAGTGTTTTATCAGGCTTTTCACATAATCACAAGAGATCAAATTGTTGTTAGCACAATGGTTTCTCTGGTAGTGGAGGATGAGTCAAGATGAGCAGAAAGAAAGAAATAAGATTGGCCCCATTGGCATAGGAAGGAGGGTGGTAGGGGGGCAGACTGTAGTGGGCGTAACCTCCTTGGGGGTGGCACCAGCTGCAGCAAGAACATTGGTTAGTTGCTGCTAATGTCTTTGAGTGTGTGTCGGTGTGTGTATGTGTGTGAATGTGTGAGTGTGTGTGTCTGTGTGAGTGAGTGTGTGTCTGTTAGTGTTTGTGTCTGTCAGTGTGTTTGAGTGAGAGTGTGTGTGTGTGTGTGAGTGTGTGTGTCTGTTAGTTTGTGTGCCTGTCAGTGTGTGTGAGTAAGTGTGAGTGTGTGTGAGTGATTGTCTGTGTGAGTGAGTGTGTGTGAGTGTGTGTGTCTGTGATTGAGTGTGTGTGTAAGTGTGTGTCTGTGAGTGAGTGTGTGAGTGTCTGTGTGAGTGTGTGTCTGTGAGCGTGTGTAAGTCTGTGTTTGTCTGTGAGTGAGTGTGTGTCTGTGAGTGTGTGTGAATCTGTGTGTGAGTGCCTGTGAGTATCTGTGTGTGTGTTAGTGTCTGTGTGTGTGTTTGAGTGTGTGTGAGTGTCTGTGAGTGTGTGTCTGCGAGTGTGTATGTAAGTTTCTGAGTGTGTGTGTCTGTGTGTGTGCTTTTGACGCACAGGGCAGCCCCTGAGTTTGACAGGGGGCGTCAAACTCCGGGGAAGCCCCTGGTGAAAATAGCTCTTGCTCTAAAAATTCACACTGCACACCACAGTCTCTAACCTGTCCACACAAATTATTAATTGTTTATTGTAACACTGTCATCCAATACTAAACAACACTTTTCCACCTTCAACTCCCTCCTTAATCCCTCAACACACCTTCCTATCACCATCTTCAGTTAAAATACAGTGGGACCTTGGTACTCTGACAAGTACCAAGTTCCCATGAGGAGTAATGTAAATTGACTCATACAGACTACAGCAAGCTCAACGAGCACTGGAAAAGTGTCAAAGCAATTTCTACTCCTTAAAACGTGCCGAAAAACAAATTTGACGAGTTCCGGGGCAGACAAGTACCAAGATACTACTGTACACACAATTAGACAGAATATATCTACACAAATGACCTAGTCACTACTAAGTCAAAGGGACACTAGTCCTTACTAACACATCTTGGCTTCTCTGCTACTTTTGACAAATCTCATAAATTCCACATAGTTAAGTGTGGCTGATATTTTTGTGGATCTGGCTTACTTGAAAATTCCCATTCTAAGACATTTTCAAGAGAAAAAATGTATTATAGCTGAAAATAGGTAGTGGAACATGGTTTCAGTGAAACTCATGTAGCTTATTGCAATAAACCCCATTTAGTCACTCATGGTTGGTGAATTTACTTTTCGCTTTCTGAAAATGTTATGTTCTATGTCCAATTATTATGGTCCAAATTTGTTTTGGAACCTTGGGTGTTTTATAACTTATTGCATGAATCACATGTAATCATGTGTGAATTTGGCTATTTGAGTTGCATCGATATGTTTTAGAAATGTTATTGAAAATGTTTTATTGTCATTGTCATTGGTTGCAATTTTTATAGTTATGCTTTGGAATAACGTGACAGTTTACAAGTTTCAGGTGGTTATGAAAAGTCATAATTTAGAATACTGACATTTTCATAATCCATATCACTCAATATGACATTGTACCAGCATCAGTAAGGCACAAAAATAAAGTTATCGTGCAATGGGAAGGACAGAAGTATTACTAAAGATGGACCTAGAAGTTTTAGGTTTAAAAGTCAGGAATATTAACACTGTACATGCTTGTGAAGCTTCACTTGTCAAGCTTCAAAGTTCTTCTGAATAGAGAGGAGGCCAGTATGTTTGGACTAATCAGGATAAAAGTCATACTGAAAATGTGCACAGGAGTTCTTTTAGGTTTAAAATTGATAAGGTGAGAGTGGACAGTTTGGAGGGGTTAAAGAAGAGCAAGATGAATAGTTTACTATATGGATAAGAATGATCAAGTGAGGTTTCTTAAATAACGATGACCGCTCACTAAAAAGGTTCAACTGAAATGGAGAGGAAAGCAATGAAATATAATAAAGGATGAAGGCCAAAGCTCATATGGTCGTAATGTGGGATATGTTAATTTCAGAGGCAGCAGACATAGGTCAAGTTCTGGAAAACATATGAACTAATGCCCTTTTAATGAAATAGTTATTTAATTACTTGTTTGACCAAGCTATGTGCAATAAATAATTGTCCATGTATAAATATACACATAATAAGAGTACTGATTACTTATTTATTTTTCAAAAGCAATATGAGACAATAATGTTTCTGGTTGATGCACTTGAGTTTAGTTAAAATGTAATCTTGGGTAATTACTGTCAGTTGATGGATTTAGGATGAGTGGTTTCATTTGAATAGGCAATGTTAAAAGCTGTATTGATTATTCTAATCCAGTGTACTGCTGACATTTTGCTAAGCAATATGACTCCTTGTTGTCTATAGAAAGTTTGGAATTGAAGACATTTCTGAAGAAAAATAAGAATTGTGCAACTATAATATAAGCTATACTGACCTTGAGCATGCGTATGCAAAGGTTAAATGCTTTTACTATCACTTTCAGCTCTTAATGTCAAATTATAAATATACATTATATGTGAATAAAGAATCACTGAAGCATACTAATAAACAAGGTGATATATAATTATTGCTGATAAATTATAAATGTACATGCAGGGTCGAATTAAGACCTTCAGAGGCCCTAAGCACTTAAAAGATTTGGTGCCTCCATATATATATAAAGTCCAAAATATAAATAATAAACAATGTAAATCATTAACATATCAGTACCATATGGTCCAAAGGAAGATTTCTGTGGTGCCCCCTTCCATTAATGCCCTAAGCATGTGCTTATTTTGCCTAATGGTTAATCCAGCCCTGGGTACATGATAACAGAAAACCAAGTGTTTAAACAAAAACATTTTACATTTATTTTATGTGTCTTCATATTTGTTAGTGTGTTTCTTTTGCATTGTCATTTTGGTAATCTGAGACTGCATGTTTTGTATACTTTTGTATACGTGATTTTTCACAGGCCATACTGTCTTATTTGACATGTCATAGTTATAAGGATACTTTAACAGGAAAAATGCAGCACACATATAAATGCCAAAAGTGTATGCAATACATATTACACAAACAAGTCATGCAGAATTAGAATGTATAAATTGATTGCACAGTTTAACTGCTAAAGCAAGCAAAACACATAATGGTGTTCAACCATAAGTCCTTTCTAAAGCAACATGTGTCCTTTAAATTAGGACCCCTCTAAAATTATTATATTTCTTAGAAGAATATCACTTACCTTAGTTTTCTGATAGATTGGTTGGCTAGTCATTACCAAAGAAATTTAGCAAGGAGGGATCCCTCTATGGACTCGTATAACGTATTTGACAGCTGGAGAGTTTGTCTTATTTAGAGGTCATTTAGAACTAGTATGCTCAATGAGACATCTCTTAAGCTGAAATCATGTATTTACTGTATATACCTTTCCTACAAATACAGTGGTTTCCGCAGTTGACTACCATATTCCTGCATGATATGACATATGGTGTTTATTGATATACTGTATTTATGATTTTCAGTGAAATCAGGAAACTTAGTGATGTTTTTGACAAGGGACATACTTTACATGTGCCACAATTACTGCCCCTGCTGGGCTAGGTAATATTTGAGTTTTCTGGCGAAAACTATCTCAGATGTTGTTTAATTTCTGTGTTATATTAAAATAACTAGTAAATATTACAATTTAGTTTCATATCTCTTTCCAAATACAATGTTCTTTTAAGAATTTATTGCTTCAACTATTTTGTTTTAAATATGTGTTGTCAGTTGAAAACAATCTACACTTGTGACAGTTTACATATTATTTAGAGCCACATACTTTTCACAAGAAATGAATATACACAGTTAAAACGAACTAATAATTAACTATAGAAAGAGAGCCCTCTATTTTTCACACATATTCCATAATTTGTAGTGTGATACTAGCATTTCTAAAGGGGGAAGTCATCAATAGTATATTAGTTTTATGGTCTCTTTTCCCATTGTTGTAGTTTTCAGCTCTCCATAATTTTCTTTCACAGTTGTGAGAATCTTAGATAATTTTTTTCATCATTTATATTTTATTTTATATTGAAAAAGATTTTTGTATTTTACCCAATTTCTCTCATTGGTATTTTGCCTTTGTATTGTGGAATATGAAACATTACATACATTAATTATTTTAGTGCATGTATATTAAGCTATATTCTTAAAATGATCTATCATTTAAATATCTGTCATGAAATGGAATAATACTTGCTCAAAACTTTAGATAAGTGCTTCTATATGATAACAAGAATTTGACATAAGAATACTCAGTAAAACTAAAAAAAAATGTATAATGTTTTAAACATTGGGACAGGGGCACTAGAGCATAGAGTTTGGAAATCACTTTGATTCCATTCCAATAAGGGGAGAGTTACTAAGATTCAACACCTCCAACAGCCCTATTAAATTCCCGCAATGTTTAAAACTAGTGATGTCGCAAACATCAAATTTTCGGTTCGCGAACATCGGACACGATCTACAATCAAATGTTCGCGAACGGGCGAACCCGGCGAACCGCCATAGACTTCAATGGGCAGGCGAATTTCAAAAACCACAGGGACTCTTTCTGGCCACAATAGTGATGGGGAAGTTGTTTCAAGGGGACAAACACCTGGACTGTGGAATGCCGGAGGGGGATCCATGGCAAAACTCCCACGGAAAATTACATACTGTAGTTGATGCAGAGTCTGGTTTTAAGCCATAAAGGGCATAAATCACCTAACATTCCTAAATTGTTAGGAATAACATGCTTTGTATCGATCAGGTAGTGTAAGGGTTACACCCGCTTCACAGTAACAGACCAATCTCCCCATTTAATGCACCGCAAACAACCGCAAACAGTCCCTTTGCACAACCGCAAACTTCCCATTTGCACAAGGTTGGACACCAAGCTAGCCATGTCCTCACTGATGTCATTGAAGGTCTCTTCCTCCACCCAGCCACCAAGGGTCCCTGAAAGGTAACAACAAGCCCCCTGGGACGCCTGCTGTGTTTGGTCTTCCACCTCATCAAAGCCACCTTCCTCCTCTGACTCCTCTTCCTCAGACTCCTCTCTCTGCGTTGCCTCTGTCTGCGTTATTATAAGGTGTGTACTGTTAGGTAGTACTATTCCTATCGGTTTAATCCCTGTTACGTCCACTATTAGGGGACGTGTATATGGCATTGATTTTTGGAACAGGGAGATGGAAAAAGATGCTTGGTCGAACCTCCTACTTCAAATTTGGGCCACTGCGCGTGCAATCTAAGGTGCCACCAGATATGAGTGTCACTGTGCACTGGCAAAAGTTTTCAGAGTAGGCGCTGTAGGCCTCACACACACGACTGTAGGCAGGCAACTGTTATTCAATCGATTACAGTCAAAAAAGTGTTGTTTTATGTCACTGTACACTGTGGTTGCACCAGATATGACGTATCACTGTGCACTGGCAAAAGTTGGCGGAGTAGATGCAATAGGCTTCACACACTCGCCTGTAGGCAGGCAATTGCTATTCAATCTATTTAGTCAAAAAAGTGTTGTTTTATGTCACTGAGCACAATATAAGCTGTGAGCCTGACACAGGCAGGCAACTGAAATTAGATTACAGGAAAAAAATGGTTGTTTTCAATGTATGTTACACCACCAGGTATGAGTAGTGAAAATAAGCACAATATAAGCTGTTAGGTGTTAGTATGTCACATACACACGCTGGCAGGCAGGCATAGATTACACAAAAAAAAACTATAAAATAAAATAAATTATGTTCAAAGTTTCCTCAATGATAAAGTATAGGGGGCGAACCGAAAATCGCATGTGTTCGCCGTTCGTGGCGGACGCGAACATGCAAAAATCGCAGCCAATAGTTCTCCGGCGAACTGTTTGGGACATCACTATTCAAAACCTTTGTGCATAATGTAACCTATAAGAATTACTGCTATTAAATTAGTCCAGTAAAGCAAGCCGCTGCCGATCTACAGTTTGGAGAGAAAAAAAAGTCTACCGGCTGCAAATCCGTTGTTTTCTCAAGCCCGTAACCGCTACAATTCTAGTTATGCTATTAAATTGCAACGATTTCACTTGCCTTCAACCCCATGATACGCAAATGGAGCCCAAAGGACAATGAGTGCTAGAGAGGACTCACAAGGAGGGTAAAGTCCAATTTGTAGCACTTTACATGCACATATACACACACTACTGTACTTATTAAAAGGGAAAGTGATGTTAGGTCATAGAATTAATAGCACAACATTCTCAATCTCACAAATCTGACCATAAAAAATACTTTATTTCTTATTTGATTTATGTATTATATTGATCCCGCCATCAGTGTGTTAATATATATAACTCACATGTACTAGAATTATTATTAATATTGCATTATATCTGGAATCGTAATTGAACCTCCATTTTTCTGTGACACAATGATGAAGATTTCTGTTTCCATTGGCTCCATCTAAATCTGTAACTACGGGTTTGACTTATTGATCATTCAGCGTTCAACAAATGGTTTACGGGTTTGCGCCTTAAGCTCGTAATTCACAGCCTGTTCTAATTTAAAAGCTCTATAACTCGGCCAAACTTCAAGCCCACAGCCTTTGTGAGCTTCTTGATGCCGATACAGGCTTCTAATTTAATGTGGCTGTAAGAGTTCTCAGGTTCAAGCATTTAGACCACTGTCTTTTAAGTCCATGCTGTTATTAAAGGAACATGTGACATCAATATTACCTGGGATTCCCTTTCCCCAGTCACTCACCGATTGGTCCAAATATTTTGTATAATGTTTTTAAAATTTTTGGTAAGTTTAGTCATTTTTATAATATAGGGTTTTTACTTTTGTAATTTAGGGTATATTATGTATTAGTGTCATTTTAATTTTTGAACACAGTGATTTACTAGGTGTTATGGGGTCCTTTATTAAATACTTTTCACATTTTAAAATATTATGTTTGCTCCATCCTGTCATTTTTAAGTTGGAATAATAAGAATATCAAGTACAAATATACATTTCCTCAGATTGTCTGAATATAACATAGTTTTATTTGAAAATATCCTATTTTTAATTTTCTAGATTATTCCAATCTTTAGCACCACAAAAGATATATGGTTAATTTGTTTACTGACCTAGATTCCAAACTCTAAAGTATAGTGTTATCCTTCCAACCATAAATATTTTAACACTCTTTTTGTTACTTTGGAAGTATAAACATTTTTTATCTGTAAACTGAATATATGCCAAACAATATGCAAGGAACAGAGCGCAATGTTGGAAAATTCATACTTGTAATACATAGGAGAAAAACATTCAAATTGAGGTAACACATATTCAAAATTAAATTAAATTAAATTAAACAAATAAAAATTAAACATTCAGTATGTGCTCTTTTTATCATTGAACTCACAATGCTTTCCTCCTGCTTGAACAGCTTTCATTGCATGTTGAAGATTTTATAATAAAGAGGATATTAACTTATAAATAGCAAATTGATTTTACAACCTTTTTCCAGAGGTGAATGAAAATAACACTGGAAACACATATCAACAGTCAAAGTCTTTTGCAGATAGACTTGTTTTGGATTTTGCAGTTTCCATAGCTGGGGAAGAAATGGAGGCAGTGACAGGTTTTATTTTCCTGTTCAGATAGTGACTGTAACCATGAAAGTAAAAGACATTTGTTTCTGAGGGAAGAGAGCTATGGCAAGCTTGGGCAAGCCAGTAGAAAGTAAAGATATGACTCTATCAAACAAAGGTGCACATAGTTAGAACTGTGGTATTCCCAGTAGTAACATACGGGTACGAAAGCTGGACCATGAAGAAGTCTGAGCTCCATAATATTGGCACCTTTGAATTGTGGTGTTGGCAAAAACTGCTTAGAGTCCCTTGGACTGCAAGAAGATTCAATAAATAAATGCTTCAGGAAATCAAGCAAATTGTTAACTGAAAGGTATGATCATGAGGCTGAAACTCAAATATTTTGGTCATATTACGAGAAGACATGATTCCTTAGAGAAGACTCTGATGCTGGGAAAGATTGAAGGCACATGAATAAGGGGACGACACAGGTGGGAATGTGTAGATAAGATTGCATCACTTTGTGATATTGCGCCACTGGAAAGGGAGTTGGTGCTCACGGAGCACAGTTTAGCTGTGCCTAGCATGGAAGATGGAGAAATGCAACTAGTGAGGATGCCCAGGGAGGTATCAGGAGGAAGAGGAAGACCTGTTCTGAGTTGGCAAACACCAACAGATTTGCCAGATTGAATGAAACTGGGGATGTCCATTCAGGAATGGCAGTGCTAAAAAGAGCTGTTCCCTCTAACAGCCAGGAGAACAGTTCAACTGTAGGAGAGGGAGGGCAGAATAGGCAGAGCAACAGAAAGGTAGGCAACTCTATTATTAAGAAGGTAGACAGAGTGGTTTTTCACCCAGATCCCAGCAATCAAATAGTTTGCTGTCTCCCAAGTTCTCGAGTTCGGCATGTTGTGGACTGGGGAGATAAATTATTGGGAGGGCCTGGTACTAATAACAAAGTTAGTGGTAGATGGAGAGTCCTAAAGAATGATTTTATAGAACAAGGTAATAATCTGAAGTCAAGGACCTCCAAGGTAATATTTTCCGAGATACTACCAGTACCATGTGTTAGCCTAGGGAGACAGAAATAGCTTAGGGAGGTTAATGCATGTCTAAAAATGTGGTGCGGCTGGGAGAGTCTTTAAACTAGTAAGTGGGGGGAGGGACTAGATAGAAGTAATGGGGTAGAAAGTGTAGAGGGGGTAAGGAACAAATTAACTAGTCATGGGAAGAGATGGGGGAGGGTTAGTACAGTCAATATTGCTAAGTAACTCAAGTACAGTGGCAGACACTTCAGAACTACAGACTCATAATATAAATTGTATGCTTGCTAATGCCAGAAGCTTGCCAGGAAAAATGGGAGAGTTAGAATTATTAGCAGATAATGAGAAATGTGATTTAATAGGCATTACTGAAACATGGTGGACTGTTAATCTGGATGGTTAATCTGGATGGTTATAACCTATTTAAGAAAAATAGAGGCAATGGTAAAAGAGCAGGAGAGGTTTGTCTGTATGTTAAGCCTGAATTTAAGCCTATAGTCAGGGAAGATATTTATGTTGAAACTAGAGGTAATGTTGAATGCTTGTGGGTAGAGTAAAATAGTGGAGCAGCACATTCTAAAAGAATATTAGTAGGAATATGCTATAAACCCCCAAATATAATTGAAAGTGAGGAACTACAATTATTGTTATAGATTGGAAATGCAGCTAAGCATGGTCAGGTTTTAATAATGGGAGATTTTAACTACCCTAAAATAAACTGGATGAATAGGACCAGCAGTTCAGCTAAGGGGAGGAGGTTCTTGAGTACACTCAGAGATCATTATCTGGACCAGGTTATACAAGAAGCTACTAGAAATGAGGCTATCTTGGGTTTAAGTCATCACAAATAATATTAATATAGTATAAAATGATGAAATTTGGGTACCTCATACTCATTTGAGATTGAATTAAAAATACAAAACTTTAAAGGGCACACAAAAACTCAGATTTTAACGGTCTAAGGGCAGCAATACAAAGTATAGACTGGGACAAAGAACTGACGGGTAAAAATATGGAACATAAATGGACAATGTTCAAATCCTTACTAAATATACATACTTATACTTATATACCTGGTGAAAATAGAAGTTGAAGGAGTAAATCCCATTCCATGTTGCTTAACAATGATTTAAATATGAAGATACAAAGTAAAAAACAGGCATTTGAATTATACAAAAAAGAGGGAACAAAGATTGCTTTACGTGAGTATAAGGAAGTCAACAAGGCTTGCAAAAGGGCTATTAGATTGGCTAAAATAGAAAATGAAAAGTTAGTGTCAAAGGAGACTCAGACTAACCCTAAATAATGTTTTAAATATATTAATGCAAAGAAGACCAGGAAGAAAGATATAGGAATATTACAATGTGAAGCAGGCTATCTGACAATTAGTGACCAGAAAAAGGCTGATGAGCTAAATAGGTTAAATAGATGTTAATAAAGCCCCAGGCCCTTGATGAAATACATCGAAGGGTACTGAGGAACCTGGGCTCCATAATAGCAAAACCATTATATCTAAGTATTCAATATTCACCCAATATTTCTACCAAATGACTGGAGAAAAGACTGCCTGGGATCCCCTGATTAGGGTCTCCACCATCTCTTTACTCACCGTGATAGTCAAGCAGCTCTTGATTATAGCAACAGCGTCTACCTTCCTCGAAGCACCGTAGCTGGTTTGAGCTGTGTAGAACACGCTTTGGAGTTTATGCAGTGTCTGTATGTGGGTGAGTACGCAGCCGGTGCTGTGTTTAAACCTATTCATACAATTACCTATTACTAAAGAGCAATTTTACCTCTAAAGTGTAGCCTTGAATGTGGCTACATCTTTATCTGGTTTTGACATCATGTAATGTGCATTATTTAAGTAATAGGTTAAGAGTGTACATGGACATCTAAAGGGATATTAAAATAAGTTAAATATCTTATCCTGTGCCTATACTAAGGCACGATATTGAGACAAATTCGTCATTGTACTCAGGGCAAGCCCGTTTTGGCAGATTTTTTTAAATTCACAATTTACCTTGTACTATATATTTTCCTTTTTAAGTGATTTTCATTAAAGATAAGTTTTAAGTTGTTACAAAAAAATTTAATAAAATAACAAATCTGAGTCTTTTTTACTGCTCTCTCTTCACTTTTGGAGGAGTTTTTGTAAACAAATGTAAATTTTGCTGCAGGAGTTTTTTGCAGCAATATTACACATTTATTCAAAACTCCACACCAGTAATATTACTGTACACAGCCACATCTCGTAAACCCAAGCCAGCTCTCCATCTGCTGCTTTTAGTACATTGGGCATGTCAGAGAATGGAACCACAATAAAGGATTTCTACAGGTAAGACTAACCCTTTATCTTTATCTTTGGGGCTCTGGCCAAAAGTCCAGAAAGTTCAGCAGAGTATTTCAACCCCCCGGGAATGGGGGATCTTTCCTCACCTTAGGACAGAGATATCAATGAGAACTGGATCTTCACCAGGTCGATAGTTGCCACCGATTCCACCTGGTGAAAAATCAGTGTGCCAAATTGTGCCCAGAAATGTAATGCCCAAACAATATCTTATTGTGATGGTACTGACATCAAATGGGAGATTTGACACCTACCCCATCTGAATAGTACAAACCAGAAAGACATGCTCCACTAGTCACAGTGACTAAGAGCTAAGGGTGCACTGTAAAGTGCTCTGCCAAATCCTAGGCTGGAGGCAAAATTAAAAATAGGGGACCCCCTTAAACCAGTGTGGGCCAAATGTGGGCCAAAAACAATGCTTCAGTGCACTTGTGTTATGATTCCATAGAACGAATAAGGATTAGGATATCCCCTCATTTAGGCCAAGGATACTATGCAACAAAGTTCAAGGCTCCCTTCCCGAATTAGAGTCAATTTCATGGGAGGTACTACACTTGATTTTAGCCAGAAGGCCGAGAAACGACCCATCCAATGACCCAAAGAATCTCATCAGTGTGCTTTTGGTACCTCATGCTATGGATTTTGTAGGAAGGCTATTAAGCACATAATTTAACTTTATATATAAAAATATAAATATAAAAATGTATAAGAAATATAGACTGTTTTTTTTTTTTAGAATCAAGGCAGTTCAACATTACATAGTATGCTTTTTGACAAGACAGGACAAAATTGAAATGGTATATATTTCTTTATACATAATCCCTGCATAATTATCCATAAGCAATACAAACTCACTATCATAAAACAGCACAAAACAGTAAGCAGACAATGCAGAGTCATCAACCCACTCCTTGGAGCAAACACTTCTTCATATCAAATTATTACCGGTATTCACTTGGTTGGACAGATGCTAAGTCTCATGTAATGTTCACTACATGCATAGTCTTACATTGAGCATCTGAAGAATAGACTCCTGTTTTAAACATAAAATATTGATATAAATACACAAAAAGACTGTGTGCATTGTGTTTTTTTGGGTACCTCCTAATGTCAGAAGATGCATATGGAAATTATTTTTAAGGTAATAATTTGGTCTAAAATGTTGGCTCTGCCTGTTGTATTTATGCTCAAGAACAAAATCAATCATTTTAACATTGAATGTTTACTTTAAGAGTATCCAGAAAGCTACAGATGAGTTAAAGCTTACTCTTCACGTTTCTGCAATAAGATATCCCAAATGAACTGGCTTTTCCAAGACTTGAATGGAAATTAAATCTTAGGAAAAATATGAAGCACTAATAGTAATTTGTAACTGATCTATGGTAGTCAATATTATTATAACCACACAGGAGCAATTGTAATAAATATTCCAGCTCTATATTTATTTGGTCAGTACCAATGAAACATCTCACAGTTTTATAGTCATCATGGGTTATTGGGTTAATGCATTTTAGAAGAATAGGATAGCAAAAATAATTTAGCTAATTATAGTATCACCCCCGGTCACTAAACTGATTTCTTCCTCAAAAGGCAGGAGATGTTATGAGTGCAATCAGGGACCATAGATCATTCTGGAATGCTCAGTGCATAATCAAAGCCATCTGTTGTTAATGGATACACTCCAGCATGAGAGTCCTATTTCTAAATGAAGGGTCCACAATTTGAGTTTATACATTGTTCACTATATGATAGCATAACCCTGTGACATTAATTTTGAAGAACCTTCTGTCTCGTTTGAAATGTTTTATGCAGGTCTAAACTTACATGTTGAAAATACTGTTTGGTACATAAAAATGTTTCTACTAAATCCAATAATGTATAGCAAGATGTCTGTAAATTAATACCCATTCAGCAAACCTATATGGGGACATTACTGCAGTAATGCTCAAACAGGACCAAGAGGTGTGAAAATGCAAATTATAGACAGTACATGTCCAAACATCATTACTTCAATAAACTACCTGCAACCACATTGGTTCTAAAAACACACATGGTTTTCTCCACTTTCATGAATGTATAATTCTATTTTGTTTGTTAAAAGTTATAATCCTAAATAAAAGTTTGTAGTTAGTCAGTACCTGCTCTGTTTAGTTTTATTTTGGTATAACCTCTGCAAGGCCATATAAAGGGATAGTCTCTGCATTTTCTGCAGGGGAATTGGACAGCTAACCTTAGTGATGAGCAACAGGAATTACATGCACAATTCCAGGTGTTGAGTGTATGTGGGCTGATTAGCTGTGAGTGATATGTTTACTTTTTGGTTTAAATTGTGCTATTCTAATAACGAGGAAGCTGTTATTTTACACACAAAGATTTTTCTTTAGGCTTTTGCTGATGTTGATTCCTATAAAAATGTATAAGATTAGGCACTAAATTATTTGTATTAATTCACATAGCGCTTAACAAACTTGAATATGTAAACTTAAGACAGTTGAACAAATTCCAAAACATATATATGTACTGGTGACTTGCCCGTCAAAAATGACGGGGCAATAAAATTTGAAGCCATGGCAATACTGTTTGCCACACAATGTAAAGCTTTTGCTCCTCTGAAGACCTTCAGCGCTCATTGCGAGCCTCTCCTCTCATGTACTTTTGCTCCTCTGAGCAACTTCGGTGCTCATTGTGAGCCTCTCCCGTGTCCGTCAAGTTTCGTGCTTTGCAACAATCATCTTCAGCTCTCATTGCAAAGACAGATATATAAGTACAGTGTTAAATATACAATTTATTTTTAGTGCATTGTAAATTACAAAATGTTTTCAGGTCTCAAAGGCATAATAAAGTGATTTAAATATGTAATTGCTTTGAGAGTGCTATCGCTGGCAGCCAATGAGCATTAATCCAGATAAATAAGTTGAGTACAAATTTTTTAGTGCAGTGGAAAGTATACATTTTTATTTTCCATTACTAATTAATACTTATTAGATTAATGTACAATAATAATGAATTAGGAATGAGTAAATGTATTAGGAAGTGTGAAGCATTAATGTATTCATAAATTAACGGCAGTGTAAAATATTCTATTTATGTTTTTTTTATTTTTGATATATATATTTTTTTAATAAAAATTTATAAATTAATGAATGAATAAATTAATATACTTTACCTATTTCTAATTAATATATTCAGCAATCAATATCCCGAAGAGCTAACAATCTCTTTTTATTTTCCTGCAGCATACAATGTACAGTTGGACTGTTGCTGCCCTGAGGAGAAAGTGTCAGCAATGTGCCAAGTGTGTAGTATAAATATGCTGCATGCGCGAGGCCAAACCGTTTGTTTAGTCGGGTAAAAAGCGATTTTAGATTTGTAATGTTATTATTTGCAAGTTAGTGTTGTAAAATGGGGCGATTGTGTATGTATTCAAAAGCATTTTCTGTCATTTCTAATAGTGTATTTTGTACTTCGTACATTCCTGGGTAATAGAGGTGGTGTTTTGCCGGGTTTGGGGTCGTGTAACCTCGTTTTCATTTTTTTCGGGCTTCATTCTCTTCTCGCTTAGCTGATTTTAAAGTGCCGAAACTCGGCACATTTGGCTTAAATTTGCATGCAACCTCACTCCCAGACATCCTGGCTGACCCCCCGTGCTGTGTGTGAGTTTTTTTTTGTTGTTATTTGTGTTTTTCAATTTGCGCGATTCAACCGTATTGTTCCTACCTCGGAAGATCTGCGTCTTGCAAGTCCTGCGTTCCTCAACTGCTTGCATCCTAAGGCAATCCCATGTTTCCTAACTGCTTGGAGGCTAAGTCCCATGTTTTTCAATGCCTCAACTGTGCTCATCGCCTAAGTGCTCCGAGTTTCAATGCCTCAACTGCTCTCCTCACTACGCAAGGCTTGAGCCGATTCAACCCCTTGACTTTTTACCTATTTTGTTATATTACAGCCTTAAGTTCAATGTTTTGTCCATCTGAATTTTATGTGATGGATCAGAACACAATAGTCTAAGTTGGTGAACTGAAATGAGAAAAATATATACATAAAACTAATTTTTAGAAATAGAAAACAGAAAATTGGCATGTGTGTATGTATTCACCCACTTTGTTATGAAGCCCATAAAAAGCTCTGGTGCAACCAATTACCTTCAGAAGTCACATAATTAGTGAAATTATGTTCACCTGTGTGCAATCTAAGTGTCACATGATCTGTCATTACAAATACACACCTTTTTTGAAAGGCCCCTGAGGTTGTAACACCTAAGCAAAATGCACCACTAACCAAACACTGCCCTGAAGACCAAGGAACTCTCCAAACAAGTAAGGGACAATGTTGTTGAGAAGTCAGGGTTATGAAAAGAACATGGCACAACAGCAAACCTGCCAAGAGACGGCCCCCCAAACCAAAACTTTGTTAGCCTATTCTGTTTATTCTTCCAGATTATATATATATATATATATATATATATATATATATATATATATATATATATATATATATACAGTATATATATATATATATATATATACTAATCTGCAAACACATGATATTTTCACAAAATATTCTGCCTGATCTTTACACATTGCATGTCGTGACCAGAAGTGATCAGGATAACATATTAATATAACATCAAAAAGGCAAATATGACACTTGGTCATATCAACATAAAGGTCTAATTGACATGATATTATAGACATGTCAACCTCAGATGTAAGTAATCATACAAATTGATAAACTAAACACTCAATTGGTATATGTTAATCTAGTATCTTTGCAATATGTAATAAGATACAAATGGACTCACAAATGATTTATATATTTAGATTCAGATGATTACGCAAACTATGATGTATACACATCAAATATGCTTTACACATGATGTGTATAATGATCATACCTTTGTATACAGGGGCGGAACTACTGCCTTTCTATGGGGGGCCCCTGTGCAATCAAACTTTTTAATTTAGTTTTAAATTTTTATAAGCTTCTAGGGCCCCCCCACAACTGCCTCTAACATGTTTATCTACATTTCCTGGTAGTGCATATTATAGCCAGAGCAGATAATTCCAAATTACGTCACATACAAGTGACCTGCCCTGGATTCCCTGCCCTGGGCATCAAACGCACTGGCATGGGAGGCAGATGACAGTGGAGGCTAGTGAGGCCTGGAGAGAGAGAGCAAGGAGCTCTGACACTCTTTGGGCTAATGCAATGCGTCACAATCACCAAAATCACCAGCCCCCTTGGACACAAATCACATCATGATTTTACAACTGCATTCCTCAGTGAGCATCAACTAGTGAAATGTTAGCCATATCCATGATGGCCACAGATAAGATTATCATGCCTTATGCATTGCAGATTACCTACAAGACTTCTATACACCACCATCACATAGTCCATGATTAGCTTCTCTGTAGCCAAACATGACTAGGTTAACATTTGAATCAATACATGTTCACTGAGGAATGACTTTGTGAAGGGCAAAATTAGATGCAGTCTCTATCTCCTCTCCTCTTATTATTATGGCCCCCGTCCGGTGCCACCAGGGTCAGTGATAGCTGTGGTGCCAGCGATGCATTGCAGAGGGGCTCATGTGTTTAGGTGGCCCAGCCCTGCCACCCAACAAAAACTCTCAATTTCTCTCCAGACTTGGTCTCCCCTCTCTGCTGCCATTGATTGGCAGTTCATGAGGCAGAGGCCTCACCCACCACACTAATTGTCTTGGGGGCTCTTATTGAGGTCCCCCAGCCCTGCCAGCTCAGGGGTCAGCGGGGAGCAAGGCTGGGCTTGCAAGCTCGACCATGGCAGGCCAAAGCTGGGGGGGTGTTGGGGGGGCAGACTGCATTCTGGGAACCTGGACCTTTTAGGCATATGCCTGCTATATAACACAGCTTTAAGCAAAGCCCAGGATGGATTATGCCCAAGCCAGGAATACCACCCACAGACAGCACTGTTTTAAGGTTAATGCCTCTCATTAGTGTGGGGTTGATACATGGCTTTTGCAGTAGATTTTATGGAGATGCAGTTCAACACAACAATAATTTAACTTAATGGTGGGCAAAAAAGTGATAGATGATGAGGGGGCCTGGGGGGGGCCCAATACAAAAAATCTTTGTCACTGTCCCTTCAGGGGGGCCCAACCTCTTTTTATGCACCAGGGCTCTCCATTTACTAGCTCCCCCACTGTGTGCCACCATGTGGTCTCCTTCAAGAGGGTGTTGCAAGATCTGATGGTGGACGTGAATGGAGAAAGCCAGATGAAGATGGGATAGGCACCTAGGGGGGATGATGTTGAAGGAACCTCTCCTCCAGGATGGTTGACTTTGAGTCCATTCCTCATTGTTGGAAGTCTACCAGAATTTGGAGGAGGCCTCCAAAACTCTGGTGATTCTCTGCAATTCAGTTTTATGCCTGATATTGTACTACTTTGTTTCATGTATCCGAATTTTCCTGGCCATTCTCTCCTTCTGCCCTTGCATAAAGGCCGTCATATCAGAGAACTCCACCTCCATTGGGTGAAAGGTTTGCTGTGAGAAACTTGCCATTAGTGCTTGCATTGGTGGTACCAGTGGTGCTTGCCATGGTGGTGAAAGCGGTTCAGGTGGTGGTGGTGATAGCATCATAGACAGCAGTGGTGGTGGAGGAGGAGGTGGTTATGGTGGCAGTGTTAGTGGTGAAGGCAGCTCTAATGGTGGCAGCATCAGAGGGACACTAGACTAAGATCCGTGGTCCTGCCAGAAGGAGGTTCTTGGTGGAGGATCGATCTGGAAGAGGATGAGGCTAGTGAAAAAAAAGGCCAACATGATAGTGGATGGCCCAGCTGGTTCTTCCATTACCCACCTAAATTCATCCCCCTTGAATGTTTTTTCTGTTGCTGTACTTACTGATTCTGCTGATACTTCTGGTTTTTCTCCTCCTTTGTTGCCTTTTACCTTGATGGCCATGGAGCTGAAGGAACAAACGTAGAAGATATTACCAATCCATTCGAAAATCATCATATAATCTGTCTGTGTTGGTTCATGCATAACTTTCTGAATATTGTTAGATTACAGGAGGCTATTGAAACGTGGTTTTGTAGTGATACCAAATTGAAAATAACATATATGCAAAGACAATACACCAAATCATCAGGCTTATGAACAGGCTTATTTTGGTATGAAAGCTTTCCTGTGATGTGATTTCAATATCTGTTGGTTAGGTTAAGTAACTGTACATACCAATTGAGTTTGATATGGTTAACATTAGGGATATGTTGCATTATGTCTTTGGCTTAAATAAATCAACAATCACTGTTATGATAATGTAATTATGCATGTAATAAAATGTCCTTTGAAGTTCAATGTTAATGGGACTCTCCCACCTTAAAATCTATTTTTTTTTCGAATTTATCATCTCAGAGAGTAAACTAATGACAATATGTTGATATATAAATCTTTTTCTAATGAGATACAATATGGGTAAAATCCATATTGTTGCTGCTGCTTCACGTTATCGCAAATTATCAGCCTGAAATGATTAATTAGCTCTTTTTATGCCTAGTATTGACATGCCTATTGTGGACACTTAACTTTGACATTGAAATTATGCCAAATACTTAATATAAAAACTTTACATTCCCAGCTGTTGTTCCTGTTTCTTTAATTTAAACTACACATGCTGTACAATATGTACAATATGTAATTCCTCAATGGCAAGTTTCGACTGAGAATAAATATTTCAGGGCACAAATGGCATAACTGGGTTATATAACTTCTGCATACAAAAATTTTAAATAAAAACATATTATTATACTACAGATTTTGACAATGTTTAATTGATCTTAAATAAACTTTTGCATATTTCTTAATGGGGAAGTGTTACGACACAGATTTGAAGGGCCACGTGCACCTATATTTTCTCCTTCTAGGTTGTGCATTTGTGTACAATATCAGCACCCAGCAATTCCATTCAGATGAGGATATCATTCCTGAAGCGACAGGCACAATAAGATCCCTTTTGTTAGGATATAAGAAGAACACATGCACCATTACTTAGTGTAAAACAAACATAAAATTACTTAGCATGAGTCAGACTGGCTGCAACTTTAATGGCTTCCCAAAACAAAATGAACATTTCAGAAAAAACAAACAAAGCAAAAACAACATTAACATAAATTGGGGAGTGAACAAGTTTGAATTCCCCGCTTGGATGCACAAACACCAATGAGCTGGATAGATGTACTGCTCGAACTAGCATAGCCCAATCATAATAGTCCTATGTCTGTAAAGGGTCAAGCCTCTCTACCTGAGCTGCAAAGGCATACATGGAAACTAGTGTAGACTGCCCCCATGCTATGGGCTCCATTTTGTTTGGCTACTGGTGACTCAATATTACAATAGCAGTACAGCACACAACATCCTTTAAACATTACACATGAAAGCAACATGTCATACTAGCCTAAAAAAAGCAGTCATGACAGAAAGGTTTCATTAAATGTTGTCAACATTTTTATCAGGCCCCTTGCAGACTTTCCTAAAAAGGAGGAAGGATTCAGCTATTCAAAATGTCATTTAATACCATTTTCAAAGTGTATATTTTAAAAATGATATTTTTTGGAATTTCAATTTAAAAATTATTTGTTATTGTTCACAAAAGATCATAATACTTTGTGTTTCTTTAACAACTCCATCGGCTCCATTCCATGACTCATATTGGAAAACGTGTAAACTTAACTCGTAAATCAGCTACCATCCATTACATCAATCACCACAAAAAAATTCAAAGTACCTATTCCATTGATATTTCCCAAAAGGCAATAACATTTTTGCAGTAGTGAAATCTAGGGTTACTTGTAGGGCCTTGAGAGTGCTGAGATTTGTTTTTAATACTTTCAACCACCCACAGATGCACAAACAATGCTTTTCAGAACCCTACATGCATCAAACCTGATACTATTGAGAACCTAATACCTTAATGGTGGTGAGAAAACCTTATTAAAATCATAGCCATGGGGCTCCCTATGTTCTCTGTGGCATGAGAATACAAATTGGATGCCACAGGGGTCCACTAAGCATGTATAGAAAATGTCACAATTTCAATAAAAATGTTAAACTAAGCAATGTAAAATAAAACAGCAGATACTGTTTGCAATGTGATCAAGCTCTTTTTGAGATATAAATAAAAAGTACATCCTTTTATTTGAAAGGATGAGACAAAAAAATTCTCTATTGTGCCATGTATTCTATAATTTGACACTGCATGAATTTCTGATTTATATTTATTAACTATGGTCTATGTTCCTTGGCTCGTAGCTTTGGGAGTATTTAAATGCAAATTTGTTGAGCTTTTCTATGGCACTCACAAAAAGAGTCCTGTAAAACTTAATGACTCGCACCCAGGGGGTTTGCCCATAGCTCATTCACATCTAACATGTGCTTGCACCCTGCTCACAGGAGACTCCAAGTCTTAATCTCAGTCATTTTTGGAGCAACACTAAGAAATGATCAACACTAAATGGGGCAGGAATGATTCAAACATTCCTTTTGATTGGCTGAAATATGATTGACACATATTTCAGCTAATCAAAATGCACAAACATAGTATATAAAGGAGAAGGTGCGGTCAAAAAAAGTTGACGTTAGAAGCTCCATGGCATTTTAGAATGGCAGGTTTTTTATGTGAGGCCCATTTCCATGGGCTGAAGATGATGACCAAGGACATCAGTCAGGCAAGAAGATAATGGACTTTTCAATAAACATGGAAGTGCCCTCTTATCCAGGGCTAAAGATTGAGGACCTGGGTATCCAGGATTATTGCTGGAGGGTGTCAAAAGCACAGGTAATGTATATTTCTCCTCTTAAGGGTGTAACTTTTTTATTTTGTATGCTTTTTTATTGTATTTAGTGTCACAAACTATAGGAGTCCTTGTGGATCCCTATAGGGTGTTATATTTCCTGTGAGATCAAGATGGACCCTTATAGTAGTAGGAAGGGTGCCATGGGGGTCCTTGAGGACCCACCTTGGTAATGAGGTTAATGTTAGATATTATGGTGACCCACATGGTATAGGGATTAATATTAGGTAGAGCATGATATTAGGTATATTATAATATACCATGGGGGTCTAACACAATAAAGGTGTTAGCATTTTCATACCAGAGTAAGCTTCCCAGAGTAATTTGTCCTCCTTTACAGGTGGAGATTGTTACTGGAGCAATGTGATAGTGATTTTTAAAATAGTTATAGGACAAGTACTTGTGGCCTAGGATATTAGGGTATTTCAAGCACTCAAATTTAAAAGTGAACTTCACTCAGTTCTTTTCATACAGGAGCCATGGAATGGAGGCCTTTTTTTCAAAGTTCAGTACAAATGAAAGAGAGTTTTACATTGTTTTTCCTTGTCAAAATATTTCTCGATAATGTTGCCTTTCCAAATTTTTTCCATGTTTGAATTTTTATTACACCGTTTTCTCATTTGATTATGTATATTATTGCAATCATGCTTGAGGAGTCAGTTATAGAGTTCTATGTTGAGGACAGAGTACCAGTTCAAAGTTTAACTTAGGTGGGCCTATAGTTAGGGCAATTGTTTAAATAACATTCTATGTAATATTTTGAATGAAAATCAAATATAATATAGCTTATTGCAACTGCAGGAGCTTTGTTGAGCAATTTACATAGGCTACACTTAAACAGAGGGCTTCTAACTATAAGCACAGGGATCCTTCTCCGATCCATGCCCCTGCCAACATCCTATTCGGGAGAAAGGATGTGAGGCCTGGCCAGAGGGCCAAGATGTGGGTGGAGCAGGAGGTAAATGACCTAGGAGTCCACATGAGGGTTGTCTATGCTGTAAAGCATCAATATGATGACTGTCTGTGCAAAATCAGGAGAAAGACGTCCAAGGAGGCCAGATCTGCAAGAGCTATGAGTGACTATCCATTTAATGAGTGGGAGAGGATGCTGAAGGATTAGATTGCCCCAGCGATTGTTGTAGGACTTCATGGACTTGCCAAGTGAATATCATATACAGTATCATCCCCTCTTATACCCACACATGTACACCGCACACACATTTAACTCACACATATTTAATGTACATGCTACCCACCAGTGAAGGAGGTGTGTAAGCTTACTGGGTTTGGGGATATAATATACCTGTGTGTCTAAATACTTAGAGATAACACTTATTTATTTATTTAAATTATACTTACTGTAAAGTAAATAAACATCCAATAGATAGTCCCTGTATGGGTATGCCCACTGCATAGTATGCAAATACAGACTCTATAGGCCTGGATATTCAATGCAGTGTTCTCGCCTATCCGTGACCACATCTCAGCAGCATGTCAATGTCTCTACACCAAAAGTTCAGCAGAATATGTGCGTTTGTGAGCTGCAGATGGCAGACTTTAGCAGGACTTACTGTTTTGATATGAGCCAGTACAATCCAAGCTCATAATGCACATGAATGATTATTTATACCAAATAATAACTCATCACAATGGCACTTAATTGACATATCCAGGTTCAAACACACAAATAATCACACAATGTTATTAATTCATATACTATGTACCTACCTTTCTCATTTCAGCAGCCAGGAGATTCAGTGCATCCACGGAAACTGAAGTTTTAACATTCAACCAATGAGGGCCAGGCATATGAGGAGCAGGAGGAGAATGATATATATATGCAGTCATTGGGGGCACATGCTAATCCATCTGACTCTCCTGTTGTTTTTAACCCCACTGGCCCCCTTCTCCCCCAGATCAACTCTCCACCAAGCCCTCTAATTGTACTGGCCTATGGTCTCTGCAGCAAGCTCCTCCACCATCACCTCCTGGACAAAAATTGTTGCGCACACTCCACCAGTGCATAACTACAAGCCACACCTAAGCACCTCCCCACTCCACCACCACTGCCTCCTCCAACAGTCGGGCCTCGAACCGGCAGCCTACAGACTGCAACCCTCTTGCCAACCATTGGAAGCTACTCTCTAGGAAATGCTGGAGTATGTGCATAGGGAGGAGGATGCAATGGTAAGTGTCTCCTCCAGCAGACCACTGTGGGTGATACCATCAGGAGGCTCCATCGGAAGACAAGGCGCCACAATGTACAGATGAAAACATTCATAGCCAGACTGCTCCAGGCATTCTAGAACCAGATGGCCCTCATCATCCTCCTCCATTAGCTGGAATAGCTCCACCTCATTCAGCAATGCCTCTTTTTCTTCTTCCACAGAGGGGGGGTACTGTGCTCAGGCAGCGGAGGAGATAGGGGCTGCATCTAATTTTTACCTTCTCAAAAACACTCCTCAGTGAAAAAACTATTGGTCACAATATTAACATGCTTATGCTTATTTCAACAATCGAAGGTCATTGACAAATGCCGCTAAGAAGAGATAATGTAATGCCTATTTTATTTTATTTATTTTTTTATTAATAAATCTTTTTTTTTATTGTAGCCAAATTTCACACTCATTAGGACATTTTGTTCATCTGCAATGAGTGCCACCAATTAATGCAAGTAAACTATATACACAGTGACTTTCATTCAGCCATTCCATCAATGACATCCTCCCACAGAATGATCTCACACACCATTAAAAAATGCATATTTCATATTTTATTCCCCATTATTGATATTAAGTTTAATTTGTACCAATGGACATATGGCTGTGGAATTATTAGTCCTACAATAATATGTTAATCAAACACAGCAGATATATATGTGTTGGTAAGCATTTCATACTCTTAATATGAGACCAGATAATTTTCTCTGACCTAAATAACATACATACCAATAACATGTGATATCATTGTGTAAACAATATCATATAGAAATAGTGATAGTACTCTTGGCCTACTGATTGTGGTCACTACTAAGCCTTCTTGGTGAGATCCAACATCATTGCTAAATATCTGCAATTGGTCATTGCAACTAATTTCTCATGACAGATACTGCATGACTTGCACTGCTTGTAGATGAACACCAGGTAAGTTGGTTTATTGATACAGGAACAGTATAAAGCACTGTGCCGTACAACTGATATTGCTAGATATTTCTCCTCTTCTTTTTTTAGAATATGTCCAAACACTGATAATTTTTTCAGTTTTAAAATTTAACATTTTTTGTGTATTTGATTTGGATGACATTCTCCAGGAGTTAATACATCAGTTTAATTGAACAAATGAAGACATGATGTAAGTGCTATGCAGAATACTGGTTACTTCTATTAACTGAGGTGATGAATGATGTGATTTATATTGCTTTTTATATTATTACTGTGGTGTAATGACCACTTATTACTCTAGTAGATACTATGCATCATTGTTATTATACAGTATTACCTTTAACCCTTCAGATTTTTCCAGTTTTCAATAAAGACTCTAATGCTCTTGAGTCTTTCGCACACCACACAAATGATACTGTATTGTATCATGGTTGTTTACATTTATGACTGTGCTCTGTGTATATAACAAACTCTTTTATTATTTTACCATAATCCATGTGTTTGTGTGTTTTTATTGGTTATAGATTTGGGAAATAAACCTATATTACATTTGGTTAATTATCAATTTTGTGTATTTGGATCTTCTTTCAGTATACCCATCCTGTATTAATGTATATTAGATGTGTACAAATGATATTTTCAGAAATCATCTGCATGTAGATTTTACAACATAACCAGCATAATCTATCTATCACATATATAGTTGTGAGCGTACGAGTTGTTGCTAACGCTGCGGGCTCGTAGCGAGTCGCGTGCCTCGCGTAGCGAGGGCACTGTGCCAGGTTCTCAGTTGCTGGCTTGGAGCGCCACAGGCGCTCCATGCCAGCACCTGAGGACCTCGCAAAGCGAGGTCTTCAGTTGCAGCAACTGCGACCCTTGCAAAATTTCAAAAAAAGTTCACGTCGCAACACATTACGACACTCGCAAACAACATACGACACACGTTCACACACATTACGACACTCGCAAACAACATACGACACACGTTCACACACATTACGGCCTCGCAACACTCGGACGCAACTCGCGAACATTACAAAATTTAAAACACAATACATACACACAGCACATACATAAAAACCTTACCTACACAAACAGGAAGCACCCAGGACCTCAAAAATGCAACTTACAACTTAATTGCACTCAAAATAAAAGAGTTTAGACACTAAATAGTTTGTTAAGCGACACAAAAAATGGCCGACGAATAAAACGAAAACGAGGCTACACACGCAAACACCATACGAGACACGTTACCACACATTACGACTTCGCAAACATCGGACGCAACACGCCGACATACAAACATTTAAAACTTAAGAAAGACACACAACAAACACATAAAAAGCTTACCTACAGCAAGAGGAACCAGCCAGCACCTCAAAAAAACTAGTTACACCTACATTTAAATCAAAATAAAACACTTTAGACACTAATACCATCGCTAAGCGACAGAAAAAATGGCCGACGAACAAAACGAAAACGAGGCTTCAGACGTAACTACACTACACTTACTCGCAATAATGAAACACATACTATGTGGAACGTATCACAATCATATTAAACACCATTTTGAACAGTAATAAGCAGAAAATGGCGGATGGAACGCAAATTGTAAGCTGGAACGCAAATAGCGCATGCGTATTGCGTTCTAACGGTCTCACTTGCCAGAACTTTCTACAAGTTTATAAATACTGCCTATTTCAAACAAAAAAATACATTTCTCCTCAGGTGATCAACGGAGTGACTTCTGAGATAACTGCTGCTTTTACTTGAGAAGACAATTCTTTACTAATTTACTACTTTGCATTGCAAATTACAAGTGAGAGGTAAGCTATAATATATTACATTTTATTATCAGGACAGGTCAAACAAATAAAAAAAAAAAATAGGATTTATGTAGTGACATATATGGCACATTTATGTGTATAGGCTCAAAAAAAAAATACGGTTCATTTAACAAAACAACAAAAAAACATAATTCAATATTAAACAGAGGTTTATGTATAGTGACATGTGACACGCACATATATGTCTATAATGTATAGT
Organism: Discoglossus pictus; assembly: GCA_027410445.1. NCBI lineage: Eukaryota > Metazoa > Chordata > Amphibia > Anura > Alytidae > Discoglossus > Discoglossus pictus. The sequence continues at coordinate 156,915,331 of CM050163.1, read as the reverse complement.
GACATCTGACACGCACATATATGTATAGAATGTATAGTGACATGTGACACGCACATTTATGTGTATTGCCCCTGCATAGTGACATGTGACACACACATTTATGTGCACTGCCCCTTCATAGTGACATGTGACACGGACATATATGTGTATAATGTATAGTGACATGTCACACGCACATTTCTGTATATTGCCCCTTCATAGTGACATGTGACACGGACATATATGTGTATAATGTATAGTGACATGTCACACGCACATTTATGTGTATTGCCACTGCAACAAAATTAGCTTAAAACAAAATCAGTAAACAACTACATTTAAATGACATTATATGTCATGTATACTGATATGTCAAACGCACATATGTGTGTATCATCTATAGTTACATCTCACACACAGACATTTATGTGTGTTGGAAAAAAAAAATATAAGGTTAATTTAACCATTAAAATATCTATCCACAAACAACGTTTTTAATAAATAAAACCATTATTTTAAAAAAAATATGTTACATGCTTATTTACAGCAGTATTCCATTGCCCAAATTCTTAGCCAGTGAGGACAGGAATTATAAATTTAACTAAATATAAATGATACATTAATGATTTGCCTTTTATTTCACCAATTGTGCACAAGAATCTTTAACAGGAATTACAAATTAAAATATACATAATTACATTTATTTTTTTTCCTTTACAGATTAATATGGCTGATAACGAGACCAAAGAAGAGAAGAAAATACGTCAAACTAGAGAAAGACAAGAGAGATGGGCCGCCCAGCAGACACCGGAGGAGATAGAAATTCGTCGAGAAAAAGAACGCAAAAGACTTGCAAATAAAAGAATATCAGCTGCAAAAATGAAAGATACAACCAAAAAAAATAAAAAGATAATAAAGCATTTACAAACTGTTCCTAAAACAGCAGATGACATTTTACAAGATACCAGTCAAGACAGACCAAAAAAAGCAACTACAAAAACAAAGCATTTACAAACTCTTACTAAAAACTTACAGGACATTTCAACCAAACAAGGACAATATATACCAAGAAAAGCCACGAAAAAAACTAAACATTTAGAACCTGTTGTTGAAACATTTCATGACTTTTCATCTGATGAATATGAAAGTCAACATCCGATATGCTTTGCAAATTGTCCTTTACTGAAGACTTTAGCAGTAGAGGTTCATAGTTGTGGGGACATGAGTACTCAATGTCAATTTTGTGAGGCTTATTATTTTAAACAGGAGAGACCCAGAGATGGACAATTTATTAGTTGTTGTCAAAAAGGAAAGTTCAAACTTCCAGAAAGGAAACAATTTCCAACCTATTTACAAAATATTATGACTGAACCTACTTTTCCAAATTACAAAAATTTTAAGACAAACATAAGATCCTACAATAGTGCCATATCATTTGCATCTATGGGGGCAACATTGGCTGCTAATGTAACAGGACATGGTCCTTACTGTTTTAAAGTCCAAGGACAAATTTATCATCGGACTTCACATTTACATCCAGAGGAAGGAGAGCAAAGAAAATTCGCTCAACTATATGTCCTAGATACAATGGAAGCTGTTGACCAACGTATGCAGATGGAAGAAAATAAAAAATGCTTACACAGTGTTTTTATAGAGCTAAATAACATTATGGACAACAATCCCTACAGTAACGCTTACAAAAAATTGGCAGAAGTAGAAAATGAACAACTACTTCATGCACAAAGACATCAATTACCCATGCCAAAGGTTAATATGGTGCTTAAAAGAGACAGACATACTGATAAACGTCGTTATAACTTGCCAACATCAAATGAGGTTGCAATGGTCTTTCAGAATTATGAAGGAGAACCACCATTTCAAAGAGACATTAGAGTATATCCCAGAAATGAGGAGCAACCATTTATTAATATTAATATCTTAAGTCCAAATTTAGATCCAATGACATATCCCATCTTTTTCCCACATGGAGAAGCAGGTTGGCAACCAAAATTAACCCTTCCCAGTTACCCAAATGCTAAAGCCAGAATCAGAAATAATGTTTCTATGCATGAATTTAAAGTTGCTCAAATTGCCATTAGAATTTAATCCAATTTTATGTGGTGGAAAACTAACACAACAATGGATTATTGATTCATATTTGCAAGTTGAGGCAAATAATTTAAACTTTATAAAATATCAACAAGATAAACTACGTGTAGAACAATATTGTGGACTCATGGACTATGTTGCTGACGTGGCTACAAGCAGAGACATGACAGCTGGCAAAGCCATCATTTTACCATCTTCCTTTCAAGGATCTCCTCGAAATATGAGAGAAAGATACAATGATGCTATGGCTATTGTGACAAAATTTGGAAAACCCGATTTATTTGTGACATTTACATGTAATCCACAATGGCCAGAAATTACACAAAATCTACTTCTTGGACAAAGTGCTTCAGATCGACCAGATTTAGTAGCCAGAGTTTTTAAGATCAAATTAAATGAATTAATACGTGACTTCACTATAAATCAGTTATTTGGCAAATGTCTTGCTTATGTATATACCATTGAATTTCAAAAAAGAGGCCTTCCACATGCACATCTTCTCATAATACTTCAAGAGAAAGATAAATTAGATACTTCGGACAAAGTGGATGCAGTCATAGTTGCTGAACTACCAGATCCAGAACTATATGGTAGACTATATGAGATTGTTACTCATCGCATGATTCATGGACCCTGTGGAGACCTTAATCCACAATCACCATGTATGGAAAATAATCAATGTTTAAAAGATTTTCCAAAAGATTATAGAGACAAAACATATGCAAATTGTGATGGATATCCACTTTATAAAAGAAGAGAAGGAGATAGTGCCATTATTCGTGGAAAAAAAGTGGACAATAGATATGTAGTACCCTACAATCCACATTTACTCATGAAGTACAACGCCCACATAAATGTAGAAGCCTGCACTTCCATCAAATGCATTAAATATGTCTACAAATATATTTACAAAGGTTACGATGCAGCTACTGTAGTCGTCAAAAGTGCAGACAACCCTGAAAGTAGTGAGTTAGTACATGATGAACTTGCATCTCATGTAGATGCTCGCTATGTCAGTGCGCCAGAAGCTATGTGGCGGCTTTTAAAATTTGAAATGCATGATAGATCACATGCAGTATATAGGTTAGCAGTACATTTGCCACAACGACATTTAGTCTATTTCCATGCTGGAAATGAAATGAATGCATTGGCCCAAAGTGAAGATCGTCACACTACACTAACTGCATGGTTTGCATTAAATTCCACTGATGCTGAAGCAACACAATACTTATATATTGAAATTCCATATCACTATTTTTTTGTGAATGGATTATGGAGACCAAGAAAAACCAGAGGCAATAAAATAATTCCACGAATTTACACAGTCAGTCCAAGAGATGTTGAACGTTTTTGCTTACGGATATTACTTTTAAATGTTCCAGGAGCACAAAGTTTTGAACAATTAAGAACTGTTAATGACATTGTATATGAATCCTTAAATTTAGCTGCAAGACATAGAAACTTACTCGCTGATGATACAGAGTGGGAAAGATGTTTAGAAGAAGCAGCACAATGTCAAATGCCACGACAGATGAGAGAACAATTTGCTTTTATTTGTATCTTCTCAAATGCTCCAAATGAATTAGCTTTGTGGGAGACTTTTAAAAGTAATATGGCTGAAGACTTTATGCGACGATACAATGAACCCATTGCACACTTAAAAGCGTTAATGGAAATTCAAGAAGTCTTTTTAACTCATGGATTAAGTTGTGCAAGTTTTAATTTGCCTGATCCAGGTCTTATAGATGACATTAACTTTGAAGACTATGACATTCAACTACAAGCAGAAAGAACAGAAGAAAGACTTGCAACTTTAAATACACTACAATTGCAAGCATTTCATGCCATTAAAAATGCTATAGATGATGACATGGTCACAGAGCGTTATTTCTATCTTGATGGACCTGGCGGATCAGGGAAAACATATTTGTACAATTTATTAATGAGTTCAGTACGAGCACAAGGAAAAATAGCAATGGCGTTTGCCACTACTGGAATTGCTGCACTTTTATTAGAAGGTGGAAGAACTGTTCATAGTGGATTTAAACTGCCAGTGCCTATTTTGGAAAATTCTGTGTCAGATATTCGCATGACATCCTTACAAGCAAAGAAATTGAAGAAATGTAAATTAATTATAATAGATGAGGCCACAATGATGTCATGCTATGCCCTCCAATGTATTGACCGTTTGCTTCGTGAAGTCATGGATAATATTTTTCCATTTGGTGGAAAGGTAATGTTGTTGGGTGGCGATTTTAGACAAACATTACCTGTCGTTGTACATGGAAATCAAACAGACATTATTGAAACATGTATAAAGTCAAGTACAGTATGGAAACATTTTACCCATCTTCAACTGCAACAAAATATGAGATCAGAAGGCCAAACTGATTTCAATGATTGGCTTATTAAAATTGGAGAAGGCAGAACAGAAAAAATACTACATTTACCTGACGACACTGTAGAGATCCCACCTCATATGATTTGTCAACAAGATATTATATCGGCTATATTTGAAGGGAGCATAAATAACAAAGAATATTCCGAGCTTGCCAACCAAGTTATACTGACGTGTAAAAATAAAGATGCATTAATACTCAATAATGAAATCTTAAAAAAAATTAATGCACCACAAAGAAATTATCACAGTGCTGATTCTGTACTTGCTGATGACAATGAAAGTCAGGCAAACCTTTCAACTGAATGTATTAACTCTTTAACTCCTTCTGGAATGCCACCACATATTTTGCAGCTAAAGAAAGGTGCAATTATCATGTTACTGCGAAATATGAACCCCAAAAAAGGCCTATGCAATGGCACAAGATTAATTGTTCAACAATTAAAGGACCATTGTATAGATGCTGAAATTTTAACTGGGACCCATAAAGGAGAGAGAGTTTTCATACCAAGAATAGATTTAGCACCAAGTGAAAGTAGTCTCCCTTTTATACTTCAAAGAAGACAATTTCCCATTATTATGGCATTTGCCATGACCATTAATAAATCACAAGGTCAAACTTTCAAATCTGTGGGTATTTACTTGGAAGAACCAGTTTTTGCACATGGTCAATTGTACGTTGCGTTGTCACGCTGCAAAAATCCACAGGCTATTAAACTTTACATTGAAAACAATGAAAGTCAAGGTGATTTATTAGAAGATGGACGTATTTTTACTAAAAACATTGTCTACTATGAAGTAGTATAACTTTGCAGGATACAAACTAAAGCCATGCAAACATTTTGGAAAAACATTAAAAAATACAAAACAATTGGTTGTTTAATTCAGTCATAATTAATGGAAGTCATGTTTATGGATAATTTGCCTCACAAAATACTTGCCTTGCATTTCTATGAAAAATTATGTTAAAATGTTAAGTCATTATGTTAATGTTTCTAATGTTACAAGTTTAAAAACAATATTTTCAAGTTATTTCATTCAACATATTACAAAGTTCATGTTAATAGCTCAAGCACCTTTTAAGTCACAATGTAAATATTCTATGTTATCTTAAGATTACTAACTACATTAATGTTTATCGCCAGTTTATGTGCTCAGTAATGAATTACTTTAATTACGTACGGTTTAAGGAGAGTTTTTACTGTATGCCTTCCTCTACATTCAATGTATATTAAACTTAACAATTATTCTGATATAAATTGCATGTTAATACTGATTAATTTAAAGTTAAACTGTTTTTACATTCAAATGTTAATACTTTTAATTGAAAATTATGTTACAAAATGTATTTACTATGTTCCTGTTTATAATGTTCAAAATTAGACAAATGTTTTGCAAAAATTACAAAGTTAAATAAAAAATAAAGTTCAATTTTAAAAATATATACTTTCAAGGTTATTGCTTACATATATTTTAAACTTCATGTTAAAATTCGCCACGTTTAAAAAAGTCTTTTTACTTTTTACTTTTCTCTGGATTCTATGTATATTAAAGTGAACAATTCTTCAGATACAAATTTCATTTTAAAAAACCATTACATCAACGTTTTAAAAAAATACATGTTCATATCACAATACTTACAAGGGTCAAAAATATATTTAAATAACTAAACAACTTCACAAACATATACATCACATTGCCGTCATTTTTTGACGGGCAAGTCGCTAGTCACATATATAGTTGTGAGCATGCGGGTTGTTGCTAACGCTGAAGCGAGGGCCTCAGTTGCTGGTATGGAGCGAGGGCCTCAGTTGCTGGCATGGAGTGCCCAAGGCGCTCCTTGGCAGTAACTGTGGACCTCGCAAAATTTACGGACTTACGAGAAACAAATACAAAACGCGTGACTTAGAAAAGAAAACATTACGACTTCTCAAAAATACGACCCTACAGCCCAAAACCCGCACACACCAAAACATTAAAAACACAAGAAATACACACAAGAAATAGATAAAAAGCTTACCCACAGCAAGGGGGGCACCCAGGACCTCAGAAACTGTTGATGCACCTCAATTTAGACACCCGAAAATGACAAAAGCGATAGAAAAAACGGCAGCCGAAAAAAAACGAAAACAAGGCTACAGGACCCTAAAGTCGCAAAACACCACCAAACACATACGGATTTTCCTGAAAAAGACGGACTCGATACAAGAACAAGGACGCCAAATCAGCCACAGCCGCGTACCACACATTAGGCGCCATTTTACAACACTAACTTACACAATCCGGAAGCACACAGCTACCCTAAAGGATTTTCCTCGTGCACGCACACTATTTACACTACACACTGCACACATTGCTGATACTTACACAGCAGCTCCACAGCACTGAAAACACACATTGCATGCTGCAGCAACATCAAAACAGATTGCCAGCTCTTCTGGACAATGCTTCCTGCATATATTACTTCAAAATAGGTAAAGTATATTAATTTATTAATTTATTAATTATTTCATTAGCATACAACAAAAAAACAAAAACAAAAAATGCTCAGAGCACACAAACAACCAACAGCCTTGAAATGAGCACCGACGCATCTCGGAACAACAACAAAATTAATGTCTGAACCAAACACCATTACCTGCCTTACAATCTTATTGCCGTCATTTTTTGACGGGCAAGTCGCTAGTTTATATATGGTTGATGGTAATATAGTTTTTGACACCTATGTCTTCTTGCATTTGATTACTGTAATCTTATGTTTCCATGTCACTAATCTCATGTTAATTAATGATTAATGTTGTTATGGCCAGGTGTTAACACTTTACATATAAAATCTGATGTTATTACTGTATCATCAAAGTTTAACATCAATTTATATATTGGTGCATGTAAAATTTGCATTAAGTGTCACATCATTGACTCAAAAACATTGCAAACATTATCATGTGAACAATACAGCCATTACCGTAGCATATTGTAACTTGGTAGGACTATTCTCTCTAGAGTATTTTGTGCTGCTTACGCACAGCGCTGTAAAAAACGAGTGATAGTGATTGATGCATTACTAAGTTACAGTGCTGAGTAGACCATAACTTATGGAAAAAAACGTATTTGCATAACATCCCTACACTGGACTATGAGTCAAACTAACTGAAGTTGAATACGTTATCAGGCATATCTATGAATGACATCATCACAAGGACCAGACATATTACATTCACTCTTTAAGTCTGATATGCCTGCAGCAATAAGAAGGGACACTGATTGAGAGATGTTGAATGTATTGGTGAGACATTCTATTTGCGACTATCACTAAAGAATGTAAGATGTCTGAAGTAGCTAGTTCTGTTGCCATTGGAATAAGAATAATTTAATTGCCTGAGGTGATTCTGTTGTTGAATTGTAAACATCAAAGTAATTAGTAATATATTTAAACCAACATATTGTATCATTTAGAGGGGTATCCAAAAAAAAGAGGGAGTTAACACTTAGTTGTATATATTTAAATGTGAAAAAAATAGATCAGATATTTTGTTGATCACTAGTGCCCAATTAATCTATGTTGTAGAGTAGGATACATTTAATTATATATTAAATATAGAGGTAATTGTACAAAAGTTAGCATTGTAATACTTATCATTAGAATAGTTCCCTGAGTTTGATTGACAGTTGCCTAAGGATTTTGAGTAGGGCTCTTTCTTTATAAACTGATTGAAAGAAATATCCAGTTACCCTTATTAAGTATATCACTCATGTGGGAGCAGTTATGTATACTTAGTTTTAATGTTAACAATTCTATGAACAATTAAGTAGAATATTTTATTTTTGACAGTTATGTTCCGTCCATTAACTAATAGAAACCAGAGAATTGGTTTAAAAGGCATCAAAAAACGTAACTTCCTGGCTATGCTGTAACTAAAAAAGTCAACACACAAGTCTAGGCAATGGTGTTTTTTTTAGAGAGGTATAGATAGCGAGAGAGACAGAGAAAGGGAGTGAGTGAGAGTGACTGAGAGATAGAGATAGAGGGAGAGAGTGTGAGATAGAAAGACAGAGAGAGAGAAACACCAAAAGAGGAGGAGAGTGAGTAGAGGAGAAGAGTGAGGAGAGAGAGGGGAACACCAGAAGAGGAGAGCAGGAGGGTGAGGAGAGGAGGTGATGTAGAGGTATGGAGAGAGGGAGATGAGGAGGCAGGTAAGGGAGGGAATGTAGAGGTGTAAGAGAGCAGGAGCTAGGGAGGAATATAACCCCAAATGTAGGCACACAAGGTATAGGAGCAGATGGTTAGGGGTCTGATCTGAGGGGTGGGGGTAGTGGGGGTTAGGGGCAGGAACCAGGTAGAGAACAGGGAGGCCAGGAATCCCAGGCACAGTTGGGAGTGAAAAAGGTTGTGCCTAAGCAGAGGGCCCACAATTATAGCCCAGAGGAGAGCGAAATCCTCCTCAGAAAAATCTGTGCCTGTCATAGCTTCATACATAGTGGGAGGGATGTGAGGGCTGGTGATAAGACACGTGCCTGGGATGAGGTTGCTGCAGCTGTTGCTTCATTAGGGCTTGCAAACAGGCATGTGAAGTCTGTGAAACTCTGATAGGATGACTGCCGGACAAAGGTCAAGAGGATGATGGCAGCAGAGGCCAGAGCAGCCCATGCAACCGCTGGTGCCCCATCAGTTAACATCACCTACTGTGGATGGACTCTGAAGGAGTGGATGGAGCCAGTGCCAGTAGTGGGCCTTTCAGGACAACTGGACACTGGCTTTCAGGAATCTCTGCAATGTGAGTATCATATGCACCATCACACCATCATATACACACACATGAACCTCCGCACACATAGATAACTGAAATACAATAGTACTGTACGATCTCAGGTTATAATACAGATATATGGGGCAGCAATAACTATGTACATCCAGGAAGCAAACATAATAATGTCTGTACCTGCAGTTAAAACAGATTCTGAATAGCAGTTGTCAATGTAGTTTGTTTTAGTGTTATGTTTGCTGTTTGTTCAATGTTCATATAAAACAAAACAGTTTAAGTTTCAATTGCAGTTGTGTATTTTTTAGTCATGAGTTCCCCTATCCCTATCTTCCCCATGTTAAACTGCACCATTTAGAGCTGTTTCGCTTAACACTCCTATTGCTTGGAACCTATCCACAGCATTAAATAAGGTATAGCTGTAGATCAAGATTGATTTTACATTGAAAAGTACATGTATGGGTGTGCACACTGCAGCATATATGGATACAGACTCTGAAGGACTGCATGTGCGTGTCATGTACTTGCCTAACCTGGACCATGTCTCATAAGCATGTTAACACCAATTGCTGAGAGTTGGTCACAGATTGGTCAGTATCATACACTGCACAGCAGATTCAGATGACCATGTGTCCTAATGAACTGCAGATGGCACACAGCACCAGTATTACATATATTGATATGAGCCATGATCCACAATGCTCATTATACAGCTTAATGTTTATCTGTGTAAAACAATCACTTTAGCCAATTACTAGTGACCATGATGTCAGGGATATGGAAACACACAGCAAACAATTGTTTAGAGAATCAGTACTCAAATACCATTGTCCTCTCATTTCAGTACCCAGGAGGCATACCCCAGCTGCAGAGACCAAGGCTCCACAGGAGGAAGAAACACAATCACCAACACAGGTGGTGCTGGAGGAAGCCGAGTGCCCGGGACCATCACAGTAAGCTTGCCCTTCAGCAGCAAGACCAATGTGGAGAACATCCTCTGGGCCCTCACATGCATCATGGGCACGTTCCCAGCCATGTGACATGTCATGGAGCCATCAACCACCTGCAGGGATGTTGAGGTCCTGGGGACCACTCTCAACAGGCCCACCACTGCCACCTGGTCAGATGCCATGGATGCGGTGGCAAGACCCCAATGCTCTTCCACTCCTGACTGGGCCCCAACAGATGTTGACCCAACAGATGATGCCAAAACAGTTGTTGTCCCAGAAGTTTTTGTCCCAGCAGATGTTGTCCCAACAGATGTTGCCTCAACACACCGGGCCAACACCATTGCTATGGTCAACAGCATAGCAAATTGCAACACCATCACTATGGGCAACAACATCGCCAGTGACAACACCTCTGGCCTCACCACAGCACATCCACAGTCCAACTTTGTCTGGTGACTGTTCGGTATTAATTTCTTTATTATGAGTTTATTGACTAATATCATGATTATAAATGTATATCATCTTGTTTTTTCATATATCTTACGAGAATGTTCAAGAAGGTTATCTGTAGAAATGTTTAGGTAATATTCCCTTGTGCATCTGTTTCCTGTTTCCTTTTTACGTTTGCAACTGCTGACTGAGAAACCTTTTGCAGGAAGCCGTTATTTGTGATAAGGAATGTTTCGCTGATTTAGACAGAAAAATATATTTGCTTAACTGCTATGATGGTGTATTTACTCTATTGAATCCTATTTGCTGTGACGTGTGTTATGCTATATAAGGGGCTGCCCGCCCAAATAAACTCAGAGATTATTCTGATGACACTCTGACTTCTGTGCATTATTTTCTCTCATTATATCTTGAGACTCAGATATAATAATATACACACATGAGAATACATGATTACTCACTAATCTGATCCTATCATTTTGGTCCTTCGAGCCGGAAGTTGTTTCCCTTATCATTCCTCGGACGGAATAAAACTCCTTTTACCGCCTGATATATACGATCAGTTGGACCACAGAGCCAAGGTGTTTTTCCGAGGGATGACAAGGCACAGCTTACAGCGAACTGACAGTGAGTATATGAATTTCTGCTGCATTTTGCATGTGTGTGTATGTCCCAGGTCCTTGCCTAACAGTGATCTTAGGTAAAAGAGTTGTACAACTAGGTTTCTAGCCTAGTAATAGGTAGAAGGGTTGACACTTACCCACAGAGAGGTAAAAGAGTCATTATCCTGAGGAAAAGACTATAAAATAAGTTCTCCGTACGTAACGTTATTGAGAAAGCTTACCATGAAAAAGGGGTAAATGAGTCCGACTTTCAAATGAGCTCTTGCAAGAAAATATGTATGTGTTTGCATGTTAACATTTTGTATGATTTAAATACCGGTACCGGGTGTATATATGTTTGTGAGGGGTGTAACACGCATAACAGATTTATTGGTTATGGTATATACCTGTCAACATTCTGTATATTTCTGTGTACTTGTGAGTGTATGTATATATATACATGTATTCTTTTGTGTTGTTCTCAAAATTCTTACCTGAAACTATCCACTTTTGGTAGTGAGTGGTCACGCATTACCCACCTAGTCTCCGAAGGGCTAATCCTTGGACTTGCCTGTGTTTATGGAAGACGCACAAACCAAAATTTGTGGCAGTTGAGCACGACAGGCATCTAACTGCTTGAATTTCCATCTTTCTCATTCTTTACTTGGTTATACAATGTTGAAATATTTTGTCTGCAGTTTCTGTGTATTGATAACTTCTTACTAAAATACTCTGTAAGATTGTGTGTATGAAGCCCTGGGTGGGAGCTATACTTGTAAGGGATACGTCCACAAAGGCACCACACGGTATATGGTGAAGTTGGACTTTGAGTGGTTTACCTGTCGGCCCTGAAGGTTGGGTGGCAAGGTTTACACTAAAGGGAACTGCACAACAAGACTTCCCATCAGAAGCTACAGGCTTTATGGGTCCTTGATGTGCCGAGTATATGTGGTGGTGTTTGAGGTGTAGCGTGCGAGAGGTAGCGTGAACGACTCTCTCTCTATGTGAACCAGTTTTCCACACTCGGGTGTGGAGAAGGCGGATGGTCCAAGGTGTGGGAGATATACAGATTATTTCTGGAAAATGTATAAAAGGTCTGTTGGTTGTTGTATGTATATGTAATGCTATGTATATTTCCATGTACCTGTGATATTATTTTTTGTGTATATCTATTAACTTTAATTGATACTATAGGAGTTCAAGATATGTATATATGTGGGTATATATATATGTATATGTGTATATATATGTATATGTATAGGTGGATAGGCTCTCAAGGGCATAAATCGCACTGCCAGGAGTGTGGTTTCTAGACCCTGCAGTTTTCAAGGTTATCTCTACAGAAATGTTTAATATGCACAGGGTTTCTGGTGTGCATCTGTAACTTATGTCTGGTAAAAACACACTTATGTGTGGGAATTGTGAACACTGTATTCTAGAATTGTTTTCTTATGTGTATTTGTGTATATATATAAAGTTTCTGTGTCTTTGTAACTTTACTCGATGCTTCACCTTTGGGCAGGGAGGTGACTGATCTGCATTATGTGAAGATGTGCAGGGTCTGGCCAACCCCACACATAGCAGACCACTCCCCTTTCCTACTCTAATTTTTTCCTCTGTGTGTGTGTTAGTTTTTATGTAAAATATGTCTGTCTGTAACCTTGAGGGAAAATAGCAGAAGGGAGAAAGTGTGGTTGCTGTAAAGAGAGACAAAGGCATGTTATTATAACCCCTTTTAAGTGATGACAATGCTCACCACACCCACTGGATACACAGCATCTACTATACTACCTCTGCTGGAATCAGTGCCCTGTATCCACTACTTCTTGGCAATATTAATCCTTATTACAAGGAAGGTATAGGAGACGTTCAAACTTTATTGAGCTTTACTATACACAAAGAAGTATACGAAAGTAAAAGTAAATGCAACGTTACTTAATTAAGGAAATAAAAATAAAAATAATAGAAAGTAAATACATTTTCTATACTAAAAATAAAAAATTGTTGAAGATGAAAACAAAAAGGCAAATGTGTATCACAATGACGGTGCCTACGGGGGGAGGGACATGTAATGTTAACCACCTCTCTCCTTCGAAAGAGGATATGTTTATGTGTACACAGAAAAGACTTCCACGACTGACCGCCCCTCCAACTCCTGGGAATATGGTCACTTATAGTGATGATGTAGAGGACGAATTTGATGATGCCCGCAAATACCTGCTTGCCGCCACCGCTCCAAATCCACCTCCTCCAACACCACCACCTTATGAAGGATGGCCCGCCAGAACCAGGCGGGCACCAGATCGTCAATACGGAGGTAAGGGAATAACATCTGTGCCATTTTATCCCTTAATTGAGGTTCCCAATCCTAGAGGGGGGAAATGTGTTGCCGCCCACAATGCTAGTATACCGAGCATGGACAGATGCAGATGTGAGGAGAGCTGTAGAAGGAGTCCCCCACCCAAATGACAATATGGGAATTTTCAGACTTAAGTTCCAGCGATTGCAGCAAAGTTTTAAATTAAATGGTGTTGAGGTTGCAAGATGTCTGAGGCAGATATTAGGGTCCGATTGGATCCTTAGTGAAGGTGACTGGAATCCACTGGACCCAAGGGGGGAGCCATTGCAATATGGATCACAAGAACTGACCCAACGAGTAGACACTCTAATAGGCAGAATAGCTGACAGACGCAGACAGGACTAAGATAAACGAGTGTGTACAAAAAGATGATGAAAGTGTGGAACAATATATGGGGAGGTTGCTGGACCATATGCTCAGCAACTAAATGACTTTGTGATACAACACCAAATTACTTACAAAACATGTCCCCTTAGGGAAACCATAGAATATGCTAGACATGCAGAAGAGCAGTGTAAGAGAGCAAATGAAAAGAAACAGATAAAGCAAGATAGTAAACCAAAGGAGGTGTATTTGATGACTTCTGTTGATGGGAAAGCGCAACCTATAACTTTTGCTTTCTTTTCTGGTGATGGTGGAAATAACCAAAAATGTGGAGGGAGAGGAGGTGGATGTGGACGAGGTCGAGGTGGAAGCAGAGGAAAATTTTATGGAAATTGTTACGTATGTGGCAAAGCCGGCCACTTAGCACGTTCCTGCAGAAACAAAAAGTACCAGGAGGAAGAGGGAGCGGACGACGATGACCACCAGACTGACAAATGACTAGAACCAGGTTGTACCCTTCCTTTACAAATATTTGCTGAACAAGAATTACTTGAATCTGAATTGTATGAGTATGGTAATAATGATGCAAACTTGCCAGAAATAAATGATGTGTTGAATTTAGAATCATGTATAGACTTAATGGCTCTAGCAGAACAACCAGTCATTCAACTAGATGTAGAGGGGGTAATGATAACATTTTTATGTGATACAGGAGCATGTAGATCAGTGTTGAGTGATGATGGCACATGGACTAGTTACACGTCGTCACAAAACATACTGGTTAGGTCAGCAGCAGGAAAGACAAATAGCGAACCTGTATTATGCCCACTTACAGTGAGATTGTTCAACGGCAAAACATTTGAGCATCCTTTTATACTCTCCCCTAGATGCCCGATAAATCTCTTGGGTAGAGATCTGATGCTGAAATGCAACATTAGAGTGGTTTCTACAGAGTAAGGCATGAAAGCATACATGGGGGCATACCTGTCGATGTAAATGTAGTGCAGGGGATGGGTGAACCACATTACTTCTACACATTAGACATGGTGTCAAAAGGGCTAGGACAAGTATCCAGCACTTTGGTAGCCATGGCTAATGACCTAGCTCCATCTTCCAGTGTAAAACAAAGCACAGGGTCATTACACTGCACTATGAAATTTGAAAGTACACCGGGGAGGGATGTGGACTATGAAAAACATTTTTCCAACACACCAATACCAGAATAACCTTGGATTACATATACTGGACAGAAAATGGGTATACAGGGGTGGGAGTAAAATTGAATGATCAAGACCAGCTACTCTATGCAGGACACATAGTGCCACACATATCACTGGCTATGCCAGCTGGTGGAATGTGGATACAGGTAGGAGGGATGGTAGAAAAGGCTCAGACAGATAAAACACAATGGGAGTACTTGCCCTATGACCTCGGAGTGCAGTACTCACCGAGTACAAAAATATATAGGAAAAGCCTGAACTGAGTAACTGAGACAAAGTAAACATACACATTTTTCTCTTACACAGCTACACATCTGTGTATCTCGTAGACCAAATTGACAAGAGTATTCAACAGCAAATACAGACAGACGTACCCTCACAGGAAAAAACATACTGGTTGAAGAAAGGGACTAAACTGAATGCTGATAGTATTTATGAGAGTGTAGAAGGGAAACCAATTTTACCAAAATCACTATTCAGATATGCAGCTATGTTGAGCCATGGCATTAGTCATGTCTCAAGAGGGAGTATGGTAGACATGGTCAGCAGAATATTTTCAGCCTATGGATTAAACACCTATTTTAAAAATGTTGTGCAGGGTGCCTTGTTTGTGCACAACACAACCCTCAGGGTAACTATCACCCCATAAGAGGCACATTCCCAGAACCAGCATACCCCTTCCAAACAATATGTATGGATTTCATTGAACTAACAAAGTGTGAAGGGAATAAATATTGCCTAGTGATAATTGATGTATACTCTAGGTGGGTGGAAACGAAACCACGTGCACACCCTGACGCAATCACAGTGGCTAAAACCTTAGTGACACAAATAATTCCTAGGTTTGGTATACCAGAGAAAATATATAGCGATAACGGCACACATTTTGTGAACAAAATTATCGACCACTTGAGTAAAGCATTACACATAGAGTTGAAAAACCACTGTGCGTACCACCCACAGTCAGCTGGATTAGTGGAGAGAACTAATGGTACCATTAAAAATAAATTGAGGAAAACGATGGCAGCGACAGGGAGAAATTGGCTTTACTGTTTACCATTAGTCATGCTAAACATGCACATGCTTTCAGGCAGGAAGAAGTTAACCCCGTTTGGAATATTGTATGGGAGACCATTCCTACTACCAGAATTTAAACCATTTATCTTAGAAGATGAGAACATGAGTGAAAACGTAGCAGACTATATGAGAAAAATGTTAAGTAAGAAAGATATTATCTCCATCTCTCTCTCATCCACAGCAACAGCAGGGACCCTGCTTGGTACAACCAGGCCAGTGGGTCCTAATTAAAGTAATTAAGCGCAAAAATTGGGCATCGGCCAGGTGGGAAGGACCGTACCAAGTTCTGCTGTCAACACCCACTGCCTTAAAAGTTGCCGAACAAACCACCTGATTACACCTGACTCACTGCAAGAGAGTAAAAGTGCCAGAGCTTGAGCCGGTTGATTCCTAAAACCTGCTAGCTGACTCATTGCGAGTCAGGCTGGGCTACAAAGGGGGGGAAACTCGTCTCAAACCCAGTGAAGAACCGAATGGTGCGGGTTTTGGGGTTCTCAACTGGCCCAAGAAAATGTCCTGGCACCTGTTCAAAAGACCTAACTGGTGTGGCCTAAGAATCTCACTGACATGCCTCATCTTGATAACTCTTTGCATAGTAGCACCCATAATCATATGGGAAGAAGTAACAAGACCCAGAGGCAACCAGACGCAATCTATTGGAGAGATGAGGATGCACAGAATGAAAAGAGACATGATGGAAGTCAATTTAACCGGCCAAGTGACTCTAGTGTTCAAGGAAGGGCAGATAGGAACCAACCAAATAGACCTATGTCAAGTACTAAGATGTGGACTTTCTGGAGGAGGACGTAGTGGAGGGGTGAGAAAAGCGCCAGTATACTTGTGTATAGCCTCTCTGTATGGAAATGAGAGATGTCCTAGCTGGAAACTGGCCTTATGGAATACAGGAGCTGACTGGGGTTACTCCCCACCTTATCACATGAAGTGCAAAAGTACAAAGACGCTTAAAGCTGACACAGGGTGTGGAGCCATCCTCCTGCAGCCAAAATCAGCTATGCAACCCCATCCGGATCACCCTCCAGGACCCACAAAAGTGTGATGAAGGGAGATATACTCTTGGAATCTACACCTCAGGCAGAGGTAACAACATGGAATATTTGCATATTCAGGTATTGCAAAAAGAGGTGCCCAGACAGACTATTGATCTCACCAAGGTGAGTCCTGTGAATAGGACTGTGCCCTCACAGGTTATCTATTTGGAACCTGACCGCCTGATTGACACTTTTGAAATTTAGACTGGGTATGCAGAAAAAAACATCTGGTTGGAATGGATGCTGTATACGGTGGCCTCCATGGAAATGAGTAACTGTGTAGCATGTTGCACTGCCAGACCATCAATGGCAATGTTACCATTTAAACTGAACCTTGCTTTGAGACCTTTGTCTAATACATTTATAAAAGGAGCGACTGTTCGGTATTAATTTCTTTATTAAGAGTTTATTGACTAATATCATGATTATAAATGTATATCATCTTGTTTTTTCATGTATCTTACGAGAATGTTCAAGAAGGTTATCTGTAGAAATGTTTAGGTAATATTCCCTTGTGCATCTGTTTCCTGTTTCCTTTTTACGCTTGCAACTGCTGACTGAGAAACCTTTTGCAGGAAGCCGTTATTTGTGATAAGGAATGTTTCGCTGATTTAGACAGAAAAAGACATTTGCTTAACTGCTATGATGGTGTATTTACTCTATTGAATCCTATTTGCTGTGACGTGTGTTATGCTATATAAGGGGCTGCCCGCCCAAATAAACTCAGAGATTATTCTGATGACACTCTGACTTCTGTGCATTATTTTCTCTCATTATATCTTGAGACTCAGATATAATAATATACACACATCAGAATACATGATTACTCACTAATCTGATCCTATCAGTGACAGACCTCACAGCCCCTCAGAAGGCACCTGAAGGGACTTCTTGTGGAACATCCGCATGGAGTGTAACTATGGAGTATTGCAACGGCTGACAACACGGCTTGAAAGGCAAAATAATATTGCTTACAATCAGGTTGACAGCATTAGATGGTGAGGAGGCATAATCGATGGATGGAGAGGTATGAGCAGATGGCTCATAGGGACAAACAAGCCCTGACACATCACATGGCATGGCTAGTGCAGTTGGTGGAAACCCATATCAACACTGTCCAGCCTTCGGTTCCACAGGCTCCACCACCACCGCAACCAGAGCCTGCAGCCTCCTCATCTCACTCCTTATCACCAATGCCAGCTGCTACACAGCCACCCTAGTTGGACGCACCCCTCAATCCAACACCTCCTTGCCATGGTAGAGGGAGGAAGCGCAAGGGCATGGAATGTGGGGGCACAGTGCTCAGAAAGAGAAAGTAGGTGAGTACATCCTCTAGGTCAGTGGTTTAGGTGAAATACTGTGTGAAATACTGTGTGAATACATATGTGAAGCAATTCGAGGCTCCACCACCTGTTGAATACTTGTTGCCTCACTTTTGGTTCCCAAGTTTCACATAAATCATGGCCTGTCTGATGGATACTAGGAAAGGATTAAGAACCACTGCCTTAAGTCCTCCCCATCCACATTCCACAATGAATATTATTTTGTATTAATGTTGACATACTATTGGCTGACTACAGAGTGTGTACACGTATGTTCAATATTTCTGCAATTGATGTTCAATGTGGATTGCCATTGAGATGAGGTGTTGCATTCAATCCAAATAGTGTTCTGATTGATATCTTGTTCTTGTCTCTGTAGGTCTCAATAGCCTAATTTCACGACCATAAAGGCTTGTTCCTTAACCTCTGTGTCACAGATTCTGCTCATCAATTTCAGACTATTCCTAAATATCTGAAAACACACTGTGTGTGGAATAAATTTGTATGACATTATCCATGATTATTTGTCACATGACATCTGTATTGTATTCTGCAATTACAGCTTTACATATATTGGCTAATAAGAAATGGGAATTAAATATCACACTGGAGGCAGCAACTTAATGATTTGGAGACATGCACATACAGGATGACATTAGCATGACCAAGGAATGTCGGGATGCTTATCTTCATGCCTTGTACTGACCGTGATCTGGAAGAAGCACACAATAAACATATTACAATGAACATTACACATGCTATATGAGCAGCTACCAACAGTTGTAGGTATGTTGGCACATTTGTTTGCATGTTATTTAGTGAGATCTCAAACAAGCTACTCATTTGGCAGATGAAGATGATGATGTATAATTCTAATTACCCATAATGTGGGAATATCACAACTATTACACATTGATGCATCTTTGGAGATCCACATGTGGTGTTTTACCTTGGATGGGGTCAAGAGGATATCCACAAGGAGATCTGATCCACAGGGTATGATTATGTTTTCTGACTGCTTCTGCAAGACGTATGGGATGTCTTTGGGAAAAGAAAGGTAGTCCTCCATTAATGGAGTTGTAATTTATTTCTTCATCTGCATACATGCACATGTTTTCTGCAAATACTTTCCTCGCTGAAATTGATAAATCCTGCTAACCTATTGTTGCCAAATGATATATGCAGATCCAGGAACTATCAAATCTTTCTTGAATGTAGTAACAAACTGGGTATTAAGTAATAGCACTAATTATTATTGACATTTGATTATAGAGCCATAAGACAAATGTCCACATAGCATACAGGCTCATTTTGCTGTTCTATTAAATTCACATACAATAAACAGCATGTAATGCTACTTAATAGTAGACAGGAGTAATAGTAGTATGTTCATTCCGCTTAATCCACTACAGGGAGTTATTTAAACAGGGTAGTGGATTATAAAAACTGAGACCAATTCCCCCAAAATTAGACAAGTTCTAGATCAGAGGGTAACATCGCTAGAGTCCTAATTATAGGCAATGCAGATCACACATGGTGGCTATGCAGTCTTATTGCCAGGCTGTGATAAAAAAATCACTAGACCAGATTACATATCTCACTAGTTGCAAAAAAATATCAGGGAATCAAGGGGTTTCTGTTAAACCTTCTGTTAGAGGTTATCCAGGGCCCACTAGTTACCCTCTAACTACCTCCTCCTTTAACAGCTAATGCTGACTAGGAGGACACAAATAGGACACATTTGGTCTAGCAATAAGAGCAAGAAAAAAATAAGCATTCTCAATCAGAGTATCAAGAAGCTATGGCCGGCTCCCAGTATGCCCAGAGTCCAACGTCATCAAAAAATGACGTCTGTTTCTGTGAGCCTGACGCATGTGTTTCATGGGACTCGCTTCTATGGAGGCTCAATGGTACAGAAAGGATGCAGCCTGATATAGTATAACCAACCGGAAAGCCGAATGAAAAAAATAACGCTTCATTGTCCCAAAAGCACCAAAGAAGACTCACAAGATCACTCCAATATTGTCTAATATGAACATAATATATGTAAATAAAAAAAACATATCAGATGACACTGTGTGCAAATAATAATAAAACATGCAGATAACAGGACAAAAATGAGGATATTACATTTTCCAATGGGGCTCCAACTTTACCCACACATTTGATCTAACTTCACATGTAAGTATAAATCATTTGATTCTGTGCTGTATATATAAATTTCTATTATTGAGAAATATTGAAACGTATTTGATGATTTATTTATCCTATCATATTGATCATAATATGTGTATAGATTTTTACATCTTTTTTAGATATTTTTAATTATTCAGATCCTATTTTAGAATTTTTTTTTCATATATTTTGTAACCTTTTTGTAACAGGGAGTTGAAGTCTCCACTGCAAACATCTAGTGGATTATTTGGGGTACTATATTATACTGACCAATTCATCTGCCTTATTCTTTGGTTTTACCACACGATTATGGTTCTCTACTAAGCACTCAGTGTATGGTAAATAGATGATTATGGTATAGTATTTAACACCCCATTATGAATAGATATGTTTTATAGTGGTTGCACAAGTGTAGCCCCTTTTGCTTCACCTGTAGGGCATCCCCAAAGAACCCAGTATCCTGCTTCAGGGACACGGATGGTTACCTATGCTGATTAAATACCTCATATTGTCTGAGGTTACAAAATGTGAGTTGGATGCCTTACTGTTGATATTTAAGTTTCACAAATAAATATTTTTATTAATCTTCACTATTGGAGAACTTGCATTTCTTCCCCCTAACACCCTTCTGTTTAAGTATAAATCAGTGACAATAATAAAAATGTAAGTGCTATTAATATATGCATAAGTGTAATAAACTGTCACATGTGACAATGTTAAATTGTAAATCTACTATTAAATAATATTTACTATAAAGCGTCCTATAGTAAATCACATCAAATAACACAATTAGAAGGTAAAAAGAGATAACATCATAAGTCATTACATATAGGAAAAGTAACTCACAAATGATTGCTTGATAGATATGTGAAAGTGATATGCATAACTAGGTAAGTAATAATAGTGAAACAAAAACATTACTAGTATAAAAACACAAGTGAAAGTTCAAATATTATTGCCTAAGCCCAGATAAAGTGACCGAAAGACAATAAGGACCTAACATTGGTCCAAATTGTCCATATTATGAAGCTTGTTAGGTGCCATACACAATATATCTTGCAAAACTCTTGATACCCCGTAGTCTTAAGCAATATATACGGAGAGATGGAACAGGCCCTGACAAGTTGTTCAGAGAACTTATTAGTGATATCATCGAGCTATGAAATTGAGCTTATTGGGGAGTTAGATAAGGAGATACTTAATCTTAACAAACAGTTGAAATATTTAAATTAATAGATGAGTTTAAAAAAAATTATAAGGGGATACAAGCTGACTTCAATAATAAAGAATGTGATATCATAAGCTGAAAGAGAGACAAGTTTAACAGGGATATCAAGGATTTTGAAGTAGGAAGGGTATTTAATTGACCCCACTAGAACAACAGAAGGAGGAAATTGACCAATAAAAGAAAGGTAAGGACTATTTTGGTATCCTCAACAGAGCATGAGTCCTCTCTTACAGACAAGAAAACAAATGTGTATGAGTACAGTGAACATATAAGTAGGTCACCTCATTTTTTAGGGCCCTTCACAGGGCTCATCACAAGAAAGGGTTATATCATATGCAGGAAGAAAGACCCCTGAACCTCCTTACATGAAATCTAAGTGAGAGACAGAAATTGGAGTATAAAATACAAGAAATAACCTGTGAAAAAAAACTAGTTAAAAAATAATTTACCAGTGTAGTAAATCAGTGTTCTGGATCCTCTCTTCAGCCCCGATGTGTAGGCCAACATCTTGCTTGAAGCCACTAATTTCTCTTTTCAGCCTATGGAAAAAAATACCTCTTCTTACTTGTAAGTACAGGACAGAACTAATCTTTGCGCGTATGTTGTGTTTACCAAGTCAGAAATAACATTTAGTATTATTTAATGAACTGTACTGGTCAGAAATAAAGGTAATGCTATCCAAATATGTTATCAGTGTACTTAGGACATACAGGGCTTTTGTTATTAGCTAAACTTTCATTGGTCGTATTGGTTTTATTAAAATTACAAAGTACTAAAACAAAGAAAATAGAAATTAATTAGTTAGTAGATTTATTACTTGTGTCTTTCCTATTTTATACAACACAAGCTAGGATCCCGCCCCACGCTCATGATAGACAGTAACCTTAAAATGGCTGTCCGTGGGTAGGATACCCAGCTTGTGTATAATCGAGCGTTGGCTTTGCAAAAAAGCTGTGTAACGCAGTGGGCATAAGCTTAAAGGAAGCCATGTTTAAAATGGTCTATGGATTGAAGTGCGAGGCATTTGTGGGCACATTTGCATGTCCCTGCTCAGCTTCCCAGAATGCAGTGTATTAACTGTACTTCTCAGAATTCTGTGCTGGAAACAGTTTTTTTTTTTTACTTTTTAAACATTCAAATGTGCCCACAAATGTACTATTTATTTACTATTTTATATAGAATTACAATAACAAACAATTTAGAAGAAAGCTAAACTTCTACATAAAAAACAATGTATACTATTGCCATGTGTAAATAAAAATCAGTTGACCAGAACAGTGTCGAACAAGATGGATAGCAAAATGTTGCAATTGTGTGGTCTCCTGTGTAAAGGACGTTTTCCTGAACCTCTGGCGCTGAATAAGGTTAATCAACCAGTTAAAATTGGTGGGTGGTGATCTTCTAGTTATGCCATTCCACCTCAATACACAAAGGGATGAGTAAAGGGGGAACACAAATAAATGTTAGTTTTGACCCAAAGCAAGTGGTTGCAGATCTTTGTGAGCACATGCTAATTATTATCGAATGTCATGTAATAGCTTTTGCAGACTTTTCAACACATAAAGCAGGGAGAAGTTACATCTAGCTAGGGCTTGCTATCAGTTGTATATTAGCATTTATTTCCAAGCAGTCATATCATAGCTCATTTATTTTTATGTGTGATTTTCAAAATGTTATCAAGTCCTAAGTTAAACCAAGAAAATGTTTTAAATATAGTTTTTAGGATGCAAAGCAAAATAGTAATCCATATCTCTAAATTGAGTTTAGCATTTGTTTATTTTATGTTTTTGCAAATTTTTATAAAAAATATAGCTGTGTTTCAGGTAAAAAATGGTGTCAGCCCCGATGCTGGTAAACTGCCATCAGAACATAGGCCAACATTTAATTTACATTTTGTGAAAAAAAATGTATGCAGATAAATATGAGAAGAAAAACAAATGCCATTATATCTAAAAAGCTACATTTATTTAGAAGAAGAGAATATTTAATTTTTATACTGTTTTACTAATTTGACTATAATATGTTTTGTATACATTCTTAGTTTTATTTCCCTCTTCCAAACCAGTGAACACATGTAATCTACTACTGGGTAGACAAAGAATCACCTATACAGTCTGGACATTGTATTGTGAGCATTGATCTCAACTTTGTTGCATCCGATTCTCTTATGTCCTATCACATATAATATTTGTCAAACTGGAATTCATCGTCACGTTTGCAAACGAGGCGAGCCATATAACGAGGCAAGCCGCTGAGGCACAAAATTCTTCCGACCTCGCATGACTTATGCGCTTAGCGTGGTGAGCAGTTGAGGCATTGAAACTTGCAGCACTTATTTGAGGCATTGGAAAACGTGGGACTTAGTCGAAGGCGCTCCTGCGAGCCTTGCAAAGCAAGGCGATGAGTTGAGGCATTGAAGAATGCGGGACATAGGCTACAAGCACTTAGGAAACACAGGATTGTATTAGGCTGCTAGTAGTTAAGGTAAATGGCACTTAGAAAAAAAAAATTACGAGCAGCAGTTAACGGCCGAACCGCACCAAAGACACAAAAAAAAACCAATACAAATAAAAAAACACTCACACACAGCAAAGGGGGGACAGCCAGGACATCTTGGACTGAGGTTATATGCAAATTTAAGCTGAATTTGGTGAGTTTCGACACTTGAAAAACAGCTTAGCGAGAAAAAAATGGCAGTCTAAATTTTTTTTAAATGAGGCTACACGACCCGAAGCGCGCAAAACACTGCCACACTATTACGAAGGGCGGAAAATGCTTGCAAACTGCGTAAATCATACACTATCGCCACATTTCACAACATTAACTTGCACATTACCACATTATGCTTTTGAAATGTAGGTTCTCTCGCCTAAACAAACAATTTTCCCTTGCGCAGGAAGCTTATATACACTGCACACTTAGCACATTGCTAACACTTTCGCCCCAGATGATCAACAGTCTCCCAGTACATTTTAAAAATACGCCAAAAAGATTGTTAGCTCTTCAGGATATTGATTGCTGCATATTAAGTACAAATAGGTAACGTGTACTAATTTATTAATTAATTATAATATGGTATATTCAATTATTAATTAATTATTTAAAAAAAAAAGAAATCTCATATTTTGCACTGCCCTTACTTTATGAATAATGATCATTGGCTGACAGGGGTAGGACACTCAAAGTAGTTAAATACGCAAATGCTTTCAAACAGGATCAAAATGAGGCCAAGGCTTGTAACACTTGTAACCCAAACAATGCTAGGCACGCAAGACTTTGAAAAGACAAGCAACATCGCTCGTGAAAGACACAAACCTTGCTAAATGAAAGCAACAGCAAAATAAGTTCCCCTACTCTTAGCCCTTCTGAACAAACTGCATCACAGATCATCTTGGCCTATTGCACCCTGGATCCTTTAATAAATTTAGAGGCCTAACTTGGAAACTATTAGACAAAGTAGAGTCTACTAAAAAGATTTTCTTTAAAAATAATTTTATGCTCATTGTTCTCAAGAGGAGGAATTCAAAACAGAAGCTTTGGAATTGAAAAACAGATTAAAGACAAGAGGATATTCAAATACAATATTAAAGAGAGCACTTAGTACACCAAGACAACAATTATTGAATCTGAAACAAAGATCTGAAATACAACAACCAATACGATTCATTTGTAAGTACAATCAACAGTGGAAACATCTCAACAGTATATTGAATAAGCATTCATCAGTTCTTAGAGCTGATACTGTAGTGAAAGATTTAATAGGTGATAAATCACTATGGGTTGGAGACGTCCCAAAAATCTACATGACCATTTGGTGAATAGCTATTTTGACAACAAAAAACAACTATTTGGCTCATTACCTGATGACTGATATGCATGTGGCAGATTTAAAATGTGCAAATATGTAAAATCTGAATCTAAAATATATGATAGATTTAATAGAGAGATGAAGATCAGGGGATTTTTCAACTGCAGCACAAAAGCTGTTGTCTATTGCCTGATTTGTTTTTGTGGATTAAAATATGTGGGAATGACCACTAGAACCTTGAGAAAAGGCTTGGCGAGCATTTGTCGAATATAAAAAATGCCAAGTCAGACATCGCTAAACATAAAGTCCCTTCATCTGTAGCACAACATTCTCTAACATGTCATGATAGTAAACCTATATTGGAATGCAGAGTTCTTCATAGAACCAGATTAGGAATAAGACGAGGCAATTTTGAACAAGAACTCCTCAAAACAGAAACAAAATGGATTACATTAATGAACTCTACAGTCCCAGATGACTTGAATGAGAATATTAGTTTTACATCTTATCTCTAGATAGAATAAGCATAATACTATAATTTATCACTCTTCCTAGAAAACAGCAGAATATAATCTTAGGTTTGGGAGATGGAATAGGTCTTCTTATCAATTAGGTAAATAACTGAGATAACCATTTGTTAATAATTTAATAATCTAAACTGTGGAGGATATCTACATATTTTTAAAATAATTTGTAATTTAATATTTGCTCTAACTAAATTATTATGGTATTATAAAATCAAATATTATAATAGTTTTATATATAGGAAATTACAACTGTAATTTTCAGGTTGAAACATAAGATATAAAAGAAGTTATACAATACTATATTTGGACCAAAAGTAAGGTCTGTCTCGATTCCTCGAAAGGTGTATTTAATGATTTAACAACCAATACACAGTAAATAGGGCATAACTTTGTTATACTCATATTAGTAAAAATATATGAAGTCCTATCGAATGATAGGATGCACAACAAGATGTAAATTAACTCATCAATATATATTCATTAAACATATATTATGCTTTGAATACTTATACATGTATTAAATAATGATGCTTATTTAATTTTTCTTTTTAGATGATTGGTATTATTTTGACTATATCATGTTGGATGGACAACTATGGAAATCTATATTGTGAGAATCATTTGGATACTATAGGGTTAAAGGCTGACACTCCCCCATCTAATTATAAGCATTACTATAAAAGACTGGCATTTGCCCACTTCCAATATGTCCCTGAGGACACACAGCAGTGACATCACCAGGACCTAGAAAGGAGTTCAGCGTTTACTGGCGCCAAACTAACATCGATGGAGACATAAAACTCATAGACATAATAGTAAGAAAACATCAACATACAGGATTGTATATAATTGTTATGAACACATATATTGAAAAGTGTTGAACACTGTCCCTAAATATTAAGAAATTGGATTATAATGATATTTAGATCTATATAAAGACAATTATATTTTAGAGATATATGCTGATATAATAAAAAAAATGTATGATAATTAACTGATTACATTTTGAGTATACTGCTATATATTTCATATTATTACTACATCCACTCATCACAATTATTATAATAATAGTTTTGCTTTAAAATACATTCTTACTATATAAATCAATAATAAGTTTGCACAGCAGAGTAGGTTAGCTTGTTTTGGTATGTTAGATTAGGGGGTAATTGGTGGATCCCCAGTACCACCATCAGGATTAGTTTATTTCGTTTTTTCAGGTTTTTTGCAGACAGCATATTTAGAATTAGTAAAAAGGAGTAAATGTGGGCACCGCTACCACCAAACCAGAATAGTATACATTTTTTCATTGAAATTATCACTTTATAGCACTTTGCACTTTATCACTTTTGATCTTTATTTAAGTTATAGTAAAATGTAATTATTTTGAGGTATCTCTATAACAATTACATTGTCATATTTAACTTTTTTCAGTGTTCTGGTGTGTGTTCATTGCTGCTATATGTTAAATGTTAATTGTTTTTAACATGTTGTACTTGTATATGTATTGAATAAATTGAGACATTTTACTTATCCAGATAATAATGTTTGAATTATAATTAATCAATGATTACCCTACCATAGGAGGCTAAATTGGTTTGGATATATAGCTGTTCTTTCTTTCTTCTTCTGTTTATTTAACTTATTTACACCTTTTCATTTCGATAAGTATAAATCCAATAAAGTCAATTAGTTATTTACTATTTTAATAGATTTATATAGTTTTTTCATACTACCTCCCCTCAGATTACTAATTTCCTATTTTGTATTAATGTTTATTACATACGTCACAAACGTGTGAAGTTTTACCCAAATTACAGTAGTACTACTAGTTCAAGAATTGAAATAGTACATGTCTATTTAATTGTTGCAATATTTGAAAATAAAACCTAAACTTAAAGCTGGTAATTGTTCATTTGCACATGAACATTTGAAATCCATTTCATTTCTGGTCTGTGTTTGTATCTTGGGAAATATAAATGAAATATTTAAGACAAGTACAATTAGAAATGTACTGAAACTCTGAAGAGCTTCTTAAATTACATGTTAAGCCAATTAGGAGGTTATAATCAGACTTCTGTTTTAAATATGCAAAGTAGGTGCCCTTTCCAAAAGTCCTTTTAAATCTAAGTAGATTTAGTAAATATTTTATGTTCTGTTAAGCTTAAGTGAATTAAAGTAAAACCATAGTGGAAGTTTTAAATTAGAAAGAGATTTTGTAGCCAAGTCTTTTGAAAACACATTGACTGATGCAGCATTCAACAAATTGCTTTTAGTGACATGGATGACATTTATATAAAAAGTGAACTTTGCTACTTGATGTCGGAATTGATGTCGGAAGATATAAAAATAGGTTCATATACTTTTTTTGCTGCATTCGTAAAAAGTTTTATATACTGTGGTAATAAAAGAAGTAAAAAAATTAATGACAGAATAGACATAACATATAGTAAACATAGATATTGCGATTCATCCAAAGATCCCAAGTATTCACACAGTAACAAATGTTTTGTGAAAATACATTTCTGGCATTAAATAAATATTTTCAGTGCAAATGCATTCAAAGATTAAAATAAATTAAATGCTGTGGAGATTTTTATATTGTTCCGTAAGCTCTAACCTCATCTCTTTCTGTAGCAGTGTGTATGTATGTTCATTTCTGATCTGTCTCCTCTTGCTCCATACTCACACAATAGCATGCACAGCAAGAATCTGCCATTCAGTGCTAACTGTTCCCATTCACACAGTGGTGACTCTCCTGGCTTGTGACCTCACTCGTTAGTGACGTCGTGCAGCCATTGGATGTACACTCATGAGCACTAGCTCTCGGAAGTAAGGAACCCGCGCATACGCAGTAGCCGACGTAGGTTTCACAAGGAATAGCTTTCACAGAGGCTTGTCTTATCTACTTGTGTTATCTACTTTGAAAATATATTAAATTGTTCATTGTATCCTAGTGAAATGGAATCTGCTGGTGCTCTAAAACAAAACAAAAAAAAATAATAATGATAAAAGGACCACTACAGTTCAAGACTAAAGACACTTATTTGACAAGTATGTACCAAATGAACATTATTAGGGCAATGTAAGCCATAGACATAAAAACATTTTTGGGGATAATCTGAGCTGCTGAAGACTATGTTCATGAGCAATATGAATATATTTTGTGTTTGTTACATCACTTACACAGAGCTCAATTTAATGAGGGCTTGTGCTTAAGCTATCAATGGAGAGAGGGGTGTGGAAGAGGCGAACAGTTAATATTTTATTCAGATAAGTGGATAAGATCATAATTGAGATCACACCCTATTCCCCCTTATTGGCCCAGAAGCAGACGCAAGCATTACACTCCAGAAATGGAAACTCACACACACAACTTCCACGTATGTATCATGGATTCATCCATAATACCACAGAGTCATCAAAATTTATTTTTTTAAAATCAAGAACTAGTGGTATGAATGTTTCCTGTTTAATTAATTTTGAAGTATGGCTTGGTACTAAATGCCATCTTTGACTTTAAAGACTTTAAAGTAAGTTTCTCTAAAAATGGCAAGTTTGTCTCAAAATGGCAGTTGATTCAAAAGCTTTATACCAGATAGTGTGGTTGTATTGCTTTCCAAGATCTTCCTCCCAACTATGCATATTTTAAGTTTACTTTACTTCTTCCATTATTCTTAACTTTTTTAAACAATGTGTTATCATATTTTTCTTATCTTTTCCTCAAATTTCAAATTTCATAAGCGGCCTTATTAGCTGGGTATATTCTACATTTGACAATATCAAAGCTAGTATATTATATTCTACCCATTCAAAAGATTTGAACTTTCCATGGGAGAGCAGATCTAAAAGATTATTAATATTCCATGTGTCTCAATTAATTGTATTACATTTTAGGAGACCCTCTTTTAACAGCACTACGGGTGTTAGTGGGGAAGGAAACGTCACCAACCCCCATTTTCAATTATATTTAAAACATGATCTACTAAAGCCACCTACTGGTGGTTATTCTTTAAGATTTTCTTTTGTATACTTCTTTAAACCATATTAGATTATCTAAATTTAGAGTTCCTGTGAGATCTTTTTCAATTTCATAGTATGTTATCTTCTCCTTAGTGTTAGACCAGGAAATCATTTCTGCCAATCTTACTGCTTCTGAATATTCTAATATATTTGGAGATGCTAATCCACCTTTGTACTATATTTGATTTTATCCTTAGTCTTTTGTTTTTAGTAAAATAAAGTTTGAAATTTTAATAATAACTGTTTAGTTACTGTTTAATAACTGTGGGGAGTTTTTAATGGAATATTTCTCATAAGGTAAGTTATTTTAGGCAAAATTGTCATTTTTATCTCTGATATTCTACCAGACCAGGAAAGATTTAACTTCTTCCAATCGATTAATATACCACCAACCTATCTGTATAGTTTATCATAATTACGTCTAATCGAAAATTGGAGATTAATTATATACCAAGATGGGTAATCTAATTCCATTGCCAATTAAAAGGGTTATCTCTCTCTTCTTCTTGTTTCAAGATCTCTATTGAGTGCTAATATCTCTGTTTTTGAGGAGTTTAATTTGTAATAGGACAGTTTACTATAGTAATGTACACAGTCAAACAAATATTTAAATTAATTAGAATTAATTGGGTTTACAATAGTCACCACAATATTATCAGCAAACATAGTTAATTTATTGACCATATTGCTGGTCTCTATAACTTCAATCTGTTTTGAGTTCCTTATTAATAATGCCAGCTGTTTAATAACAAGAGCAAAAACCAGAGGAGAGAGGGGGGCATCTTAGAATTAATCTTAGAATTGTCTGATTTATATCGCAGACCTAAAACATGTGCTGAGGCAACTGTATATAGAGCTGTAATTGCATGTGAGCCAAATCTGCCAAGCCCAAGCTCACACCACAATACTTGATCAACAAAAAACCAATTTACCTTGTCAAATGCCTTTTCAGCATCCAGTGACAGGGCAAGCATCAGGATATTTCTAATCTTAGAATATGCAATCAAATCCAATAGTTTCCTGGAGTTATCCTTCCCCTTTCTAGCTTTAATAAAACTTGTCTGATCCATATCTATTAAAACTAACAATAGTGGATTTAACTTTGATGTCAGAATTTTTGCAAACATTTTTATATATGTGTTAAGTAGAGAAATCAGATGGTAATGCTTGTAATCAAATTAATCTTTTCCTATTTTAGACATGGTAATTATAGCCGATTCTAGCATCTCTGAAGGTGCCATTCCACAAGATTTTATATCCTTAAATGTAAATTTGGAAAGCCATCCAGTCCTGGTTATTTATTAAGTTTAAGAGCGGCAATAGCTTCTTCTACTTCTTTTGTTGTTATATCTCTTTCTAGATTCTCCAACTGACCTTCTTTTTTCCCCCCAGAAGTTTTAGATTAGATAGAAATTGTTTTATTTGTATTTTGGTTGGTTTCATTAGTTCACCAGGGATCATATAATCAGAATTTAATTGTAGCATCTGGAGTGGAGTTTATCTATATCATAATTTGCACACATATTTAAATCACCACAAATTATTACATAGCCTTCTGAATATTTTGTCAAATCTTATTCAAAAAGCTATTTTGTTTTGAATTTGGTATATATATTTACAATACTGTAAAATTATTTCAATATAAAAGGAGGAGATATGACAGAGTTACATTTTTGACAACCGCAGTGCTTTTGAGCCTGTGACTCGCAACTCATTTGCAAGTATCAAAATATAGCCAATTAAATATCTGTAACTTTTACGGGCTCCATTACAGGCTTCTGTAATTGGACAATTGAAAAGGGGCCTATGTCCACATCTTCTTTCTGGAAATATTTCATAGCATTTAATATTTCAGAGTATTTAACCCCTTCACATTTTGTGTTAAGATTTTAATACTCATTTCCAAAATAAAAGAGAAGAAATTACATCTAATGACAATTTGTTACACCCTCTCTCCTCCCCGGCCATATTTTTAATTAAGAAAAGAAAAAAGTAAAATTTGAGCCCTGCTTGAGCATAATTTTTTTTTTTCTCACATTTTCGATTTTACATACATTGTACTTTAGGTGAATTATAAATTCCATTTTAAACAAAAGTAGGAAATTCACTAAATAAATATGAAAGAAATACATATAAAGTTTATAAATGCAAAACTTTTAAAATGTATATTCTATTTTTGCTACAATCGTAACACAAGCAGGGAAGCCTATAATAATTCACAT
Organism: Discoglossus pictus; assembly: GCA_027410445.1. Classification (NCBI taxonomy): domain Eukaryota; kingdom Metazoa; phylum Chordata; class Amphibia; order Anura; family Alytidae; genus Discoglossus; species Discoglossus pictus. The sequence goes on along the minus strand of CM050163.1, from coordinate 156,882,752 downwards.
TTAAAAATATTGAATGTTGATCTTATAAAATGTTACCATTATACACCTATAGAATGTTATTTTGTGTATACAATTAGTAGGATATTGTGCCTTATTATGATTTTAAAATTTCATTGGTTAGTTCTATGCTTTTCTATTTTCTTTGTGTGAGTGGTGTCCTATTTCTTAAAAATCATTATGTCTTCCACTGAAACTGTGTTTTTTTCTGTGTACCATAATATTTTAATTGATATAAGTAGTATAAATAATTAAGATATTCTGAATTGCTTTTCAAAGCAGTAATGTGAACGTATAAGGCTTATGAAAATGCATAAATGTGCATATGTGTGTTTATGTTTTTTTTAAATCATACTGTACATAGGGGCTCCAGAAAAATCAATTAAGCTTGGTATTGCTACCTGCCATATTATTATAATATAAACACACATATATTTAACCAACTTCAACTATAAACATACACATATTTGCATATTCAGCTAGGGTCACCAGTAATTATAATACAAATACATAAATGTTTAAACAGGATCAACTATAATTAAGCGAATGTACACATATTAAGCAAGGGTCACCTATAATTAGCATAACAATATGTAAATGTACAGTCAGGGTGTCCTAATATTGTGATATAAATATATAAATACTAGCTACTTGTCGTCAAAAATGACAGCAATAAAATTTTAATCCTGGCAATGCTGTTTGCCACACAATGTGAGTCTCTGCCCCTCTCAGCACCTTTGGTGCTCATCATAAGCCCTGCGCTGAGCACCTTTAGTTTTCATTGCAAGCCTCTCCTTCCATCTACTTTACGGGTCTTTATCACTTATCGCGAGCCCTGCAATGAGCTCTCATTGCGGACGTCGTACAACCCGCCACTTTTGTGCCTCGCACAGAGCGCCTTCGGCGCTCATTGTGAACCTCTTCCAGTTTACTGACCCCTGTGTCTGTTTCTCCCTCTCCCTTCCATGTGTCTGTTTGCCCCTCTCTCCCTGCCCCGTGTGTTTTGTTTTTTCTTATTTCCCTCCCCTGTGTCTCTTTTCCTTCATCTCTCAGCCTTGTGTTTCTTTGCACCCTGTCCCTCCTTTCCTTCCCCTGTGTCTTTCTCCTCTGTGTCTAGGCTCAAGTTTAGCATGGCTTGTGCTGAGTGCTGTTGCTTTTATTTCCAAAGTCCTGCATGCTGCCCATTGTTCTGCTGTGTTACTGGCTTCTGCGTCGTGTATTTTCTAAGTCCTGCGTGCCTGGCCTTGTTCAGGTAAGTGTTACTGGCTTTGGCCTCATTTTGATCCTGTTTGATAAAATATAAGTTTTTTCAGCTGCCGTATTTTTTTGCTTAGTCGATTCTTGATCTAAAAAAAAAGCCAATTAAGCCTAAAATTAGCTTGCAACCTCACTCACAAGCTTCCTGTCTATCTCCCTGTGCTGTGTGTGAGTGTTGAAGTTCATTTTTTTTACTAATTTGGTGTTTTTTTGTGGTCTTTTGGTTTACGTGTTTGCAAAAATTTCCACCATTAAAGTCGTAATTTACTGAAATTGTTGCGTTACTCGCAATCAGCACCAAAGTGCTTTGGCGTCGATCGTGGCCATCCATATGTGTGCCTGCAATCTGTTTCCATCCTTTATTGGTGGAGCGTCTTCTGGCAAAACAGGCATAACGGGCCAAATGACACAGAGGGCCACAATCTGTTGCACCAAGTCGTGCTGGCCAAAACCAAATAAATAAGCATATTTTCAGCCAGGATCAGTGATGATTATTTAAACATATTTTCAGTCACAACCAGGATTCCCTGCAATTATTCAGATAAGAAAATATAGAGAATATCCCTTATAATTATATTAATAGATTAATAAATATTGAACAAGCAATAGCAATTCAGACAGAATTCATATAATCAAGTAAATAACCTAACTCCAAGTATAAATAGGATTGAGGAGCACTTTCTATCAATATTTCCTTACAAAAAAACATTTTAGTGATAAAAAAAAACATTATATAAACTTACTAATGCTGCATCTGTTTAACTGGTGCACTTTTTTCCCGTTCTCTGCTCTCAGCAGGATGATGCAAGAAACACATGGGATGAATGAGTGATCACTCTACACTCTAGTTCCAGGCAGGTGGCCAGTCCGTGAACTACAGTATTTTGTTTTTAAACCTGAAACTATTTTAGGATTTTTAAAGCTTAAACAAGTGCACCCTTCACAGGGAAGCACCCCTAGGTGGCTGCCTAGTTTGCCTAATGGGTAATCTGCCTATGTTAGGAACAGGCATAGACATAAATATTCCAGCTCCTAAGGAAATCTGAGACAAACTATCATCTAATGTGCTCAATGCTGCTCCAGAGGATGCTAATGCATGATCTCATCTTACATTGCAATGAGGACAGTCAATGGATGCTCCCAGCTTACATACTGAGTATTGATTATAGAAGCTGGAGCAGTGAGATTATGGACCAGGTGCAAGAAATTCACTTTCTGAGCATACTTGAATGAGATGCCAGCTATATACTTCAGATGAATGCTCACAGCATCAGCCAGAGGTCTTTCCCTGGGCACAGCAAATTACAGGTATTACAATGAGAATATTGGGAGTTACATCCCAAAAGGAATATGTCAGAGAAATAGAATTGCAAGAAAGCAAGTTGGTTTCCGACATACCACAGAAGCAGAGTTTCTGCTAACGTCCTTATTCCCAGAATGGCAGACTCTCCCATACTAGCTTGTACCACTTGCTACTTCCTGGGAGGAGCCACATGTCCCTAGTACTTGAACTGAACTTGTTTCTGATTCCTCAGAGGTGCTCAGTTTCCCCTCACATAACTTCCTATTCTTGTGCGATTGACATTAGTTCTTCTACATTTCTTATGACCAATCTTTTTCTTGATGTGGAGTACACAAGCTTTGCCCTTGTGATACCTTTTGGGTCCATCCACTTTTTCTCAGCTTGGATAACAGCTTGTTTATGATCAATGTTATTTTTATGAGCAAATACAGTGGATATAAAAAGTCTACATATCCCTGTTAAAATGTCAGGTTTCTGTGCTGTAAAAAAATTAGACAAATATAAATCATTTCAGAACTTGTTCCATCTTTAATGTGACCTATAAACTGTACAACTCAATTGAAAAACAAACTGATTTTTTTTAGGTAAAGGGAAGAAAAATTATAAAAAGAAAATATTATGGTTGCATTAGTATGCACACCCTTAAACTAATAATTTGTTGAAGCACCTTTTGATTTTTTTTACAACACTCAGTTTTTTTGGGTATGAGTCTATCGGCATGGCACATTTTGACTTGGCAAGATTTGCCCACTCTTCTTTGCAAAAACACTGCAAATCTGTCAGATTGCGAGGGCATCTCCTGTGCACAGCCCTCTTCAGATCACCCAACAGATTTCCAATCGGATTTAGGTCTGGGCTCTGGCTGGGCCATTCCAAAATTTGAATCTTCTTCTGGTGAAGCCATTCCTTTGTTGATTTGGATGTATGCTTTTAGTCATTGTCATGCTGAAACTGTAACCCTGGTTAAAGTGACAGATACCCCCCTGCCCAATCCCCCCCCCCCCCACTACAGCCAACTATAACCAATTCCCCAGTTGCTGTAGACCCCTGTCCTTCTTCTCTTACTAATGCAGGAAACGCCCAGCAGGACAAGAAATGAAAGGTCATCAGTGAGAGCCCCAGGGAAGACAAAGCCACAAAAAGGGCACCCAGATCAGCAAGCCCTGCTTCAGAAATGGAGAAAAGGGAGGAAGGCGCAACCACATCAGAGACACATGAGGTAGATGAGTCTCTCTCCCCTCCCCTCCCTCTTGTCTCCCCTGCAGGTTACCACTTTGACCCCCCTCAAAGCGGAGATTTAATGGGATGGTTGGATAAATTGATAACCTACATTACCCGAAACAGGAGTAGGAGGAGAGCAGAAAGGAAAAACACAGTTGCCTGATGGGAGAGGTAACTGAATGTATCTGTCTGACTAACCAACCTTTTATCTATCATTATGGCATCTATTTCTATAATTACCATGAATGTTAGGAGTATTAGGCACTCGTTTAGGAGACAATGCATTTTATCTTTCCTAGATAGACAGAACTGTGATATTTACTTGCTACAGGAATGTGCTTTGCCTTTTTCTCAGTCGTACAAGTATCTTACTAGGCAGTGGTCTCAGGGCCCCTCCAACTGGTCTGGTGGTGACAGCTGTAAGGCTGCAGGTGTAACCATTTTGATTAGGGGTACGCGATTCCCAGTTGATTCCAGTCCATGAACTCATCTATGGCTGCTTGTTGGTCATAGATGGTTCATGGGCAGGGTAGCCGGTTAGGCTAATCAGTGTGTATGCCTCCCCTGATAAGAATGAGCGCATGGAACTTCTCCAACGCCTCAGACCCCAGCTTGTTACCAGCAGAGCAGTAGTGATGGGTGGTGATTTCAACTGTCTGATTGAGGAAGGAGGTACAAGTACAAATACCTCAGGGAAACTAGATGCTAGCTCTAGGTTGCTAAGGGAGATGATTAGAGAGGCATCTTTGCAGGACGCTGTGGGCTCCATGGGGGTAGGCTCCGTAAACTGTACTTGGAGCCGCCCCGATGGCTCAGTGCATTCTCGGATTGACTTTCTGTTCACTTCCAAAGCATTTAAGCATAGACAGCATGATATGGTTCCCTGTTTCTTCTCTGAACACAGGGCTGTTAGGTTGCTGGGAGACTTGGCAAGGGGTTCACCCCTGGCCCGGGCTCTTGGAAACTGAATAGTACCCTGCTGGAAAGGGAGGAGATAATGATAGAATTGAGAGATTTATATGTAGAATGGCAGAATGAGAAGTGTTGCTTCCCCACTGTAGCTCAGTGGTGGGAGTTTGTTAAAGTGAAGTTACGCCTCATCTTCCGTTCCAAGGTGGAGCACCTGGAGAAGGGTGAGAAGTTTAACTCTTTCTTTTTCAGGAAGCTCCACTCAGCAAGCACTCCCCTATCAGAACTACGTGACAACACTGGTGTGTTGAGAGAAGGGAGAGATGGGGTCATGCAAGTGGCCTCAGACTTCTACAGAGACCTCTACTTTCCAAAACAGACCGATAACAACGCTACAGAGAGGTTCCTGTCAGGTATCACTAACTCTGTTGATTCTGCAGGTGCCGCAACCATGGATGCCCCCCCTCACGCTGCAGGAGCTGCACTCTGCCCCCAGATCCTTTAAGCCTGGTAAGACTCCTGGCAGTTTATGTAAAGCTGTGGGACCTCATTGGCCAGGACTTGCTAGAGCTGTATGGGGAGATGGTGGTGGAGGGCAGGATGCCTACCTCACTGAGAGAGGGGATGCTGACACTCTTGTACAAGCAGAAGGGAGAACAATGTGACCTCAAAAACTGGAGGCCCATCACTCTCCTTAATGTGGACCACAAGATCCTTGCTAAGATTCTAGCCAATAGGCTAAAGGCTGTAATTGGGCAGTTCATTCACCCAGACAAGACCTGTGGGATACCAGGGCGCAGAATAGCAGACAGCCTTGCCCTAATCAGAGACACCCTCCACTACATCCAAGACCGCCGCGTACATGCAGCCCTGGTCTGCTTAGATCAGGAGAAGGCCTTTGACCGTGTGTTTCACTCCTTTATGGGCAAGGTGCTGCAGAGGTTTGGTCTGGGGAAGGTGTTCTGTTCCTATGTAAGCCTCATGTACAAGGATATAGTCAGCACAGTGCTAGTGAATGGTTGGAAGACCAACCCCTTCCCAGTCCGGTCTGGAGTCAGACAGGGCTGCCCTCTTTCACCTCTTCTCTTTGTCTGTTGTATAGAGCTCTTTGCCGGCCGAGTACATCAGAGGGAGTCCAGAGATCAGAGGGATCACCGCACCAGGTCCAGACAGACGACAGGTCAAGTGCTCGCTCTACATGGACAACGTCACCATCTTCTGCTCAGATGAACGGTCGGTGAGGACACTAGTCCAGGTGTGCGAGGACTTCATCAGAGCTTCAGGCGCAAAAGTCAACTGCAGGAAGTCAGAGACTGTGCTGTTCGGCGAATGGCATCTGACTTCTGCCCCTCTACCTTTCCCCATCAAATTGGACCTCATCAAAATCCTGGGAGTCTGGTTTGGTGGAAATAGAGTGGCCCTGAAATGCTGGGAGGAAAGACTGGCCAGAGTACAGCAAAAGTTTGGATTGTGGAGCCTCAGAGACCTCTCCATGGAGGGTAAAATACTTGTGCTGCGGAATGAGATTCTACCTGTTCTGCAGTACGTTGCCCAAGCCTGGCCCCTGCTGACATCTGTTTGCCGGGCCATTTCCAAGGCAGTTTTTTTATTTTATCTGGGGCTCAAAGATGGACAGAGTAAAGCGCACAGTGTTGTACAAGGAACCACAAAAAGGAGGCAAAGGAGTGCCCGACATCCCTACCATGCTGCGGATTTTCTTTGCATGCAACTGTGTGCGTAGGACTCTAAGAGACTGTGACAGGGGATCTGCAGGAGTGGTTATGTCCTGTTTTTTCTTGCTACCACTCTGGAGAGGGTTTGGCTGGGACAGGTGGGACAGCTCTTTCCCCTACAACTAGACCACCCCATGGTTCTACCAGGATTTGGTAAATTTTGTAAGGGAGCACCAACTTCAGAGCATCAAGCCTGACCTGTGGACCCCAAAGGTCATCTACAAACTTTTGTGTAGTAAAGACATTATGGAATCAGTTGATGGCCTTCCTGTCAAAACTGCTGAGACTGGCTGATGAACTTAAAAACTGTGTGCCGAGGAGGTACTTAACGTATCACTCGGTACTCTATGGACTGTTCCACGGCATTCAAGATGCCTGGAGCCTCATGTGCTGTGTCAAGGACGCCCTCTGGTTTGCCAGAAACTGCCTGATACTGAAGAGGATCACAGTGACCACCCAGGACTGTTGCAGACTGGTTCTCAGCCTGCTTAGAGACTATTCCATCCTAGACAGTCCTGAGGAGGAGGCCTGAGAAACCTACCCTGTCCATGGCCCAACTTCAGCCCCCTGCTCATCACCATCACCAACCCCCTTTCAGCCCTCACTGCCCCATGCCCTCCCCACCCAGCCCCCTTCACTCCTCCCCACGCTCAGGCATTTATTTCTGAGCAATAATACTAAACCCATGAATTGAGCATTAATTTCACCAGTAACACATAATTATATGTTATCTATGTATGAATAAAGGTTGAATTATGTATTTCGCTGTGCTCTTCGCCGTAGAATTCATAATAACATGTTGTATTGCACCGTTGTCCCACCTGTGCTGCGTCACAGTACAAAGAATGTTTGATTGTCCCTGATGTATGTTTTTTTATTGAAATCATTAATAACGATATTTTCAATAAAAAAAAAACAAAAAAAAACTTGTGGTCCCTGTATACCTGGGCTACTACATATACCTTGTATGGGACAGTATAAGCATATAATATCTTCATGAGACCTCTGTATAGAAGCTTTTTGTTAAGAAGCTATAGGATATTATCAGCTTTTGCTTCAGCCATTTTTTTGGCGCCAAAGTGACGTCTGTAAATCTCAGCTCATCAGGGGCTCCGGATTACCACGTTGTAGGACTCTATTTAAAACCTCTCTGAGCAATTCATTAACTATTTCAGTTCCTGCAGATTGCCTTTCATCCTCATATATTATATAGGCATATCTGACTTTGTTTTTTCTTCATTGTTGTATATATATTATTTTGAGATGTCTGTTTTTAACTATGATTATTTAATTGGTGAAATTTAAATCATAAATTATATCCATGTAATGAATAATTATTTTATAAAATTATTTAATTGTGTGTAATAATATGCTTATATTAAGCCTACACTCTTTATTATTATGGTGTTTGTTTTCTATATTTCATACAATAAAGATTATATCTTACTTCACAGAGTTTTTATTAATTATTCAAGTTAAGGAGACTAAATTTGACTATGACCAGTTCGTAACATTTGATGTTTTATATATAAAGCCTTATTTTTTATCCCCATAATTGTGTAAATATATATAAGATATATTCATCTATTTATTATTAATGTTTACAGTTCCTGGTATATTTCTCAACAATTAATTAATACAAAAATCTTGGGTCATAATTACAGTGCCTTGCAAAAGTATTCACCCCCCTTGACTTTTTACTTATTTTGTTACATTACAGCCTTGAGTTCAATGTTTTGTTAATCTGAATTTTATGTGATGGATCAGAACACAATAGTCTAAGTTGGTCAAGTGAAATGAGAAATATATACATAAAACAATTTTTTAGCAATAGAAAACAGAAAATTTGCTTGTGGGTATGTATTCACCCCCTTTGTTATGAAGCCCATAAAAAGCTCTGGTTCAACCAATTATCTTCAGAAGTCACATAATTAGTGAAATGATGTCCACCTGTGTGCAATCTATGTGTCACATGATCTGTCATTACATATACACACCTTTTTTGAAAGGCCCAGAGGCTGCAACACCTAAGCAAGAGGCATCACTAACCAAACAATGCCATGAAAACCAAGGAACTCTCCAAACAAGTAAGGGACAATGTTATTGAGAAGTCAGGGTTAGGTTGTAAAAAAAATATCCAAATCATTGATGATCCCCAGGAGCACCATCAAATCTATCATTAACAAATGAAAAGAACATGGCACAACAGCAAACTTGCCAAGAGACGGCCGTCCATCAAAACTCACAGACCTGGAAAGGAGGGCATTAATCAGAGAAGCAGGACAGAGACCTAAGGTAACTCTGGAGGATCTGCAGAGTTCCACAGCAGAGACTGGAGTATCTGTACATAGGACAACAATAAACCGTACGCTCCATAGAGTTGGGCTTTATGGCAGAGTGGCCAGAAGAAAGCCATTAGTTTCAAAAAACCAAATGGCATGTTTGAGTTTGCAAAAAGGCATGTGGGAGACTCCCAAAATGTATGGAGGAAGGTGCTCTGGTCTGATGAGATTAAAATTGAACTTTTTGGCCATCAAAGAAAACTATATGTCTGGCGCAAACCAAACACATCACATCACCCAAAGAACACATCCCCACAGTGAAATATGGTGGTGGCAGCATCATGCTGTTGGGATGTTTTTCAGCAGCTGGGACTGGGAAACTGGTCAGAGTTGAGGAAAAGATGGATGGTGCTAAATACAGGGATATTCTTGAGCAAAACCTGTACCACTTTGTGCGTGATTTGAGGATGGAGGTTGACCTTCCAGTAGGACAATGACCCCAAACACACTGCTAAAGCAACACTTGAGTGGTTTAAGGTTAAACATGTAAATGTTTTGGAATGGCCTAGTCAAGGCCCAAACCTTAATCCAATAGAAAATCTGTGGTCAGATTTAAAGATTGCTATTCACAAGCACAAACCATCCAACTTGAAGGAGCTAGAGCAGTTTTGCAAAGAGGAATGGGCAAAAATCCCAGTGGTAAGACTTATCCAAAGCGACTTGGAGCTGTGATTGCCGCAAAAGGTGGCTCTACAAAGTATTTACTTTAGGAGGGTGAATAGTTATGCACATTGACTTTTTCTGTTATTTTGTCCTATTTGTTGTTTGCTTCACAATAAAAAAAAACAAAAAAACATCTTCAAAGTTTTGGGCATGTTCTTTAAATTCAATGATGCAAATCCTAAAACAATCCATGTTAATTCCAGGTTGTGAGGCAACACAGCACGAAAAATGCCAAGGGTGCTTAATACTTTGGCAAGGCACTGTATATTATTATGATTTAAATGAAATATGCTTAGGTAAACTCCTCATTTAAACCTGATGGACTTTTTGTATCTAACTGAAAAATCCACTTAGCCTCATGGCACAGTAGACGTTTATCCCAATTACCTTTCCTGATACTTTGAGGGATGTGGTCTATGCCAATGAATTGTAAACAGTATGGGTTATTGTTATGTTCATGTCTAACATGTCTGACAATAGATGTATCCACTTTATTTAAGACATAATTGACGTCGTCTGAATTGTCTCTTAGGTTTTCCTGTATATTTTTTATTACATTAACAAACTATTTGATATTTTATCCCTTCTGTTTGGCAATTTATACAATGTCTAATTTTGTAACTTTTAGTAGTAGTTGCATTATAGAATTATTTCTTATGAGGTACAAAGGGGCAAGCTTTACATTTGCCTCATGAGTATGCGCCTTTTTTTCTCTTCATAAGGACTATGAACAAGAAGATTCCTAAGATTTTTTGCTCTTCTGTATGCTGTAGTACCCACTGTTGTAATAACTTTGCTGAGATCTTTATCTAATGTTAAAATGTCCTAGTGCTTTTGCATTATGGCTTTTATTTGTTGGGACTGATTTGAAGAAATTGTGATAAACCGGATAGGCTGTTGTTTTTTGTCCTTTGGTCTATCTTGTAAAAGATGATTTCTTTCTTCAGCTAATGCTCTATGGTACGCAGCTTTTAATATTTTCTTGGAATATCCTCTTTCAATAAATCTTTGCTGTAATTATTTGGCTTGTGTTTGGAAATTATTGATGTTACTGCAATTACATCTCAGAAGTAGGTACTGGCCTATTGGTATTGCTTTTTTAGTTGATGTTCGGTGATGTCTTTGCCAGTGTAATAAGGAATTGGTTCTGGTTGTTTTTTTGTGTGTCTTAGTTTCAAGTTCTTGTTTTTCATTGATTTCAATACTTAAATCAATGAATGTTATCTTTTTCTTGTTGAATTCAACCGTCAATCTTAAATTATTGTTGTTTGTGTTTTTACAAATTCCTTTAGTTCTTTTTCTGTACCAGACCATAGGACCAGTACGTCGACTATGAAATGTATCCACAATTCTATCTTTTGCGTATAGAATTAATTTGCTTATGAGAACACTTTTGTATGTTCCCAGTGCCCCAAATATAAATTTGCATCATTTGGAGCACAAGGTGTTCCCATTGCTGTACCCCTCTTTTGTTTGTATAGTTTTACATTGAAAAGGAAATAATTTCATTATAAAGATGTTATATGGTTCATGGTCTGATCCCTTTGTATCCAGATATGATTTAACTGCTATAAACCTTGTTCATGTTTAATGCTAATATACAGAGATTCGACATCCAATGTTACTAGTTGTGTGTTTTTTGTTGTTGTTATTCCATCAATCCTATTTAGAGTGTCTTTGGTATCTTTTATGTAGGATGGTAAGATTACCACATGTTGTTTCAAAATTTCATCTACGTATATGCTAGGATTGTGAGTTACACTTTCTATCCCTGACACAATAGGTCTTCCTGGAGTTTTTTTTTTGTGTCTTTGTGTATTTTGGGTGTTGTGTAAAAAGTTGGAATCGTTGGATTTTTGTTTACTAAACATTTTGATGCAATTTTTTATATAAATCCTAGCTCTTTTGCTTCATCTACTAGCTTTTGCAATGATGCTATACATTCCTATGTTGGGTCTGATTTTAGCTTCAAATAGCATTGCATCTAATAGTATTTGAGTCAGTTTTACCTATTCTGTAGTATCTAATATTACCACATTCCCTCCTTTGTCTGATGGTTTTATGGTAATTTTTTCATTCTCTTGCAATTCTTTGAGAGCATGTAATTCTCTATTCTCTAAGTTGGTGGTTGATATACAGTATATTTTGGAGTCTTTTTGTCCAATTCCTTTAATTCCTTTGTTACCAATTCCACAAATATTCAGTATCTGTTGCACTACTGTATCGTGAGGATCTATTTTTTAAATCATTTTTCTTTGTACCATATTGATAAGCTCTACCATTCTAAAAATCTTTGGTGTCTCTTACAATTTTTTTTCTTTTTCGCTCATTTAACTCATCTTTAAATGCATTGATTTCTTTTGTCAGTTTTTTCTTGGAAATCTGTGTAATCTTTTCGTGATTCATATTTCTTACATTGTTCTTTTAACTTGGAAATATTATCATTAACTTCTTCTAATAAATCTTTTTCTTTAGGTATTATTAATCTCATTAATTAAACAACATGTGGTCATTATTTTTTCCCATTTTTGGATAAATTCATCATCCTGGAGATAACTTGGAGGGATTAATTTAACCCTTAAGCCTCTAGGTACTGTGGCATTTTTTATGTAGTTACTTAAGCTTGTGATCTCCCACCACTTTTGTAATTGATTTTTTTGTTTTACCAGTAATGTTTATCATAGTAGAACCAAGATATATATTAACAGCTTGCCCTTAAGCTCGCAGAAAACATAGTTGGTATAGTAGTGGCTTTTGTTTTGCCATAAGTTAATTATTGCTGAAGTCGTTGCTTGTGAAATTGTGGTCTCAGAGATTACACAGATTGTGAGAAACATAAATGCAAAGTTTATTTTAGCAACATAAATATCTTTATAATGCAACTGAACAATAGTAGGATGTAGTAGTGACACTAGCCAAGAAAGTGCCACAAGGTAATCACAGTCAGACTGATTAACATTTGTGAGAAAAGCAGTAATACTTACTTGTGGAAATGTATGCTTGTAATCCAATATACATAACTGATTGAATTCTAAAACTTTATTGTTCATAATAGTATCGGCAACATACTGACGATACTCTTAATCTCAAGACATCTTGATAAGACCAACAGTATAAACAAGAATTTATATATTCAGCTAAGTGGATAAATTCCACCACCTTTGTATTGAATGTCTAGCACTTTTTTCATTCTTTCACTATTTTATATTTTATTTGAATTATATCACATTTAATTAGTTTATGTAAAAAAAATCACAAATGTATATGTCAATATGCTTTATGAATAGTAAATTATCACTTACACAGATATTAATGTTGCTATATTTAAAGCAACATTTAAAGTCTCAGTAGACACTTAGGCCCTCATTCAATTGCTATTTTGGCCAATTGAATAGGCGTCTAAATAAGCACATAACATATTTTTTTAAGTAAGTTCTTACTTAGTAAGCATCTATCTAAAAGCAAGGTGTTCAATAACTAAAAACTTCTTTAAAAAATATATGTTATGTGCTTATTTAGAGCACTCTTCAATTGGCAAAATTGCTATTGAATGAGGGCCTAATTCTAATACAGTTAGTGTTGCAATCTATAAAGCAACTCTATCCAATATTTGTAAAACACTAATATCACCTGCTACATTCACGTAGCAGCTATAGAGAAATTGTATAAATCTTAAGGGCCAAAAATATATTTATTAAAAGCAGTTTTTAAAAATAAAAAATATATCACATTATATCTAAACCAATTACTGTAGTGACATCATTGTATTCTCTGGATAATTAATTCAGAGATCAGTTTGTATATATTCTTTGTTTTAAACAATCAGATTTTAATTATACTATTTTTTTATTATAATTTTCATTAAAGATATTTTTTTTTTAATCTAGTATGTGGCAATTCATAACATAATTTAGCCACATAAAAGTGTTCCCTTTTTTTGTTATTTCTCTCTGTGCCCATCTTCAAGGACACAGATAACAAAAATATCTATTATCTAAGTGTTCATACTTTGGCTATAACCAAAAAAGGATCAACTCTAAGAGAATTGTATAATTTTCACATTGTCCTGTAACAGAAATTTTTAGTCTACACAGCCCTGCAAATTTTTTGTATAACAGTTTATCTAGTCAGAAATCAAACACTATACATTTTCTTTCTTCAACTAGATTTCTTTCCTCACTTTCTGAATCTTCCTCTGCAGTTTCAATAGAGATGTCAGATTCTTCCAACATTTTCTAACTTCTAAATCATCAATGGTTTGATCTTGCACTGTTGTCATGTTGGATTCCAATAGACTAGAAGCCTTATTAAAATACAGCCTCCTAGATACAAGGTTTCTACTTAAACCCTACTTGCTACAAAGTTTTAAAAGTTACAACGCTATTAAATTAGCCCTGCTGCCAGCAACTTGTGAGCTACGCAGCACGGCCATCCATGTCAACACAGAGAAAGTCTACATGAGGAGTTACAGCCTGCGAGATGATCTTGCAGGCTCCCCCACCTCATCAATTGCTGCGGGGGTCATGAACGAGACCTCTGCGGCAGTCCTACATATAAGCCCTGCCATGGGGGGTACTCCAACTACCCCCCCCCCCCGGTACCTAAAATTAACCCCCTCTATGCTGGGGGTCCCATTGGGACTCCCGAAGTGACCCACATTAACCACTTGCTGCAGGGGTCCACAGGGCCCCCCAAAAAAAACAAATAAGCCCTTGCAGCTGGGGGTCCCCTATCAGCATAGATCAGGCCCCCGTTGCTCTTAAAAAAATAAAATGACCCACCGCAGCTCCTTAAAGGGCCCGTGGCACACTATTAGTCAATCCTGGTCGCGGCACCTGAAATGAACCCCCCTCTATGCTGGGGGTTTCCATCGGGACACCCAAAGTGTCCCCACATTAAAACCTTGCTGCAGGGGTCCATAGGGACCCCCGCTGCAAAGGGGTAATGTGGGTGGGCTGCGGGGGTCCCTATGGATCGTGACCCTGCTGCATTTCCAATTTCCTGCCTCGCGAGGGGTACTATAAGTACTATAACTAAAATGAACCCCATCACTCAAGGGGCTCTAAACACAGCCCCATGAACACTTAAATTAACCCTATAACTCAGGGGGCTATATACAGAGCCCCATGAGCCCTTAAATTACCCCATAACTTATGGGGCTCTATAAAAAGCCCCATGAGCCCTTAATTAACCCTATCACTCATGGGGTCAATACAGACCCCCATAATCCCTTAATTGACCCGATAACTCATGGGGGTCAATACAGACTCACATAAGCCTTAATTAATCCTGTCACTCATGGGGGTCAATACAGACCCCCATAAGCCCGTAATTGACCCTAAAACTCATGGGGGTGAAGACAGACCCCCATAAGCCCTTAATTAACCCTGTCACTCATGGGAGTAAATACAGACCCCCATAAGCCTTAATTTACCCTGTCACTCATGGTGGTCAATACAGACCCCCATAAGCCTTAATTTACCCTGTCACTCATGGGGGTCAGTACAGACCCCTATAAGCCCTTAATTAACCCTGTCACTCATTGGGCTCAATACAGACCCCCATAGGCCCTTAATTAACACTGTAACTCATGGAGGTCAATACAGACCCCCATAATACGTTAATTAACCCTATAACCCATGGGGCTCTATACAGAGCCTCATGAGACTATAATTACCTATAGGAAACTATTTACCCCTAGGTTAACCCTACAAGTGCCATGAGGGTCCTCCAGGACCCTCATGACAAAGTCTAAGCACTACACTACACTATTAACTCTAACTATACCCCATTAATCCATACTAAACCCTATCTAACCCTAACTGGGCCAATCTAACCCTAACTGGGGCTATTTGAACCTATCTGGACCTAAAAACCCTAACTGGGCCTATTTAACCCCATTTAGCCCTATTTAATCCCATCGCTTATGAGGGTCTATACAGACCCCCCAAAAGCCTCCATCTAACCCCATCCCTTATGGGGGTCTATACAGACCCCCATACGCCTCCATCTAACCCCATCCCTTATGGGGTCTATTCAAACCCCTGCAAGTCTCTAGTTAACCAAATCAGTCCCATAAGGGTCTATGAAGACCCTCATTGGACAATTAGAGGCCTATAATTAACCCCATAAGTGTCATCAGGGTCCTCCAAGACCCTCATGACACTAAGTACAAACACTACACTATTCTCCCCAATAAACCAATAAACCTAAACTAAACCCCCTCTTCCCTAACCCATTAGCCACTACCTACCTAACACTAACTACCTAACACCCTATTAAGCCCCCACCCTACTAATTAGATAGAATACAAAACCTAATGTACATAAAATATAAAAACCTAAGGTACAAAAAATAAAAAAACCTAAGGTACACAAAACAAAAAAAGACATCACAAACCCCCCTCACTACAAAAAATAAAAAAAACATCACAACTCCCCCTCACTACAAAAAAAAAAAAAATCACAAACCCCCCTCACAACAAAAATTAAAAAAACATCACAAACCCCCCCTCACTACAAAAAATAAAAAAAAATCATCACAACCCCCCCCCCCCGCTACTACATAAAATAAAATAAAAACATTACACACCTGCAAAGGAAAAGACATACTCATATAAACATAACATTACAGTCATAAATACATTATAAATATACACCTAACTACAATACATTTCCCCCTATCTATACCTTACCTCAATCTAAACATCACTCCCTATCTATACCTAACCCCCAATCTAAATATCAACCCCTATCTATACCTAACCCCCAATCTAAACATCACCCCCTATCTATACCTAACCCCCTAAATCTAAGCTAAAATAGAATAAATAAAACCACTAACCTTTGCAGATGTCCCTTCTGATCGTATCCCCTAGGAAAAAAAGAAACATCAGATTATTAAAAAAATAAACATTACATAGAATTAATAAATATTACAAATACTGTATTAAAGTCACCTTTCCATCATGCCCCAGTCCATCTTCTTCTGTTCTCCGGCTTGGCCCCTGGAAAAAAGATACATCACATTAGTCACACATACATCAAACACAACAAATAAATAAAATACAAGCATTATACATTAAAAATGTACCTGTCCCTGATGTCCCCGGCCTTCTCCGTTTCTGCCCTGGCTGAGCTCTTGCTGAATCTGCGCTGTAAAAAAAAAAAAAACTTTGCTGAGCTCACCGACGGTAATAAGGTCTCCAGAGCCTCTTCCGGTAGGAAATTGGCAATGGCACCTTCCAATTGGCTGAATAGGCTGTCAATCATATTTCAGCCAATCAGAAGGCACCAAGGTTGGGAACAACCAGGATGGGATACACCCCTATATCCCATTCTGATTGGTTGAAGAAACTTTCAATCTTTTTTTAAACCAATCAGAAGGCACTATTGCTTTCAAACAATCACAATGGGATAAACCCCGACGGGATGATTGGCTGATTGGTTGTCACTGTAAATCAGACTGCAGCCAATCAGAAGGGGCAGATGCCTTCAGCTATGGGGTTAGATGGAGGCTTTTGGGGGTCTGTATAGACCCTCATATGTGATGGCATTAAACAGGGCAAGATGGGGTTAAATAGGCCCAGTTAGGGTTATTATGTACAGATAGGTTTAAATAGGCCCAATTAGGAATAGATTGGCCCAGTTAGGGTTAGATAGGGTTTAGTATGGGTTAATGAGGTATAGTTAGGGTTAATAGTGTAGTTTAGTGCTTAGACTTTGTCATGAGGGTCCTTGAGTACAATCATGGCACTTGTAGGGTTAACCTAGTGGTTAATAGTGTCCTATAGGGGTCTATATAGACCCCTATTGGACTGCTGGGGGTAATCATAGTCTTGTGGGGCTCTGTATAGAGCCCCATGGGCTATAGAGTTAATTAAGGGATTATGGGGGTCTGTATTTACCCCCATGAATTATAGGGTAATAAAGGCGTATGGGGGTCTGTATTGACCCCCATGAGTGACTGGGTTTATTAAGGGCTTATGGGGGTCTGCATTGACTCCCATGAGTGACAGGGTTAATTAAAGCTTATGGGGATCTGTATTGACCCCCATGAGTGACAGGGTTAATTAAGGGCTTGCCTTGATCTTAGAACCCTTGGCAATAGCAATAAGAAATTCTTCAAACTTCAAAGGGATTAAAATAGGCAAAAATGAATATAAAATCTCCCTCTTTGCCGATGACGTAGTGGTTTATATGGAGCATCAACTTAAATCTATGGAAGTATTAATGGAAATAATCGATAACTATAGCAAAGTATCGAACTATAAATTAAATATAGGAAAATCAGAAGCCTTGAGTATTAACATGGCTAGAAAAGACGATGAACACCTCCTGGAGAAATATCATCTAGCCCATACAAAAGGGTTTACTCACCTAGGTATTAAGTTCAATTTGGACTTTAAAATTATGCTAGACTCAAACTTGAATAGTTTATACAAAATATCTAAGGACCTCATTGAGAACTGGCCGAGAAACTCTATCTCCTTCTCTGGCAGAATCGCTTCTGTAAAAATGTCTCTTTTACCCAAAATCAACTATGTGTTAAGATCATTCCCTTTCCCAATTAATAGTCATTGGTTGAGCAAATTCCAGAAGCTGATAGACAGATATATTAACAAGAAGGGCCAGATTATAGTGAAACGAGAAATAATGTGTAGAAAATGTAATATAGGAGGAATTGCGTATCCTATGATTTCTCATTATCAGGAAGCAATTAAATTAGCGCAATACATAAAATGGACCCAATCTTTAACGGTCCACTCTGTAAATCAAGAACTGAGTGACATGCTAACCTCCATTGATTTAAATGCCCTTTTCTACCTTCCAAAATTAGCTATCCCCCATATTAACCCTAACGCAACTATTTTAATCGACATGGTAAAGGATTGGATAAAAATGAATAAGAAATTCAAACTCTTAGAGAGTTATAGCGATCTTACCCCTTTGACAACTATAACATCTCTAAACCATATCCTTCTGGAACCAGAGTGGAAAGAGAAGGGGATATATTTATTGGGCCACATAGTAGATAAATACAATGGAAAAACACTAGACTACGACATGTTAAAAAAGAAATATAACATCTCAAATAAAATATGGTTTACCTTGTATAAATTATCATGGATTCTGAGTCAAAGAACTAAGGACAACTACTCAACTAGCTCAAAAAACTTGATCACTTTGATAGAGTCTCAAAACTTCAAACACTTGATATCAAAATGCAATGAAATTATCCACATTCAAACTCAGGGAGACATAACTAACCCGATGGAAATCTGGGCAAAAGATATGCATATTCGGTTGTCAAAAGAGTTATGGCGAGAGGCCCTGTTATCTCTAAATAGATTTGTGAAAAATGTAAATCAAAGAGAAATTCAATTTAAAATTTTAAATAGATGGTACTGGGTCCCTGCTAAAATATATTCGATATCATTCAACCCAGAAACCAAACTATGCTGGAGGAACTGTGGAAATCCAGCAGACATGTATCATATATGGTGGAACTGTCCTATTTCTCTCTCACTTTGGGAGGACTGTTTTGAATATGTATCAAATATATTGAAAACAAATATTACAGCTGTTCCACAAACAGCACTGTTCAATTTGTTTCCCGCTAAAATGTCATCTAAAAATATAGGGTTTATGACTCAAATCTTTATAGTTGTTAAAACTGTTATTGCTAGAAATTGGAAGAAAACATCTCTCCCTAAACTATCCGAAATTTTGACCATGGTAGACAGGAATCGGGAGTTGGAGAGAGACTTTAACTCCGAACTAAGAATAAAAATAGACCCCTCTAAATGGACCATTTGGGATACTACTTTAACTAAATCCCCAACGTTGTAGTCTCTCTTTATCAGATTTCTCCCCCCTGGGCTTAACTCCTTCTTGACTCCTTCTGCTCCCCCCATCCACCTCGGCTAGGATGAATGAAGTGTGCTAGTGAGAAGTTTAGTGCTTGAATGATGATTGGAGAGTATAAATATAATACGTGGTAATCTCCACAATAATGACATTCATAATCAGGATCCAAGGTGAGGGGAAAAAAAACATTAATCGATGGTTTGATACAAGTTGAGCATTGTGTTAGAGCCCTAAAGGTAACAATGTAGTTTGAGTGTACTAATTGGATCACCAAAGACGAAAAAATATTGTATATCTGTAATTATGTATTTATTGTCATACTGTGTGAATTTATGTTGAATGTTATGCTTGTACTTTTCAATACTTCAATAAAAAATAAAAAAATAAAAAAAGGGCTTATGGGGGGTTGTATTGACCCCCATGAGTGACAGGGTTTATTAAGGGCTTATGGGGGTCTGCATTGACTCCCATGAGTGACAGGGTTAATTAAAGCTTATGGGGGTCTGTATTGACCCCCATGAGTGACAGGGTTAATTAAGGGCTTATGGGGGTTTGTATTGACCCCCATGAGTGACAGGGTTTATTAAGGGCTTATGGGGGTCTGCATTGACTCCCATGAGTGACAGGGTTAATTAAAGCTTATGGGGGTCTGTATTGACCCCCATGAGTGACAGGGTTAATTAAGGGCTTATGGGGGGTTGTATTGACCCCCATGAGTGACAGGGTTTATTAAGGGCTTATGGGGGGTTGTATTGACCCCATGAGTGACAGGGTTAATTAAGTCTTATGGGGGTCTGTATTGACCCCCATGAGTGACAGGGTTAATTAAGGTTTATGATTGTCTGTTTAGAACCCCATGAGTGATAGGGGTTAATTTTTTTTCAGCGCGGGTCCTTTAAGGACCTGCAAAGCAGAAATTTGGAAATTAGTAATGCAGCAGGGTCATGATCGGTACTGATTGGGGACCCTTACTGCAAGGGGTTAATGTGGGGACACATTGGGGGTCCCGAAGGGGACCCCCAGCATAGAGGGGTGTTAATTGTAGGTGCCACGGCCGGGATAGGTTTATAGTGTGCTGTGGACCTTTAAGGACCAGCGGTGGGTAATTTAACATTTTAAATGCAGCGGGGCCTGATCAATGCCAATCAGGGACCCCCTGCTGCAAGGGGTTAATGTGGGTGGGCTTATGGGGTCCCTATGGACCCCTGCAGCAAGGGATTAATATTGGGGAGACCTTTTCAGTCCTTTAAGGACCAGCGAGGCAGGAATTTTGAAATTAGTAATGCAGCGTCATGATTTGTGCTGATTGGGGACCCCGCTGCAAGGGGTTAATGTGGGGGGCTGCTGGGGTACTTATGGACACCTGCAGCAAGGGGTTAATGGGGGGACACATTGGGGGGCCGATGGGGACACCCAGCATAGAGGGAGTTCATTTTATGGTTCCGCGGCCGGGGTAGGTTAATAGTGTGCCGGGGGCCCTTTAAGGACCAGTGGCGGGTAATTTAGCATTTTTAAATTCAGCGGGGGCCTGATGGATGCCGATCAGGGACCCCTGCTGCAAGGGGTTAATGTGGGGAGGCTGCATGGGTCTCTATAGGGACCTCTTCAGCATGGCGATGTGTTTAGGGAGCAGTGGGGAGCATCACACGGCGGTATCTGGCTTCTCCGAGGCAGCACGTACAGGCAGTATGTATCAAAATTATTTTCCTCAGAATGGATTTCAACAGCCCTGTGCAATGAGTGTCTTATTGGTATTTTGTTTGTGTTTTGCTCATTAGATGTAGAGGCACTTATTAATGGTGTAGACTGTTGGTAATAAGGATGATCCGGAGCTATGATTCTTAACTCCTGCTCAAATGTTCTGGACATCTCAGCCAGAAACATGTCAAATGTGTTTGTGTGGGCACATCACTGGTCAAACTACAGAACTACTGTCCTGAAGTACTAGCCTGGCTAGGTCATAGTGCTTATGCAATTTCCATTTCTTCAGAAAGCATCACTTGTATGGGCACTTGAGTTTTTTCTGTAGATTTGATTAACTGTTGTGTAATTGTTATTTTTCTAAAGAATGGTTGAACACCTGCACCCTAGAAAATGTTAGGAACAGCATCAGACTTTAGAATTTTCTTATTATCATCGGTAAAAACATAGCTGAATGATGAGAAATGATCAGGACAAATTCTAAAGATGCCTTTTCTTTTATCTTCTGCATTCCTTGCAACAAACACTTCCATATTGTCATAATTCTGACCTGTTTGTTGCAACCATGTTTTTAGTCTTTCAATGTTTCCTGGAAACGCATGAATTAGCAGGTCTGGTTTCTCTCTTCTCTGGCTTATTTTGTTCCTACAGGCCTTCAGGATGCAGGAAGGCATGTTTTCTAAAAAAAAAAATCGAAACAATGGAAGACTAAAATATTTTTTGAGTTTTTAACATATTTCAAGTGCTGAAAGATTAGACTGTGAAATATATAATACCAATTAAGTGATCATGTTTGAAGTATTTGTTTTATGTGTTCAATTCCGCTTTCTATTCAACACAATGGGATGTTTTTAGTTCGAGCAATAGTGTTTTAAAATAGCATATCAAATTTAGATAATGTTTCTACATTTACAGGCTTATTAAATTGAACAGCCAATTGAATAGGGCTCTATATAAGAACAGAGCATATTTTTTTAATTTAAGTTTTTAGTTAGTGAACTTCTATCCAAAAGCAAGATCTTCACTAACTAATAACTTCTGTAAAAAATGCTCTGCGCTTATATAGAGCCCTTTAGAGCAAATTAATAAGGCTGTTAGTCTATATTTCAATTTATTCTTAAATGTCTTGAAACTATTGTAATACAGTGTAATGTGAAAGAACAATGCCAACACTGTTTCACCACCAAATAAATCTGTGCTTTGATGTTTGTTATTAAATAGCATGGAACCCAGGCTATATGTTATGGTATACATTTTTAGCATAGTTGAAGAAATCTATAAAAAATCTATGTAATTTTAGTAGCTTCATACCGTTGCAAATAATCGTTTCTTGCATATTACTTTAATGCTCTGATAATTATGATTACAGTCTGCTTATCTGCTTCAGCTGTGTCCAAAATAAAGACATTAAATGTTTTCTGGCAGTTTAACCCCTCTCTCACCCTTCTCAAACACTAAGGGCTGCTCCTTAGCATACATATTCCCGCATTTACATTCAAGAACAAGATGGCCCTTTTGGAACTATGCATAATGGTAGCAATGGTTATACTTTCACAGTTTAAGTAAAAGGTGCAACTATGTATTTTCTACTATTTCTATTTTTTCCAGTACTACTGTTGCAAATGTAACCTTATAGCATAAACTATGAACTATTGTTCTTCTATTACTATCGTTCTTGGAAAAAGAACACACAGGAACTGTATAAAAAAAACTTTCATATATTTGCAGCTCTATATCACATCAGCCATCTCCCTTTTTTAATCATAACCAATCTTGGTTAATTTGATTTATCTTTTTGAGACACTTTTTAGATTCATAACTACATTATCAAAAAATAATTTTGTTATATAACTATGGATTTTTTTTTTTAGAATCATACAAGAACTAGAAGTGTTATTTTATTAGAATGTTTGAATACCTCTGATGGTTCCTTAGCTTTGTAAATTCAGTATATTGATAATAGAAAAAGATAATGTCTTAGGGAAATAAAACCATTAGTGCTTAACACTACAAATTGGGATGTAAGGGCAACAGTGGGTTATTCACATATACATAATAGTAGACATTTTTAATGAAAAAACAAAGTCGATTAAAAGAGTTTAAAGGAGAGATTAAAAACACTATGAACAATGGTTCTTTCGATGGCTACTGTAACCTTTATTGTCACTCTTTCGTTTATCATTCGTGGAGTGTGGTTACATAGCAAATAGTTTTTCAGAGTATGGTAAGGGCACTTGCTCAATCACTTCTGAGCTATAAAGTAAGGTCCCAAATATACTTATATATGTAATGCTGTTAAATTCACAGCAACTCATATAGATCACCTATTAGCAGTATTATATAGGTGGTCAGGGACAAAGGGTATGGGAAGTGGTCAGTCTCAGAAGGGGGAGCTTTTGTGAAGTCAGATATAGAGTCAGAGTCAGTTTGTAGAGTCAGTATATAGAGCAAACCTGCCTTCTGTATGTGTATATATACACAAGGCTGGCGCTTTTAGCTCTTAGTATATCTATCTATCCCCTCCTAACTCAGTCCCCATGGGTCCCAATGTTTCCTATTCAATATTTTCGCGCCTCCATTAACTCAGAGGTTCGCGCTTCCTGGTTACACGATTCCTTTGAGAAAGACGTTTTACACGTAGAAACATGTCAGGAAGCAGGCAAGTGTAGCGTGACGTCATCACGCGCGCTGTAACCAGGAAGCGCGAACCTCAGAGTTAATGGAGGCGCGAAAATATTGAATAGGAAAGTTCAAAGGCATTCTGAGGGCTTAAATTAATTTTTAACTACTACTGGCTATATTACAAGCAGCCAAGGACCCATGGGGACTAAGTTAGGAGGGGATAGAGAGATATACTAAGAGCTAAAAGCGCCAGCCTTGTGTATATATACACATACAGAAAGGCAGGTTTGCTCTATATACTGACTCTACAAATTGGCTCTATATCTGACTTCAAAAAAGCCTCCCCTTCTAAGACTGACCACTTCCCATACCCTTTGTCCCTGACCACCTATATAATACTGCTAATAGGTGATCTATATGAGTTGCTGTGAATTTAACAGCATTACATATATAAGTATATTTGGGACCTTACTTTATAGCTCAGAAGTGATTGAGCAAGTGCCCTTACCATACTCTGAAAAACTATTTGCTATGTAACCACACTCCACGAATGATAAACGAAAGAGTGACAATAAAGGTTACAGTAGCCATCGAAGGAACCATTGTTCATAGTGTTTTTAATCTTTCCTTTAAACTCTTTTAATCAACGTTGTTTTTTCATTAAAAATGTCTACTATTATGTGAATGTGATTAACCCACTGTTGTCCTTACATATTGATAATATATCAACATACTACCAATAACTGTTATTGAGATTTTATTACATTTATTTTAGATATAATAACATTAGTATGATATTGGTACTTTTGATCACAAATTTATGAATCGATTACATATATTCATCTTTGCTTCTCTGATATATTTTTGATTATCATACTTAGATCATTGAAAGTACCGTATTTATCGGCGTATAACACGCACCTCATTTTAAGAAGGAAATTTCAGGGAAAAATAAATAAATTTCAAATAAAGAACTTTGAAGCAAAATCCTCAACCTCAACCTCCCTCCTCATCCTGAACCCCCTCCTCAACCTCCCTCCTCATCCTCCCACCTCAACCCCCCCATCCTCCACCCCCTACTCAAACCCCTCCTCCACCCCCCATCCTCATCCTCCTTCCTCAACCCCCCTCCTCAACCTCAAGCCCCCTCCTTAACCTCCCTCCTCATCCTCAACCCCCCTCCTCAACCTCAACCCCTCTCCTCAACCTCCCTCCTCAATCTAAACCCCCCCCAGCATTCTAACACCCCCGGTATATGCTAATGACGTGGCGAGCATGTGACATCACATGCGCGCCGGGGCAAGGAGTGGAGCGGAGGCCGGAGCAGAAGCAGGTAAGTGAGGGGGAGGTAATTAGGGGGGTTTAGGTTTAATGGGGAGTTTAGGTTGAGGAAGGGGGGTTAGAATGAGGAGGGGGGGTTAGAATGTGGAGGGGGGTTTAGAATGAGGAGGGAGGTTGAGGATGAGGAGGGGGGAGGGAATATCGGCGTATAACATGCACCTATCATTTGCCCCCTATTTTCAAGGAGAAAAAGTGCGTGTTATACGCCTATAAATATGGTAATGATTAATATAACTAATTTAGTTAATTTGGGATATATATTAATTCACCTCTTTTTTATGTCTGTTGCACTCTCCGAGCTGCAACAAGCAATGTAAGTAAGGTGTGATATGGTAAAGATGTCGGCTGCAGACTAATCACTGTGCTTTCAATGTCTGCCCATGAACATCCTTGGGAATGACTCTACAGAGCCTCAATAGCGTGCAAGTGGCGTGCAAAGCTTGTATGTCTTTCAATGACTCATCCCTGCCAGAAAATACACTAGATTATTAGTAACTAGAGAAGGTAGATACAAAATAGGAGAAATAGGTGGCTCTAGGTATGAAAAGATTCTGGGATGAAAACTAGGGGTGCTCCTTGAGGATATTAATAACTTAATGACAATAAGGAAAAAGGGACAGAAAAAGTATCCTTTGGAATTGAAGTGCACAACCTCTGCCCTAATGACAATATAGAGCAGCAAAAAATTTAAACTTAACGTTTATTGATATTTATTAAAACTTGTTATTAAAATCTTGAAATTCTGACGAGATAAAGTGGGTAGGGAAATCTGGAATTGTTAAGGACTTCCTTATATATTGGCTAGAATTATTGGACTGAGGTGATTGAAATAAACCCTATATCCTCTTATATAAAGTGATAATTTATTTGTGATGACAAAGTGCATAAAGATATAGTGAAATACTAATGAGTAGCAGAAACATAGGTCCAAATATAAGACCTATATGATTGCACTAATAAATATTGCACATATACAAAGTGTCTAGTGCTAATAATAGTAATAATAGTGATTGCACTAATAAATATTGCACCTTCATGAAGTGTATATTGTTCTTTCATAAAGTGTCTAGTGCCAATGCCAATTTAAATGAATAATAAATAATAATATTGGATACAATATAGATAAAGTGCTGGTGCTTGCTGAGGATGTAAGGGTATTGTACAGTCATGCATTGTAGGGGAAAGTCCAATGCTGCAATAATAATATAATGGTCTGTTCCACTACGCAAACTATGGAGCTAGGTGATATACTATCTAATTCCACACTTAGGTATTGATTTGATATTAATAATTGATATTATAATTTTCGATTAGTGTGGATAGTATTAATAAATTATTTCTCTACAGATGGTTGGTCTATGTGATTACAAAACACCTAAGCTCCAAAACTACCCGCGCGTGGCCTATGCGTCTGCGTGTGACGTCATAGAGCGACGTCACGGCATAGTACAATAGTTTTGTTTCTGAATATTTCATCAGGGGTTACCGGAGTAGTGTCAGAGGAGCTATTTATGCTCAGTGGTTGTCATAGCAACCTTAATGACTTACAAAATAGTAGTTATTTTGGGGAAATATATACAATTATTAAAATCCAGCTAATAATATGGAGAGAAATAAATAGAACTTGGAGAATCCAATTGCAATTACAATAATTTTAAGAGGCAGAATTTTCAGACATGGCAGAAATAAAAGGAGGACTATGTCCTTTATGTAATACAGCATTAACTTCTATATGTGTCTTTTAGATACACATAATGTATAGGTAATATTGTGGTCATATTAAAACCCAAGGGGGGGAAAAGTGACATATTACTCTACAATTTACCATAAACATGGGAAAAATAGTAAATATATATATGGTGATTATTATTAGATATTATATTATTGTATTTTATTCACCAGCATATACAAACTGATATTCTCAATGTAATAATATAAGAAGTATACTATATTCTTCTGTACAATATATTTATTGACTCATATGTTCATATAATAAATATAAATAAAAAATCACATCAATTCAATTGATACCCCTTTGTTCCTTTTCCTTTTTTCTTTTAAGGTTATTATATGAGGAACATAGAGGAATAAAAAATATATTTCCATTGTAGCATATTCTATCCTGTTTGTAATATGTAGTAATATATCAATAATGTATGGATATCCTTTATGGTTGAATAGACACCCTAAATAAATGGTGTAAAGGTGAATCCATCATTAAGGCCCCACGGTTTTTTGGTCTTAAGTGTAAAAATCCAGTAGGCCTCCTTTTTTAGTAATTCCCTATCAATGTTACCTCTTCTAACATGTGTTTAAGACAGTCAATGGCTATAAAAGATATATTATTGAGATCTCCATTGTGTTGAGAATTAACATGGTTGGCCACTGGTGTATCGTATTCTTTAGTAATGCTGTATACATGTTCTAATATTCTGCGCCTGAATTCTCTACAGGTTTTTCCTACATATTTCATGCCACATTTGCAAAGCATGAGATATATGACCCCTACAGTTTTGCAGGTCATTAACTGTTGGATCTTAAAATTATCTATTCCATCTTTTGAGGGGAATATTTTGGTGGTATTTACATATTTACATGCTTTGCATGATAAGCATTTAAAGCAGCCCTTTGTTCTATTGAGCCAGGTCTTGTTTCTAGCACCTTCTAGATGACTCCTAGTTAGCATATCTCTCAAATTAGTTGATCTTCTACTAGTGATTTGGGCCTGATTGCTTAAAAATGGCCTTAGATCATCATCATCTAGTAGAATCTTCCAATGGTCACTGAATATTTTTCTAATTTCATGCCATTTTCCTTTGTCGGTGCCTATGCACCTAACCACTTCATCTTGTGCTTTATTCTTATTAGACAACAGTAGATTTCTGTCTACTGCTTGTGCTTTTTTGATATGCTCTCTTTAGGGGTTTGTTTTTATACCCTCTCTCCTTAAAACGGGGCTGTAATTCTCTGGCTTCAATCTCAAAGTTGATTTGACTGGAGCAATTTCTTTTAATTGTTAAATACTGCCCCACTGGTATCCCTTCAATTAATGATTTAGGGTGACTGCTATCTGCCTGTAACAAGCTATTCGTGGCTGTTGGTTTCCTATATGTAGTTGTTTGAAGTTTTCCATTATCTAACTTTGCAATTTTCAAATCCAAAAAGGTAATTTCATTCTCACTCATTTCTGAGGTTAAGTACAGTCCCATGTTATTTGTATTAAGTATTTCAATAAATATTTTTAAATCTTTTTGGTTCCCATTCCATACTAACAAGATATCGTCGATAAATCTTATCCCTAATTCGACGTATTGAGTGTAATGGTCTAATTGGTCAGTAATCACAATTTGCTCTTCCCACCAACCTAAATATAGATTGGCATATGTGGGGGCACATGCTGTGCCCATAGCTGTACCACATATTTGTTGGTAAAACTTGTTGAGAAAAACAAAGTAGTTATGGGTCAATGCGAACTCCAGTAGTTCTAATATGAATTTGTTGTGATTAGAGTATTGAATGCCTCTTTTCGATAGAAAGTAATTTACTGCTTCTATACCTCTTTGATGTTGTATGTTTGTATAGAGATATTCAACGTTTAAAGACACCAAAAGTGCTTCATTACTGACTGAAATGTCATTTAATTTCAGTAAAACATCTTTTGTGTCTTTTACATGTGAGGCTAATGTAATCACAAATTCTTGTAACATGGAATCCACATATTTGCTGGGGTTCTCTGTTATACTCTCAATGCCTGACACAATTGGTCTACCCAGAGGTTTTTTAGGATTCTTGTGTATTTTTGGGATGGTATAAAAAGTGGCTATTTTTGGGTTCGGATTTAAGAGGAAGTCAAATTCATTTTTACATATGACTTAAACCCCTAGTTAGAATGTCCTTAAGTTCCTCAATAAAGTTATCAGTTGGATCTTTTTCTAGTTTTTGATAACTTTTCATATATTTGAGGAGTCTTTCACATGTATATTTGCTTTTTGGTTTGAAAGCAGAGTAGGGACCTGTAGACTGAAACTCTTCATTTTCTGCTAATAAGCTTTCAAGACTTCTCAGAGTCTTAGGCCCTCATTCAATTGCAATTTTGCCAATTGAATAGGGGTCTAAATAAGCATATCACATATATTTTTTAAAGA
Organism: Discoglossus pictus; assembly: GCA_027410445.1. Taxonomy (NCBI): domain Eukaryota; kingdom Metazoa; phylum Chordata; class Amphibia; order Anura; family Alytidae; genus Discoglossus; species Discoglossus pictus. The sequence goes on along the minus strand of CM050163.1, from coordinate 156,853,649 downwards.
AGTTTTTAGTTATTAAGCATCTATCCAAAAGCACGGTTTTCACTAACTAAAAACTTCTTTAAAAAATATATATTATGTGCTTATTTAGAGCCCTATGCAATTGGCAAAATCGCAATTGAATGAGGGCCTTAGAATGCATAGGTTCTATTGGAATGCTGTTCTTCTTTTTGGAGAAAAACTTTTTAAAGCCAATTTCCTGGTGAATAAATGGGTGTCCTTTACCCATTCAAAGAGGTTGAAATCCCCTGTAGGTGAAAAGTTTAGGCCTTTTTTGAGAACTGCTAAATGATCTTTTGATAGAACTTTGGTTGACAGGTTGAATATTTGTAAAGAATCTAGTTCTTCCGTATTCTTTTTTGTTGAGGTTTGTAAGTGTCTTGATTTTTTCTTACCCCTCCTGATCTTACTCTTAGATCTAAAAAAAAGTTTTGGTTGGTCTTTTTGCCATTAGGGGGTTAGTTGATCCCAATGTATCATTTGTTTCCAAATCAGACCATTCCCATTCAGACGTAGTATTGTCTACATGTGTTTTTGGGATAAATTGTTTTCTAGATCTTCTAAAAATATTTCCACTTTGGAAATCATTTAAATCCCTATGAAATTTCTTTTGTTTCCTATCAACCAACATTTTTTTGAAATTTTCTATATCTTTTTGCAGTTTATTTTCTAATTCAATAAAGTTGGGATCTGTGTTGTGTTCTCTTATTTTTTCCACTTCTTTTTTCAATTGTGGATCTATCTCTTTTAGTTGTGATTGTTCCCACTCTAAAATTAAATTCATGTGTTCCTTGGAACATCTCAACAACACTAAATCCCATTTCTTTACAAATTCCTCAGGTAGGCCTTGAATTGTGGGGAATAAATTAATGCGTAGGCCTCTGGGTACTAGATTATTCACCAGATAGTTCTCCAAACTTGCTATCTCCCACCATATTCTATATTGTTGTTTATATAATTTATTCAGTTCAAAGAACTGGTTCTTTAACATGGGCTCTTTACGTTGACCCAGATTTAAATCTTTGTTGAATATACTTTTGGCTTCATTTAGCCAACTTTCTTGGTTCCAATTTTGGAATAAGAATCCTGTTACAGGCTCCATATTATTTATTAAAGTATAAACAAATACCGAGCTTAACACCTTAGATAGAACTTAGTTCGTAAATACTGGTAGATACAAAATAGGAGAAATAGGTGGCTCTAGGTATGAAAAGACTCTGGGATGAAAACTAGGGGTGCTCCTTGAGGATATTAATAACTTAATGACAATAAGGAAAAAGGGACAGAAAAAGTATCCTTTGGAATTGAAGTGCACACCCTCTGCCCTAATGACAATATAGAGCAGCAAAAAATTAAAACTTAACGTTTATTGATATGTATTAAAACTTGTTATTAAAATCTTGAAATTCTGACGAGATAAAGTGGGTAGGGAATTGAATTGATGTGATTTTTTATTTATATTTGTTATATGAACATATGAGTCAATAAATATATTGTACAGAAGAATATAGTATACTTCTTATATTATTACATTGAGAATATCAGTTTGTATATGTTGGTGAATAAAATACAATAATATAATATCTAATAATAATCACCATATATATATTTACTATTTTTCCCATGTTTATGGTAAATTGTAGAGTAATATGTCACTTTTTACCCCCTTGGGTATTAATATGACCACAATAATACCTATACATTATGTGTATCTAAAAGACACATATAGAAGTTAATGCTGTATTACATAAAGGACAAAGTCCTCCTTTTATTTCTGCCATGTCCGATATTTCTGCCTCTTAAAATTATTGTAATTGCAATTGGATTCTCCAAGTTCTATTTATTTCTCTCCATATTATTAGCTGGATTTTAATAATTGTATATATTTCCCTAAATAACTACTATTTTATAAGTCCTTGAGGTTGCTATGACAACCACTGAGCATAAATAGCTCCTCTGACACACCTCCGGTAACCCCTGATTAAATATTCAGAAACGTGCGTCGGGTTGCACGTACTACGCCGCGACGTCGCTCTATGACGTCACACGCAGACACATAGGCCACGCGCGAGTAGTTTTGGAGCTTAGGTGTTTTGTAATCACATAGACCAACCATCTGTAGAGAAAGAATTTATTAATACTATCCACACTAATCGAAAATCGATGAATTAATATCAAATCAATACCTAAGTGTGGAATTAGATAGTATATCACCTAGCTCCATAGTTTGCGTAGTGGAACAGACCATTATATTATTATTGCAGCATTGGACTTTCCCCTACAATGCATGACTGTACAATACCCTTACATCCTCAGCAAGCACCAGCACTTTATCTATATTGTATCCAATATTATTATTTATTATTCATTTAAATTGGCATTGGCACTAGACACTTTATGAAAGAACAATATACACTTTATGAAGGTGCAATATTTATAAGTGCAATCACTATTATTACTATTATTAGCACTAGACACTTTGTATATGTGCAATATTTATTAGTGCAATCATATAGGTCTTATATTTGGACCTATGTTTCTGCTACTCATTAGTATTTCACTATATCTTTATGCACTTTGTCATCACAAATGAATTATCACTTTATATAAGAGGATATAGGGTTTATTTCAATCCCCTCAGTCCAATAATTCTAGCCAATATATAAGGAAGTCCTTAACAATTCCAGATTTCCCTACCCACTTCAGAATTTCAAGATTTTAATAACAAGTTTTAATAAATATCAATAAACGTTAAGTTTTAATTTTTTGCTGCTCTATATTGTCATTAGGGCAGAGGGTGTGCACTTCAATTCCAAAGGATACTTTTTCTGTCCCTTTTTCCTTATTGTAACTAGAGAAGGTGTAAGAAAATATATATCAAACATAGGCGCAGCCAGAATAACAGAATAATAGGGAGCTATAAGGATATTTCAATCTATCCTGAATTACTAAAAACTAGAGACAATTTAATGAACTTTGTTACATTAGTAAATCAAAAAGATGAGTGCTGTCTCTTGTTAAAAGCCAATGAGAGAAATATTCTGTCTACTTATAGAAATTATGTATCTGAGAAAATCTGAACAGTATTGCTTCTATTACATAGTTACATAGTAATTGAGGTTGAAAAAATAACTTTTAGTCTATCAAGCTCAACCTTTTTAGATCTCCTTTGATCTGCAATATGCAGATTTATTGTTAATAGATAATTGATCCAGAGGAAGGCAAACAGAAAAAAAACATTGCATTTAAAGAACAAGACACCATTTTGAAACCACCATCTAGTCCCTATTTAGAGAATCAACAGCACATGGGAAGTTAGACCAACATCAGACAAAAAAAAGGCAATATTTTATTATTCATAAAAATAAAATAAATTAAAAACATCATGTTCTCAATGGATAGTGCCATAACAGGTTATAACATAGCATGTGTATTGTCGATATACATTACATCAGCAGTTTATATGAGTAAAAAATAAGATTATGAAACATACAAACAAATTGTATATCTATAAATGAAAAAAGTGATGAACAAATAAGTTGCAGTAAACATATACAGCCTTATTAAATTGCGATTCTGTAAATTTAAAAGGGCTCTATTTAAGCACACAGCATATTTTTTTACATAAGTGTTTAGTTAGTGAACTTCTATCCAAAAGCAAGGTCTTCACTAACTAAAAACTTCTGTAAATAAAATATGCTATGTGCTTAAATAGAGCCCTTTTAAATTTACTGAGTCGCAATTTAATAAGGCTGATAAAGTGCAAGTGCTAGTGTAACAATTAATGAAAAGCTACACAGTCTGCAAAGTATAAAAAATAATCAGAATAAACCATACATAAAATGTACAATAAAGGGGAATCCTAAACTTAAGTTCCTACAGAGGCTGCTATGGTGGCTTGTGGAGCCTGTCACTTACTCCCTCATGGGAACAATCTACTCTAAACTATTATACAGCAAATCCCTCCATACATGTGACGGCTGGTGGGGTCCACCAATTACACCCTGTGAACACAATTCTACTCTGTTCTACAATTACTGGGATAAATAACACACTGCAAAGCATATAAACAGCTATAAAAACATGAGAAGCAGCTATAAAGAGAAATAATGTTACTAAACTTTGATCATTATGATTGATATGTTTGTGCTTTGCTGTTTCCATGACTGACATCATATTTGAGGGATATGTAAGTGAGTTGGATTATGAATGCATATAATAGAGGAGAATTAGTAGTGTATGAAAAAAAAATTGCATGAAAATATCCCATTAAAAAATGTATTATCTTATGTTGCAGTTAGCAAAATTCCCTGTTTTTTTGGCCTATGCATTTTGTCATATATTCAATAAAGAGCTAGAGAAAACAAAAATAATAAAGTTTTACTTATATTCTTAGGAGACAACGTCGATTAAAAATTCTTTAAAAACCAAGGGAATAGGAAATGATTCCTTAAAAACACTTAGGATAAGTGAGTTATTAATCTTTGAGGGATCAGTTCAGATGATCTTATTTCCTCATATCTTATCTTAGTGAGTGTTTAGTTTATGTTAGGTTTGGCTTCCAGACTTTAAAGCATATATCTCTCTTTATCAATATTAGAAATATTATATTTACATCCTGGGGTCCTGACACCTTACATTTTTGCAGATATGCACTCTACCTTATATAATTAGGTTATTTGCATATCTGACATACTTGCTATTATTTTATAGTCAATGTGCCCTTAAAGTACCTATATCAGTTATTTAAGCTGTGTTTGTCTATCTGGTACATTTCATATAATATTTCCAGCTCTTATAGTAATTTCACATTGGAGGTTATTCTAATATAAAAGTTTTATAGGGAAAAAGGTCTTTAGCTAGATTCTCCCCACTTCCATTCCTCTGTTATGTCTATGGTGTTTCTTATAACCCCCATTTCCAGGTATCGCATTTATATCGCTTATTTAAAATCTAATGATTTTTAGGTCATTAAATGAGTTCGCCACTTAGCAGAATCCTCCTATATAATACCAGGCTCTGCCGTGTACTGAAACTTAGGGCACAAAAAAGGTGACGGAGCTGTGCTGGAAGTGCTACCTATTCACAGTATAGGCGTCTGACGTCAGACGCAACACTGACGCACGTTTCGTCACGTGGGCTTGACATTTTCAAAGGGCATTTATCAAATATGCATTTTATCGTATACACCCATAGAAAACTCCACCTAAATTAACATAACATTCAAATTCAGAATCAGGCTAATATTATTATTATTATTATCTTTATTTATATTGCGCCAACATATTCCGTAGCGCTGTACAGGGGTTTAGTACATGGCAAAAAACAAACTTAACATCTTATAAAGGTATCATTGTGTCATTCTTCACCTCAGTGGCTTCTGGCATGCTCAGTACAAGAACTGCAAAGTATCTTTCTGTATTTCCTGTGTGTACCCTGCTCATGTAAGCATCATGTGGGTGTGAACAGCTGGATTTGACTTTTGTGCAAATAACTTTTGTAAGTAAGTTGAAGTTTTCTATAAAACACATATTTTCATACACTACTAATTCTTGCATAATCCTGCTCACTTACATATCCCTTTAAGATACAAACTCCTTTCCATGGTTCCCGTAAGAACTGAGCTAACCGAAGTACACTCGTAAATCACATGCAGTTATCACATCACACACCTAAATCTAACCTCCAAGAAATGCCATACAAGCATCCCAAATGTTTCTAATATCACAAGCCCTGAGTAACCCTCACATGGGACTCCATAAGTACACATTCCCTAATACTAAATACCCCAAAAATACTAAAACCAGTAAGTATATATATATAAACCTATATAAATAAATATATATAACCCAAATATACAATCAAAACACTTTATATAGGCTTTAGACCTAATAATTCACCTAAGTTTAATTTATTTATTATTATTTTAAAGATAGACAATAATCATTAACTTTTAGAGTTACATTTTATATTATATATCGACATAAGAGGTCACTTCAGTGTTATATCACTCACCACTTATTATATCATCATATTATTATTTTATGCTTCATTATTATTCTTATTGGACTAGTGTTGTCCACTGTACAATGATAATTATTATATAATTATTTTAGATTTCTCATCACCACACTACATAAAATAGTAGTTATATTACCTCTTTTATCACTTTTGTTTTGTGATCATTGGGATATCCTATCTTAAATCTTGATCTCTAGTCCCATATACATTCAGTAAATAATTGCATTTTGCTTTTTATTAACCTTTGTAAAAATCGGGAACAAATAAAGTTAGTTGTCTTTTGAAAATGCCCACTGTCCATTTAAATAAAGTTAAACAGTTTCAAAAAAGCGCAATGACGCAGTTATGCAAACGTAATGACGCAATTACGCAATACACATCATCAAACCCGGAAATAAACTGGCTTTATAAGCCAGAGAGTCCAGCATAGAATACAGCCTTAGAGAAAGTCCACGAGGATGGACGAAACGGCCCGTTGGCACTTTTATCAGTAGTCATAGAGGACAGAGACCACTGGAGGACCAATCTAACATAGTGAATTGATGGGACAAGCCATGTTGTTACACATGAAGCATAGCAACTGAACAGCAAGTATACTAAGTGTGGCAACCTTTTGCCATTACACTATATTGTTATACTGTTATTTGTTATCTGCAGCTTCTATTATCATTCATTACCTTTCAAAGTCACAGTGTCCCTAATATCTTTGATATTGATATTTACATATATATTGATACCTCCAGTTTATTTATGATCTCTGTTTTACTCTATATTTTGTTTTTAACATTAGTTTTTTCTTTATAGTGCTTTCTATATAGAATAATCTGATGATTATCAGTATATCCTGACTTTTTCAGGTATATCAGTTTATTCTGATATATGAGGATTCAATACTTCATTCATCTATTATTTTTGAATACGTTAACCCTTTATTTACGGTACCTCTCATGACCAGATTTCTATATTGGTGATGATACTGATCTATCCTCATTCTTATATCATATAGTATTTATTTATTCTACATTGGGCACCAATTTTTATAACTTTTAAGCGGCGCTATTTCCGGATTACAATATCCCATTACAGTTATTTATATTGTTTAGATAATAGTGGTGTCAAGCACCAAGGGTATAATAAGATACAGATCATACCTTTTTCTTCTATTTAAGTATATATATATATATATATATATATATATATATATATATATATTTTTTTTTTTTATATATTTTGATGTCCTCCATCAATGATCATTTAAGCCGTTATGCTCGCTTTTCAGCCATGGATAAGCAGGCACTTTAATTTTGTTTCAAGAATCCATTATCTTCTTTTTTGCTTGAAGCTCTTGGTTCTCATCTTCAAAACGTGGAGAAAAAGGGCCTTTGTTTAAAAAAACTGCCACTTTATAAAAAAGAGAACTGGACCTAACAAAGCTCCTCTTCTAAGGAGCTTCCACACTATCTAATTTTTTTGACCTCTCCATTTCTTTATATGCTTGTTTTGTAGATTCTAGTTGGCTGAAATATGTGTCTTTAATATTTCAACCAATTGTAATAAATGAGTGCTGTTTCCAATTATAGGACAAAATGTAGAGGAAATGCTATTTTGTTAAAGAAGAGCAATACTTTACTGGAAGAGTTTGTACAAGTAGACTTTGAAGGAATATACTCAATCTGGTTTGGAACAATTAATACTGCTATATACACAATAGTAAATCTATATGCATCCAATCACAACCAAAATTGCTTTTTGAATAAAATGTTAAAAATTATTAAGAAAATAAGAAAGGGAACTTTGATAATTGCGGGAGATCTGAATATGATGTTAGATGCTGAAATAGATTGAAAATCTGGGAAAACAGTAAACCTAAATAGAGGTAAAGTACAAGTTACCGTAAATACTCGAGTACAGTCAGGTCCATAAATATTGGGACATCGACACAATTCTAATCTTTTTGGCTCTATACACCACCACAATGGATTTGAAATGAAACGAACAAGATGTGCTGTAACTGCAGACTTTCAGCTTTAATTTGAGGGTATTTACATCCATATCAGGTGAACGGTGTAGGAATTACAACAGTTTGTATATGTGCCTCCCACTTTTTAAGGGACCAAAAGTAATGGGACAATTGGCTCCTCAGCTGTTTCATGGCCAGGTGTGTGTTATTCCCTCATTATCCCATTTACAAAGAGCAGATAAAAGGTCCAGAGTTCATTTCAAGTGTGCTATTTGCATTTGTTGCTGTTAACTCTCAATATGAGATCCAAAGAGCTGTCACTATCAGTGAAGCAAGCCATCATTAGGCTGAAAAAACAAAACCAACCCATCAGAGAGACAGCAAAAACATTAGGTGTGGCCAAATCAACTGTTTGGAACATCCTTAAAAAGAAAGAACGCACTAATGAGCTCAGCAACACCAAAAGGCCCGGAAGACCACGGAAAACAACTGTGATGGATGACCGAAGAATTCTTTCCCTGGTGAAGAAAACACCCTTCACAACAGTTGGCCAGATCAAGAACACTCTCCAGGAGGTAGGTGTATGTGTGACAAAGTCAACAATCAAGAGAAGACTTCACCAGAGTGAATACAGAGGGTTCACTACAAGATGTAAACCATTGGTGAGCCTCAAAAACAGGAGGGCCAGATCAGAGTTTGCCAAACAACATCTATAAAAGCCTTCACAGTTCTGGAACAACATCCTATGGACAGATGAGACTAAGATCAACTTGTACCAGAGTGATGGGAAGAGAAGAGTATGGAGAAGGAAAGGAACTGCTCATGTTCCAAAGCGTACCACCACATCAGTGAAGCATGGTGGTGGTAGTGTCATGGCGTGGGCATGTATGGTTGCCAATGGAACTGGTTCTCTTGTATTTATTGATAATGTGACTGCTGACAAAAGCAGCAGGATGAATTCTGAAGTTTTTCCGGCAATATTATCTGCTCATATTCAGCCAAATGCTTCAGAACTCATTGGACGGCGCTTCACAGTGCAGATGGACAATGACCCGAAGCATACTGCAAAAGCAACCAAAGAGTTTTTTAAGGGAAATAAGTGGAATATTGTGTAATGGCCAAGTCAATCACCTGACCTGAATCCGATTGAGCATGCATTTCACTTGCTGTAGAAAAAACTGAAGGTAAAATGCCCCAAGAACAAACAGGAACTGAAGACAGTTGCAATAGAGGTCTGGCAGAGCATCACCAGGGATGAAACCCAGCATCTGGTGATGTCTATGCGTTCCAGACTTCAGGCTGTAATTGACTGCACAGGATTTGCAACCAAGTATTAAAAAAGTGAAAGTTTGATTTATGACTGTTAATCTGTCCCATTACTTTTGGTCCCTTAAAAAGTGGGAGGCACATATACAAACTGTTGTAATTCCTACACCGTTCACCTGACTTGGATGTAAATACCCTCAAATTAAAGCTGAAAGTCTGCAGTTAAAGCACATGTTGTTTGTTTCATTTCAAATCCATTGTGGTGGTGTATAGAGCCAAAAAGAGCCAAAAGTAGTACTACTACTACTACTAATCACTATCCACGTGTCTCTCTCTCCCCCCGTGTCTCTCTTTCCCCCCCGTGTCTCTCTTTCCCCCCGTGGCTCTTTCCATCCCACTCCCTTATCATCCTCAACCCCCCATCCTTAACCCCCTATCCTCAACCCCCTCTCCTCATCCTAAACCCCCTTCCTCATCCTAACCCCTCCTCCTCACTTTACCCCTCCAATTACACCCCCCTCTTCCTTTCCTCTCACTTACCTTCCATCTGAAGCTGCTCCTCCACTCCTCCGTGGTCCTTCTGGCTGCGTCGGGACCCAGCATATGCTAATGACGTGACGTCACATGCGCGTCATGTCATTAGCATTGGCCGAGTCTCGACGCAGCCGGAAGCAGCGCTGAGGAGTGGAGGAGCAGCTGCAGATGAAAGGTAAGTGAGGGGAAAGGAAGAGGGGGGAGTAATTAGACGGGTAAATTGAGGATGGGGTTTAGGATGAGGAGGGGGATTAGGATGAGGAGGAGGGTTGAGGATGGGGGGGTTGAAGATGAGGATGGGGTGGTTGAGGATGAGGATGGGGGTTGAGGTGAAGGAGGGGGGTTGAGGTTAAGGAGGGGGGTTGAGGTTGAGGAGGGGGTTTGACATCACGCGCATGTGACATCACGAAATTAGCATATGCCGGGTCCCGACGCAGCCGGAAGGATCACGAAGGAGCGGAGGAGCAGCTGCAGATGGAAGGTAAGTGAGGGGTAAAGTGAGGAGGGGGGTTGAGGAGAGAGGTTGAGGAGGGGGTTGAGGAGCGAGGTTGAGGAGGGGGGTTGAGGTTGAGGAGGGGGGTTGAGGAGAGAGGTTGAGGAGGGGGTTGAGGAGGGAGGTGCAGGAGAGGGGGTTGAGGATAAGGAGCGGAGTTTAGGATAGGATGGGGGGTTGAGGATGGGGGGGTTGAGGATGAGGATGAAGCAGTAGAGGAAGAGGAACAGCGTTTGAGGATGGAGGTATTGAGGATGGGGGGTTGAGGATGAAGATGGGGTGGAGGATGAGGATGGGGGGGGTTGAGATTGAGGATGGGGGGTGGTTGAGGATGATAATGGGGGTTGAAGATGAGGATGGGGGGTAGAGTTTGAGGAGGGGTGTTGAGGAGAGAGGTTGAGGAGTGGGTTGAGGAGGGAGGTTGAGGAGGGGGATTGAGGATGAGGAGGGGGTTGAGGTTAAGGAGGGGGGTTGAGGTTGAGGAGGGGGGTTGAAGTTGAGGAGGGGGGTTGAGGAGAGAGGTTGAGGAAGGGGGTTAAGGGAGGAAGGTTGAGGAGGGGGGTTGAGGTTGAGGAGGGGTAATGACATCACGCGCATGTGACGTCACGTCATTAGCATATGCCGGTTCCCGATGCAGCTGGAAGGAGCACGAAGGAGCGGAGGAGCAGCAGCAGATGGAAGGTACGTGAGGGGGAAAGTGAGGAGGGGGGTTTAGGCTGAGGAGGGGGGTTTAGGATGAGGAGGGGGAGTAAGGATGGGGGTTGAGGATTAGTATGGGGGGTTGAGGTTGAGGTGGGGGGTTGAGGTTAAGGAGGGGGGTTGAAGATGAGGAGGGGGGTTGAGGAGAGAGGTTGAGGAGGGGGTTGAGGTTGAGGAGGGGGGTTGAGGAGAGAGGTTGAGGAGGAGGTTGAGGAGGGAGGTTGAGGAGGGGGGTTGAGGATAAGGAGGGGATTTTAGGATAGGATGGGGGGTTGAGGATGGGGGTTGAGGATGTGGATGGGGCGGTAGAGGAAGAGGAGTGGGGTTGAGGATGGCGGTATTGAGGATGGGGGGTTTTGAGGATGGGGGGTTGAAGTTCAGGATGGGGGGTTGCAGATGAGGATGGGGGGTTGAGTAGGAGGATGGGGTGGTTGAGGATGGGGTGGTTGAGGATGAGGATGGGGGTTGAGGATGAAGATGGGGGTAGAAGTTGAGGAAGGGGGTTGAAGAGAGTGGTTGAGGAGGGGGTTGAGGAGGGGGGATAAGGAGGGAGGATGAGAAGGGGGGTTGAGGAGGGTGATAAGGGAGGGGGAGGGAAAGAGACACAGGGAAAGGAGAGGGGGGCAAGAGACACAGGGAAGGGAGAGGGCATAAGAGACACAGGGGAGGGAGATGGGGAAGAGACACAGGGGAGGAGAGGAGGGGAAGAGACACAGGGGAGGGAGAGGAGGGAGAGACACAGGGGAGGGAGAGGGGGAAGATACACAGGGGAGAGAGAGGGGGGACACACGGAAGGGGCACAGAGGGCACACAAGAGGGGGACACAGAGGGCACAAGAGGGACACAGAGGGCAGCACATTTCCCACCCTCAGCTTATACTCAAGTCACTAAGTTTTTCCAGTATTTTGTGGTAAAATAGGTGCCTCGGCTTATACTCGGGTCGGCTTATACTTGAGTATATACGGTATATGACGCATGGCAGACATTCCATCCTGGAGAGAGAGATTTTACTTTCTTCTCCAACCGCCATGGGTCATATACAAGAATAGACTATTGTTTAGTAGACCAAGATATAATAAATAAAGTTAAAAGAGTAGATATTGGGTCAATATCAGACTCCGATCATACAAGTGTTAGCCTATATATTAATAAGCCTCTAAAAAAAACAAAGCTCTAAAAATTTTAGGATGGACTAGTCCCTGTTTAGATCTGTAAATGATAAAGAGAATATCTCCCAAACTATTGAGGAATTTGTTGAGTTTAATGAAAAAATTGAGAGAGAGAGTTCGCTCAAAATTCGTTGGCTAAGTGCAATAAGGATAAAAAGAAGTGGGGAAAGTGGGACGATTATATACAAATGGCTTAAATACCAGAATTACGAGGTATCTAAGTGCAGTGTATATTGTATAGGTACACTAAATATAAGGCATTTTTCATTTTTGGTATTTATGTATTTATTTTTGTATTATGTTACTGAATGTTGTATGCAGATATTTATGTTTGTATCTTATTTTTAAAATAAAGAAAAAAAAAGAACTCAGACACACTGACCGGGCCCGGTAGAGGCCGGGGAACCAGTGATCCGACTGCACGCCACTTATCCACCATGATTACACCAGCATGAAGCCAGACAACCGTCATATAGTGTAAGGGAAGCGCATCCATTAACATTATTGCGCATGCAGAAGGCCGTTCTTTTTATCATTGCGTGACCAAAATCGTAACTCAATGACAACTATTATAGTTGATTATAATTATTATTAACATTAGTATGTTTATTTGTAACGCACTAATATATTCTGTAGAACTATACAGGGATTACATACATGGCAAAGACAAAATTAACAAGAATGAATAAAGAATGGAGGGCCCTGTTTTAGAGCTTAAAATCAAATGTACATAGTGCTTGTTTCCAATGCACTGACACGTGAATGTGTACACATGTGTTATATGTTGAGATGCAGCTTTCCAGAAAAAGAATGTTAAATGTAGATGAGAAGATGTAATGGGATTGGAAAATAGAATTTGACTAAAGCAGGCAATGTATTGATGAAAGATCATTGATATTTAAGAGCTAAAGGAGATATAAATTATTTGATAGGAGTTTAAAAATACAAATGTGGATAATACGGTAGCAGATGAAGTGTGATGGATCTGGCAGAATAATTTTGTACTGAATGTTGTATAACTACAACTAGAAGTACGTGATAGTAGTCAAAGTAGGATATAATGAGATTATTCGATTTTTATAGTAAATTTTGCCAAAGGCCATTATTCTGTTAACTTCTCTGAATGGATGTTTTTGGTAATACCATCTGCAATTTGTCTTTTATAAGAAACAGAACTAGAGCCACAATATCTTGAATCAACATTAAAATGCTAAAAGGCATTACTTTACAAACCTTTTAATTAAAGGTTATCTATTATAATGAAATACGTTTGCAAAATGCCAATTTATATGAGATTTAATTATTTTCTAAATATTTCATTTTTGTTTGAAATAAGAGATGAACATGTAGAATAGTGTATTTATTTTATTATAAAAAATACCTTTGCCCTTTTTCATTAAAATGTGCACTCATTGCTCATGTTATAGAAATGTATTAAGATTTATTTGACTTATTGTTAAAAGTGAATCCAATTTTGCTGACACAAGACAAAAGTATATTGCTAGTTGAAAACATTTAAACTTTCTACAGCTGTATGTCATGCATATCTTAAATAATATACAGCAAAGGTTAACTACTGTACTGCATTATGCTGATTATTATAAAAATGTCTCTGTGAAAGTTGAGAAGGAAGTAACTTGAGCCCAAAACTGCATTTGCAGCAAAATAAATTCTTTCTTCCTAGAAGTACCCCCATAGATATTCAAATGGAATAGTTTTTTCATTGCTACATTATTAGAACTTTGCTACATACTGTAAGAACTGAATTTTAACAAGGCATCATGTTTCATTCAGTGAGTACATGACAAAAGCACTTTATACTGTTTATACCCTTTAATTGCATTGTCAGATATAATAATTATGGATTTTGTTTTTATTGTCTCAACCGCCAAAACATAATCTGTATAATTAGAGCTCCCAGAATTGGAAATTATATTTAATAATTTTGTTTACTGCTTTATCTGTCAAACCTGACCACAGCGTAAACTTTTATATGCTTACTATATAACATAAAGTAATTCAAAATGTATCTTGGCCGTCTGGCTACTTAGAAATATGCCAAAGCAATTTCTGGAAAATAGATTGTTTTTCTTACAGACCTAAATGAAAATACAACAATCTGTACAAGTATCGGATAAATCATATTCTGTGCTTTACTCAAATGTGATTAACATTTTTAACAGGCTTTAATGAAGATACTTTCACCAAGAGAACTAATTTAGTGAGCACTGGAGGAAGTTTAAAGAACCATGTAAGTTGTATTTTATAGTATACTCTTTTGAAGAACATGTCCTATAATGCATAAAATGTCTTTAGAAAGTAAATAAAAAAAAAAAAATTAAATATTTATTTTACTAATTCAGTTTTCTTAATTAAGTAGGTTACATGTCTGGAAGGGTGATCCTGTAGTAATTTTAAATTCCATTTAATCCTGTTGCAAATTCTAAGTTATTGGGTCATTTCAATAGAACTGAATAAAGACTGTTGCCCCTGTTTAATTGTCCAAATCGCAATTACTTTAACCCTGTAATGGAGCCTGTAAATGTTACTGATATTCAATTGGCTACTTTTAGCTACTCACATTCCATTTGCGAGTTACACGCTCAAAATCACTGTGGTTTTAGAAAACATAACTCCGTCCTATCTACTCCTTTGATGTTTCAAGCCCGTAAATGTTACCAGTGCTAAAGACGAAAAATCCACATTCAATTACAACAATTCAACATGCCCGCAATTGCCTTCATTGGCAAATGTATCAATGGCAAATGTATAAAAAATTATACAAGTATTTGGTAGGACTCGCAGGTAGGTTAAACACCTGTTCGTTACACTGCAAAAGGAAATAAACACACAATACTGTACTTAAAAAGGTATTAGAATTAACAAGGTTTTTTACACATGTTTAATGGAATTTCTATTGGTGTGTGTTGGTTGGACACTATCAGCCTTATTAAATTGCGATTGGGCAAATTTAAAAGGGCTCTATTTCAGCTCATCGCATAATTTTTTTACAGAAGTTTTTAGTTAGTGAAGACCTTGTTTTTGGATAGAAGTTCACTAACTAAAAACTTCTGTAAAAAAAATATGCTATGTGCTTAAATAGAGCCCTTTTAAATTTACTGAATCGCAATTTCCTAAGGCTGTATATATCCTCACCTTTTGGAGGTGAACATATGAGGCTAAAACTGTTCCTTTGTTTTTAATAGTATGAATGTACAAACATTTTTTTTTTAAAGATTTGATTAGTACCTAGTTGACCTGATGATTGTGTATTTATAGGGCTACAGATAGTTGGAGGGGCACACCATAGCCTCTGAGTTAGGAGGTCTCCATTTTGAGACATAGGTTCCCAATTTCATTATAGAGGTCACTATTAGGGTTACCAGTGAGTTTGTGGATATCACCTTGGCTCTTCAGTGAGCAAGTTTTGTTTAATAAAACACTGAGAAAACTGGGCAGATTATGTCAAGAAGTTGAATAGGTATCCACATTGAATTACAACATAACCCTTATAATCAGGCTTAGCTGGTGTGGTTTGGATCACCTAAGGACTGTATGACTCCAATACTTCCCCTTACATATCTGATTCAAATAGGGGAGAGTTATATTTCATTACACAGAAGCACCTATTATTGTCAATATGGCGTTTTGGGGAATTTTATCAAATTGTAAATAAATGTCCTAATTTTTATCTAGTTGAATACTATATCATGTTCTTAAAGTATTTTATAAAATCTGAGGGAAACTTTCTATTAATTATATATTTACGAAATAAAAAAACACTTTAGGCATTATTACAATTATAATAATAATAACAAAATAATAAAAAATACAATCATGCACTAATGTAGAAGATTATAAATTATATAAAATGTTAATGTAAAATTAAGCTTTGTTTCCACAGTGTATTTTAATAAAAAGTTGAAATATGTAGTGCAAATTATTTGGATGTGATAGATGACAGATAACAAACAGCCTTATTAAATTGCAATTCAGCAAATTTAAAAGGGCTCAATTTAAGCACACAGCATATTTTTTTACAGAAGTTTTTAGTTAGTGAAAACATTGCTTTTGGATAGAAGTTCACTAACTAAAAACTTCTGTAAAAAAATATGCTATGTGCTTAAATTGAGCCCTTTAAAATTTGCTGAATCACAATTTAATAAGGCTGAAAGAATGTCTAAATGTCAAAAAGTTATTTAATTTTTCCATCAAGACAAATTAGGCTATCCCTAATCATGTTTAATATTATTCACTTTGACAATAGAACCCCTTCTGGGACATGAACAATTGCTATGTTAGGAAAAGGAGAGGTAATGCATATTTTTAATTTTCTTGGAATCTAATGAAAAAATATCCATCCCATCTAATAGAACTAGTATGCTTTAAACTGGTTTTAAATAATAAAACAAATGCATGCCTTGCTGCATTCCTATACTGTACTTTGGTTCCAGCAACTAAAGTCAATTTGTAAGATGTGACCAGGTCTACTACACTCCTGTTACACATTGCTTGATAGTGCATGTTTGATAATCAATGTATTCAGTTCTATGTACATTGTCAATTAATTTACATTTTTATGAATACATGAAATAAATAATAACTTTCACAATCCCATTTAAAGAGCCTATTGAGACTCAAGTCACTAACATCAATTACACAATTTACTAAAACTCCTATATTATAATGAGCCTTGTTATGTACAGTGATGAAAAAAAATCTGTGACTAATTCAAAGTTTATTAGTATTTCCTTCATTTGCAAAGCTCCAACATATTCAATAGCAGTATACAGGGGTAATTTCAGGTAAAAAAACATATTACCCCAATACAAAAGAATGGAGGGCCCTGTCCCTGAGCTTAAAATCAAATGTACACAGTGCTTTCCCTAAAGCACGTAACAAACTCTCCGGTCACAAAGGCTGTGTTGCTGGCAATGACTATAACCTTACAATTATTCAGATAAAAAGGTAGATAAAATATGACTTTTACAAAAGAATGGAGGGCCCTGTCCCTGAGCTTAAAATCAAATGTACACAGTGCTTTCCCTAAAGCATGCAACAAACTCTCCTGTCACAAAGGCCGTGTTGCTGGCAATGACTATAACCTTACAATTAGTCAGCCAAAAAGGTAGATAAAATATAACTTTCATTACTTATTTAAAAAAAATTTTTTTTTAAAAAGCAATAATTAAGAACAACACATGCAAGAAAAAAACTGATAGTGTTAGATGGCTATTGTACCAACTAATGTAGAGCTGCAGCAATTGCTGCTTCTTCTTGATATCAAATGACGCATCTGATGTTACAAGCAGCATTTCTTCTTACCGACAGGGACACCTGATAGCACCAGTGTAAGCACTGGTTGAAACACAGGTCTGTATTTTTCCATAAGCCAGGCAGTCTGAAAGTGCGTAAACTGTTAAAGTAAGCTTTATTTTCATACATAAATTTGTGGAGTAATTCAAAATAACATCAGGTACATATACAATTCAAAATAATTCCCTTGTGACAGAGTCAGAATTATTTGAAATATACCATTATGTAAAAGAGATAAATATAACATTTAAAAAAATGGAAAATGGTTAAAAATTCTGCACTAATCCTATCATAAAGGGGCACATTTGCTATAATCGGACTTAGGCAATCTCAAAATTGATTATATTATAACATATTTTATCCTTGGAACTGAGTGGCATACACTCCCGCTATTAGTTGTTAATTTGGTACCATATTATTGCATTTATACTTTAGTATTTTTATTTTAAAATGTATCAATAAAAATGATATTTTAACTGCTTGTAACGAGTTTTCTTGTTCACAAAATGATTTCTGTTTACAGTTTGAGATATGTGTAGTTTGGATAAGTAAAAAAGACAAGAAAAATAGCCCTGTTTTATATCCCAAAAAATATTTTAACAAAAAAATAATTTGCCTTGCAAAACATAAATTGTTAGTATTATAATCAAATATGCTGAATATCTTGATTTATATTTATTGTTCTTCCTTGTTCATGATGCTTCCTCCATCCATTGAACCCCGATGAAGACTTGATGGACGGAAATTATTTTTTCAACCTCAATTACTATGGCCCTCATTCAATTGCAATTTGGCCAATTGAATAGGGGTCTAAATAAGCACATAACATATTTTTTTAAAGAAGTCTTTAGTTAGTAAACATCTATCCAAAATCAAGGTTTTCACTAACTAAAAACTTATTTAAAAAAAATATGTAATATGCTTATTTAGAGCACTATTCAATTGGCCAAATTGCAATTGAATGAGGGCCTATGTAACTATGTGACTATTCACTATTTTGGAAATCCACAGTGCCTTGCAAAAGTATTCACCCCCCCCCCCCCCTTTGGCATTTTTCGTGTTTTCTTGCCTCACAAGCTGAAATTAACATGGATTATTTGATGATTTGCATCATTTAATTTACAGAACATGCCCACAACTTTGAAGATGTTTTTTTTTATTGTGAATCAAACAACAAATAGGACAAAATAACAGAAAAAGTCAATACTTTGTGGAGCCACCTTTTGCAGCAATTACAGCTTGCTACATCTTAACAATGTGATTTTTGCCCATTCCTCCTTGCAAAACTTCTCTAGCTTTTTCAAGTTGATGGTTTGTGCTTGTGAACAGCAATCTTTAAGTCTGAACACATATTTTCTATTGTATTGAGGTCTGGGCTTTGACTAGGGCATTCCAACACATTTCCCCTTAAACCACTCAAGTGTTGCTTTAGCAGTGTGATTGGGGTCATTGTCCTGCTGGAAGGTGTACCTCCGTCCTAGCCTCACATCACGCACAGAATGGTACAGGTTTTGCTCAGGAATATCCCTGTATTTAGCACCATCCATCTTTCCTTCAACTCTGACCAGTTTCCCAGTCACGGCTGCTGAACAACATCCCCACAGCATGATGCTGCCACCACCATGTTTCACTGTGGGGATGATGTACTTTGTCTGATGTGATGTGTTGGGTTTGCGCCAGACATAGCATTTTCTTTGATGGCCAATAAGTTAAATGTTAGTCTCATCAGACCAGAGCACCTTCGTAAACTCAAAATGTGCCATTTTGTTTTTTGCTGAAAGTATTGGCTTTCTTCTGGCCACTCTGCCATAAAGCCCAACTCTATAGATTGTACGGCTTATGGTTGTCCTATGTACAGATACTCCAGTCTCTGCTGTGGAAGCTCCTCTGGGGGTTACCTTAGGTCTCTTTGCTTCCTCTCTATTAATGCCCTCCTTGCCCGGTCCGTGAGTTTTGGTGGACCGCCGTCTTTTGGCAGGTTTGCTGTTGTGCCATGTTCTTTCCATTTGGTTATGATAGATTTGATGGTGCTCCTGGGGATCACCAAAGATTTGGATATTTTTTTTTATAACCTAACCCTGACTTTTCAACAACATTGTCCCTTACTTGCTTGCAGAGCTCCTTGGTCTTCATGACAGTGTTTGGTTAGTGGTGTATTTTGCTTAGGTGTTGCAGCCCCTGGGGCCTTTCAAAAAACGTGTGCATTTGTAATGACAGATCATGTGACACTTAAATTGCACACAGGTGGACATCATTTCACTAATTATGTGACTTCTGAAGGTAATTAGTTGCACCAGAGCTTTTTATGGGCTTCATAACAAAGGGGGTGAATACATGCCAATTTTCTGTTTTCTATTTCTAAAACATAGTTTTATGTATATATTTTTTTCATTTCACTACACCAACTTAGACTATTGTGTTCTGATCCATCACATAAAATTAAGATTAACAAAACATTGAATTTACGGCTTTAATCTAACAAAATTGGTAAAAAGTCAAGGGGGTGAATACTTTTGCAAGGCACTGTATAGTTTAAAAATGTCACCACCTTCAAGGGGATTAGTTGCACAAATGGATTATAGGATTAACAATTACTCGGTGTATAATAATAATGAATTAACACAAAACCAACTGTCTCTCCATTGATTCCAAAAGAGGCATTTACTTTTTTCATCTGTGATGTGTGTTATTAATAATGTCCAAAATTAAGCCTCTAAGCAAGAATAATACTCTTGCTGTTTAAAGGCAACAGGTACACTATAGCCTCATAGTATTATGATTTTGTGGTCCTAACACATTTGAATCATATATGTGTACTTAATATACAATTTGTTCCTCTTATATATGGCATGGCATGTTTCCTTAAACCCAGTATTTTTGCATCGGTGTGGTATAATAACCACCTAACGCGTTTAACTCAGAACCTCCTTAAGCTCACTTTGCGTATCACAGTTTTTTTCTTGTATATACTGTTTTCAATTGTTCATTTTTAACAAGAGAATTTTAAAAAATTAAGTAATAATAAAAGTTATATTTTATCTAATTATTGTTAGCTACAAACTTTTTGATCGATACATCAGGTTATACATTTTCTATGTTATGAATTATTCCTTATATACAAAATTTGCCATACTTTATGCTTGTCCTATGATGATGACATGATGTAAAGGTTATTTCATTCACCATATCCTACTTATATTTATGTCAATAGATATAAGTGGACAATTGAAGTATTAGTTATATCTTTTTTATAAATAACTAGCGACTTGCCCGTCAAAAAATTACGGCAATGAGATGTGTA
This sequence comes from Discoglossus pictus, assembly GCA_027410445.1. NCBI lineage: Eukaryota > Metazoa > Chordata > Amphibia > Anura > Alytidae > Discoglossus > Discoglossus pictus. The sequence goes on along the minus strand of CM050163.1, from coordinate 156,832,893 downwards.
TGTTTGTAAAGTTGTTTAGTTAGTAATATACGTATTTGACACTTGTAAGGTTTTAGTTATCTCAAAATAAGTACAATTCTTATATTAACCATGTTTATTTTTTTAAGATTTTCTTTTGTTCTTGAGTAACTGTTAAAGAGATTTGTAGTAAAAGTATTAACATTTGAATGTAAGAACAGTTGAACTTGAAATTAATCAGTATTGTAAATTTGAGGTAATGTTTTTTTAACATGCAAGTTCTATCTGACCAATTGTTAACTTAAATATACATTGAATCCAGAGGAAGGCAAACAGTAAAAAAACCTCTTTGAAACATATCCAATTGTCTCAAAGCGGGTAAAAAATTAATTCCTTCCTGACCCCATTAACTGGCGATCAGATTACTCTGTGGATTAATGTTTAACATAAAAGACAACATTTACATTGCGCCTGAAAATGTGGTTGTGCTGTTAACATGAACTTTGTAATATGTCTAAGTAAGGAACTTGAAAGTATATTTTTGGAAACTTGAACTTTTTTATGTGTCTAAGTAAGGAACTTGAACATATAATTTTCAAACTTGTAACATTAGAAACAGTAACATAGTTAATTAACATTTGAACAGAATTTGTCAAAATAATGCAACGCAAGTGTTTTGTGAGGCTAATCATGCATAAACAGTACTTCCATGAATTATGACTGAATTATTTATTGATTTGTAGTTTTCAATGGTTGACCTTTGTTTGTTGGTGTAGTAATTGCTTTCAATGGCACATAGAGTTTTGTCTGTGGAAAAGTGGTTCTCTAAAAAGAAAATGAGAGAATTTAAAGTTGTTCCGCGATCTGTAACCACTGTTCTCTATGTGTTTGACAATTTCATGTTGGTTAATTGTAAAATATTGTTGTTGTAAACTAATTTCTGTGGCGTAATAATGAAATTTTGAAGGTAATGGACAGTTGGATGTACTTTTTGCAAAAATATTGTGGTTATATTGTGGTTTTTTATGTTTTTTGCATTTGGTCTTGAATTGGTTTTGCATGGCTTTTGTTTGATGGAAAGTTACAGTACTTCATAGTAGACAATGTTTTTAGTAAAAATGCGTCCATCTTCTAATAAATCACCTTGACTTTCATTATTTTCATGTAAACTTTAATAGCCTGTGGATTTTTGCACTGTGATAAGGCAACATACAATTTGCCATGTGAAAATACCCACAGATTTGAAAGTTTGTCCTTGTGATTTATTAATGGTCATGGCAAATGCCATAATGATGGGAAATTGTCTTCTTTGAAGTATAAAAGGGAGACTATTTTCCCTTGGTGCTATATCTATTCTTGGTATGAAAACTCTCTCTCCTTTATGGGTACCAGTTAAAATTTCAGTAACTATGAAATGGTCCTTTAATTGTTGAACAATTAATCTTGTGCCATTGCATAGGCCTTTTTTGGGGTTCATATTTAGAAGCAAAATGACAATTGCACCTTTCTTTAGTTGCAAAATATGTAGTGGCATACCAGAAGGAGTTAATGAGTTTATGAATTTAGTGGAAAAGCTTGCCTGACTTTCTTTGTCACCAGCAAGTACAGAATCAGCACTGTGATAATTTCTTTGGGGTGCATTATTTTTTTTTAAGATTTCATTATTGAGGATTAATGCATCCTTATTTTTACAGGTTAGGATGACTTGGTTGGCAAGCTCTGAATATTCCTGGTTATTTATGGTACTTTCAAACATAGCCGTTATAAGATCTTGGTGACAAATCATATTAGGTGGGATGTGCACAGTGTTCTCAGGTAAATTTGGCATTTTTTCTATTCTGCCTTCTCTAATTTTAATAAGCCAATCATTGAAATCATTTTGGCCTTCTGATCTCATATTTTGTTGCAGTTGAAGATGGGTAAAATGTTTCCATAGTGTGCTTGACTTTATACAGGTTTCGATAATGTCAGTTTGATTTCCATGTACAACGACATGTAATGTTTGTCTAAAATCGCCACCTAACAACATTACCTTTCCACCAAATGGAAAAGTATTATGCATGACTTCACGAAGGAAACAGTCAATACATTGGAGGGCATAGTATGACATCATTGTGGCCTCATCTATTTTAATTAATTCATTTTTTTTTTTTTTTAATTTTGCTTGTAATGATGTCATGCGAATATTTCACACAGAGGTTTCTAAAATAGGCACTGGCAGTTTAAAGCCACTATGTACAGTTCTTCCACCTTCTAACAAAAGTGCAGCAATTCCAGTAGTGGCAAACGGCAGTGCTATTTGACCTTGTGCTCGTACAAAACTCATTAATAAATTATATGGATCTTTTTTCCTGATCCACCAGGTCCATCAAGATAGAATGGCATTAAATTCTTGCAATTGTAACGTATTTAAAGTTGCAAGTCTTTCTTCTGTTCTGTGTACTTGTAGTTTAATGTCATAGTCTTCAAAGTTTATGTCATCTATAAGACCTTGATCAGGCAAATTAAAACTTGCACAACTAAATCTATGAGTTAAAAATATTTCTTGGATTTCCATTAATGCTTTTAAGTGTGCAATAGGTTCATTGTATTGTGGTGTAAATTCTTCAGACATATTACTTTTAAATGTGTACCACAAAGCTTATGCATTAGGAGCATTTGAGAAGATACAAATAAATGCAAATTGTTCTCTCATCTGCTGTGGCATTTGACATAGTGCTGCTTCTTCTAGACATCTTTCCCATTCTGTATAATCAGCTAGTAAGTTTCTATGTCTTGCAGCTAAATGGAAGGATTCATATACTATGTCATTAACAGTTCTTAAGTGTTCAAAACTTTGTGCTCCAGGAACATTTAAAAGTAATAGTCGTAAGCAGAAACATTCAAGATCTCTTGGACTGACTGTGTAAATTCTTGGGATTATTTTATTTCCTCTGCTTTTTCTAGGTCTCCATAATCCATTCACAAAAACATAGTGATATGGAATTTCAATATATAAGAATTGTGTTCCTTTTGAATCTGTAAAATGTAATTCAAACCATGCAGTTAGTGTAGTGTGACGATGCTCACTTTGGGCCAATGCATTACTTTCATTTGCAGCATGGAAATACACTAAATGTCTTTGTGGCAAATATACTGCTTATCTATATACTGCATGTGATCTATCATGCATTTCAAATTTTAAAAGGCGCCACATAGCTTCAGGTGCACTTACATAGCGAGCATCTACATGAGATGCAAGTTCATCATGTACTAACTCACTACTTTCGGGGTTGTCTGCTCTTTTGACGACTACAGTAGCTGCATCATAGCCTTTGCAAATATATTTGTACACATATTTAATGGATTTTATGGAAGTGCAGGCTTCTACATTAATGTGTGCATTATACTTCATGAGTAAATGTGGATTGTAGGGTACTACATATCTATTGTCAACTTTTTCCCCACAAATAATGGCACTATCTCCTTCTCTTCTTTTGGCATACATTTTGTCTCTATAATCTTTTGGAAAATCTTTGAAACATTTATTATTTTCCATACATGGTGGTTGTGGATTAAGCCACAGGGTCCATGAATCATGCGATGAGTAACAATCTCATATAGTTTACCATATAGTTCTGGATCTGGTAGTTCAGCAACAATGACTGAATCCACTTTTTCACCAGTATCTAATTTATCTTTTTCTTGAAGTATTATGAAAAGATGTGCATGTGGAAGGCCTTTTTTTTTAATTCAATTGTATATACATAAGCAAGACATTTGCCAAATAAGTGACTTATAGTGATGTCACGTATTAATTAATTTCATTTTAAAAACTCTGGCTACTAAATCTGGTCTATCAGAAGGACTTTGGGCAAGAAGTAAATGCCATTGGGGACTACATGTAAATGTAAAAAATAAATCTGGTTTTCCAAATTTGGTGACAATAGCCATAGCATCATTGTATCTTTCTCTCATATTTCGAGGAGATCCTTGAAAAGAAGATGGTAAAATGATGGCTTTGCCAGCTGTCATGTCTCTGCTTGTAGCCACCTCAGCAACATAGTCCATTAGTCCACAATATTGTTCTACACATAGTTTATCTTGTTGATATTTTATGAAGTTTAGATTATTGGCCTCAACTGTTAGTTTTCCACCACATAAAATTAGATTAAATGTATTTCGAATAGCAATTTGAGCTACTTTAAATTCAAGCATAGAAACATTATTTCGTATTCTAGCTTTAGCATTTGGGTAACTGGGAAGTGTTAATTTTGGTTGCCAACCTGCTTCTCTGTGTGGGAAAAAAATGGGATATGTAATTGGATCTAAATTTGGACTTAAGATACTGATATTAAGGAATGGTTGCTCCTCATTTCTGGGATATATTCTAATGTCTCTTTGAAATGGTGGTTCTCCTTCATCATTTTTAAACACTGTTGCAACCTCATTTGATTTTGGCAAGTTATAACGGCGTTTATCAGTATGTCTATCTCTTTTAAGCACCATATTGACCTTTGGGATTGGTAATTTGAGTCTTTTTGAATGAAGTTGTTCATTTTCTACTTCTGCCAATTTTTTATAAGCTTGAGTGTAGGGGTTATTGGCCATAATGTTATCTAGCTCTATAAAAACACTGGGTAAGCATTTTTTTTTTCTTGCAGCTGCATACGTTGGTTAACAGCTTCCATTGTATCTAGGATATATAGTTGAGCAAATTTTTGCTCTCCTTCCTCTGGATGTAAATGTGAAGTCCGATGGGAAATTTGGCCTTGGACTTTAAAACCGTCCATGTCCTGGTACATTAGCAGCTAATGTTGCCCCCATAGATGCAAAGGATATGGCACTATTGTAGGATCTTATGTTTGTCTTAACATTATTGTAGTTTGGAAAAGTAGGTTCAGTCATAATGTTTTGTAAATAGATTGGGAATTGTTTTCTTTCTGGAAGTTTGACCTTGCCTTTTTGACAGCAACTAATAAATTGGCCATCTCTGGGCCTCTCCTGTTTAAAATGATAAGCCTCACAAAACTGACATTGAGTATTCATGTCCCCACAATTATGAACCTCTACTGTTAAAGTCTTGAGTAAAGGACAATTTGCAAAGCATATATCAGTTTCAGTTTCAAATTAATCAGTTGAAATGTCATGTGATGTTTCAGGAACAGGTTGTAAAGGCTTTGTTTTTTTGGTGGCTTTTTTTGGTATATCTTTTATTTTTTCAGGTAAAATGTTAGGTAATGTATCAGGAACAGGTTCTAAATGCTTTGGCCCTCATTCTATTATCGACCGTAAATCATCCGCAAAGCTGCGATTCCTTGCGGGGCTCCCGTTACCTTGCAATTCAATTATACGGCGCCGCAAGGATATCCCCTTACGGCCGGCCGTATATCTTGCAACCGGCCGTAAGCTCAGAAATGTTTAAAAGCAAAAATAAATTCAAGACGGCACTGTAAAGCTCTGTAAATGCTAGGGATCATAATGGGGGACATGAGGATTAATAGCAAACCCCTCTCAAGCTTGCACATCAGCCCAAATCCGAGATTACATTAACTGTTTATTTTCCGGCCGCAGCGTGGGCGGGTCTGAGGTGCTCAAAGCCCTCTGGACTTTTTACATGGATATTTGATATAAATTTTAAAAAAAAATTATTTACCGATTTTAGTGTAGGGGATTGTTGTGCTATGAATGCTAACACCTACAATCACTTTATAGTCTCCTCAGAGTGCAGGATGGCTTTATTATGGCTTTATAATGTGCTTAAATGTGTGCCTGCGGGACCTTTTTGCTGCAAGTAAGCTGCGGCTCGGTTTTAGCCTTGCAGAGAGGTTTCCCGGAGCAATTGAATAGCAACCAGGATTTTCTTGCGGCCGAAACTCTTGCGGCCGTTTAAGATCAAAGGCTTTCCTCCGGCGCTTGCGGCCGTAAGGGATAACAAGGCGCCAGCCGCAAGCCTGCCGGAGTCCCCGGCCGGAAGGGAATAGAATAGGCAAATAGCTTGCGGCAGGTCCTTGCGGACCCGCATCTCCTACGGCCGATAATAGAATGAGGCCCTTTGTTTTTTTAGTAGCTTTTTTTTTGGTGTATCTTTAATTTTTGCAGGTGATAGTCTTTTGCTTGAAATTCTTTTGCTTTCTTTTTCTCGTTGAATTTCCTTCTGCTCCGGTGTCTGCTGGTTGGCCCATCTTTGTTGTCGTTCTCTAGCTTGACGTCTTATCTTTTCTTGTTTGCTGTAGTTATCAGCCATGTTAATCTGTAAAATAAAATAATGTATCATTAGTTTAGTTTGAGATGTTAATTTTTTTTTTTAAATATTTGATTTGCAACAGTTTGTTTCTATATGATTGTAGTTCATTGTAGCTGAACTTTCTTTGTATTGTTAAATAAGTGTATTTTATTTTTTTGCTCTTACTTTCTGTCGTAGGTTGTAATTTTTGTCTTACATGTATAGCACACTGAAGGTAATTACATTATAGCTTCTTCTAGATGTAGTAGTGGTATAGTGTTAATTGAAATGGATTTTTTGTTTGTTAATTGCTTTTTTGTTGTACTTTTGGCTTATAGGCATAGTAGAGGGCAAAAAATAGTCTTTGTAATTTGTCCTGCAGGGGATTGTTGTAATAGTATTTTTATATTTTACTTAAAGGATTATATGTTGGGGCTGTAAAAAGGTTTGTATTGTTGTTTTTTCAGTGTTAGTAGTATTTGTTCTAGTATTCTATTTTATGTGTGTGGTTAGGTTTTATGCTTAATATTGTACTTTAGAGCTTGGAATTGAGACTGACATTTTTTATTTAGTCTGTTTTGACTATTTTTTGGACTATGCTGTTTTATGTTGCTTATTTTTTTTGCCTAGATTGAAGATTGGGGCTACTGTTAAACATTATTGTCCGTAAAAGACAAATAACAGGTAAATGACAAATGTGTCAGTAATATTTTTTTAAAGGTTATAATTAGTGGTTCTTATTGTTGTTGGTGATGTCTTTTTTTTCTGTTGACATGGATGCAGAGCAAACATGTTTAATCAGTTTTCTCTTTTTTTACTTGTTGTACTGTACCTTGTTTGAAGTGTGATTTGAAGGAGAATATTTCTTTGTCCGCTATTGTAAGTCTTCATCCAATGCTCTTTACGCAGTGTCTGTTGTAAAAGAAAAAGCAAAATGTTATTTGATTTGAATTTATTTGTAATGAATAGCATATTTAATTTTTTTGCTCTACTCTATCTGTTATGGTGAATTTTTCTGCTATGCTGTTTTTTGTGCAACACTTTAAAACACTTTAATTGTATTTGTATATTACAGTTATCCTTTTTTTCCCCTGTAATTATTAATGTTTTTCCCATTTTGGATATGATCGCAATGTTTTTTAGCATTATCCTGTTTTTTGTCCACCACTTTTGGTATTTTTTTAGGCCTCTTTGCAAGGCTGTTTTGGTCGCTGCATTTGGCTTTTGGATGATGGTTGGAGGTTATTCTACAGTAAAGAGGAGGAATACTTTTGTATGTTGCTAATGTTTCGGATGGTATCCTGTTTTGTGGCCACCTCTTTTTTTTTTCTGTGAAACTGTCTTTCTTTGTAAATTGTATAGGTCTTTGTGAAGTTTGTTGAACTGTGTTGTTTTGGTCTTTATTGAATTTGTATTTTTTTTTTTTTTACTTTTTCATATTGGCAGCCATTAAACATATAGGGCCTCATTCTATTATCGGCCGTAAATCGGCCCCGCAAGGATCTCCTTTTACGGCCGGCCGCATATCTTGGAACCGGCCGTAATCTGTGAAATATAAAAACTGAAAAATAAATTCAAGCCTGCACTGTACAGCTCTGTAAATGCTAGGGATCATATTGGGGGACATGAGGATTAAAAGGAACCCACTCTCAAGCTTGCACATCTGCCCAAACCCGAGTTCAAATTAACTGTTTATTTGCCGGCTGCGGCGTGGGTGTGTCTGAAGTGCTCCAAGCACTCTGGACTTTTTACATGGATATTTTACGGATATTAAAAATAAAATATTTTACGGATTTGAGTACAGGATAATTATGTGCTATTTTTTCTAACACCTAAAATCCCTTTATAGTCTTCTCAAAGTGCAGGATGGCTTTATTTGAGCTATTTTATGTGCTTAATTGGTGCTAGCGAGACCTTTTTCCTGCAAGTAACTGCGGCTCGCTTTTAGCCTTGCAGAGAGGTTTCCCGGAGCAATTGAATTGCAAATCTCTTGCGGCCGTTTTAGATCAAAGGCTTTCCTCCGGCGCGAGCGGCCGCAAGAGATAGCAAGGCACCGGCCGCAAGCCTGCCGGAATCCCCGGCCGTAAGGGAATAGAATAGCCGAATAGCTTGCGGCCGGTCCTTGCGGCCCCGCAACGGCTGCGGCCGATAATAGAATGAGGCCCATACTGTATATATATATATATTTTTTTTTTCTTCTACTTGTTATACTATACCTTGATTGAAGTGTTGTTCTTGTCCGAAAGACAGAGGGTCCCCTCCTGCCAATCTTAATCCGCCAGTCTTCTTGTAGTGTCTGTTTGAAAAAGAAAGTTAAATGGTTAATTGTATATTTATTTTTTTTTGATTTTGCAAAGCATGGTCTTTTTCAGCATGTAAGTATTTTTCTATCTTACCTCTTCCATTTTCTTTATGTTCTTTAAAAGTAATTCTCTTTGACAGTCCACAGTGCAAATTCTTGAGTGGCAATGTTGATGCAGAGTCTGTTTGAATAGTGAAAAAAGGGGAAAGTTTCAGCTTCAGTTTGCATATGTATTAGTGTCATATTTTTTTTTGCTATGAGTTGCAGTAAATTAATGTCATTTGAATATACTTGTTTCATTAGTTTGAGTTAACATTAGTTTGTTGCAGGGTCTATACACATATATGTGCATGTCACATGTCACTATACATGAATCCCATTTTCTTAGATAAAGTTTGTCTTTTTTTTTTGCTGTCTTGGTAATAAAATGTAATATATTATAGCTTACCTCTGTAATTTGCAGAGTGTAAAGTAGGAAATTAGGAAATAATAATCTTCTCAGCAGCAGTTAACTATCCAGTCACTCCGTTCATCACCTGAGGAAAAATGTAGAATTTTCTGGAATTTTTTGGAAAGTAGGCAATATTTATAAACTTTGAGGTGCCTGAGACCGCAGAACGCAATACACATGCGCTATTTGGGTTTCAGCGTACAATTTGTGTTCCAGACGCCATTTTATGCGTAGTAGTTGTCATTTTTCGGTAAAATGGTAGTTAATATCAGTGTGGTACGTGCCGCACAGTATGTGTTACGTACCTCGTAAAGTTGACTGCATCGTTATATCAGTTTTGCGAGTCACTGAAGTATTGTTGCGTCTGTAGCCTCGTTTTTGTTTTGCTCGGCGGACATTTTTTCTCTCGCTTAGGTGATTTTCGGCTGTTTAAACTCTGTTTTTTGGACTTAAATAGACGTGTAACTTCACTTTTCGAGGTGCTGGATGCCCCCCTTGCTGTAGGTAAGCTTTTTATGTGTTTGTTGTGTTTATTTATTGTGTTTCTCATGTTTTCATGTGAGCTGGTTTAAGATGTTTTTTGTGTGTTCGGAATGGGTCGTAGCGCGTTACATATTTTTTAACCAGAGAGAATGAGGTGGTTGTGGACAAGGGCAAAGAGGGTTTACTGTTGTTAAGAGCTTTATATATTTGGGTCATAACTTTAAATTATATTCTGAAGGTTGTGGGAAGCTAGTGAGGTGACTGACAGAAGTGTGATAGAGAGGCCAGCAAGGAGTGAGTTGCAGTAGTAAAGTAGTAAAGGTGAGATGTGATGGGAGAATGGATTATAATTTTAACTATTTCTTGTGTAAGATAGTGATGCATTTTGGAGATGTTTTTTAGAAGAATTTTACATGATTTGTTTATTGACTGTAAGCGAGATGAAAGAGAGGTCAGGAGAGAGATCCAGGAGAATTAAAATAGAGAAGTGTGTGGAGTGTTGGGTCCAGAAGCCAGATCGGAGGGGATTAAGAAGGGAGTTGGAGGAAAGTTATTGGGATAGGTGGTTGTAGACAAGTCACTCAATCAGTTTTAATGTGCCATGAGGATGAGAGCGAGGGGGGCAGCCTGTGGTTGAGATGTCAAGGGTGGAAGTTAGTAAAGGGTGGTGAGGGGGCTGAGAAGAGGTTGTAGCATTTTTTGTAAAATTGTTGTTGGTCAAGTGATTGGTCATTTCTGTAGGTTCTGGTGGAGCAGGTTAAAGAAGGGCAATGTGTGGAAGGTGTGGTGAGCTTGCAGGTTAGCAGGTGGTGTCAGATAGTGAGTGGGGAGATGACAAGGTTGGTGATATTTTGTCATTCATGATACACATGTAATGTTGTGGGATTTATTAACAACACAAATCAGATAAACTAGCTACTTTCTGTGCATGTAAAGACAAGGAACTGCTCATTCAGTTCTCTTGGTCAGGTATTACTTCATTTACAGGATAATGGCATCTGGAAGAATATTGATATTGATATTGAGATTGATATTGATTATTCATTGTTCCCAAGATGGCAGTCTCATTTGTTTATGTTCCATTTTTTTATACATAATATATCCAAAATACTTGACATTCAAATACATGTTCTTACTAGCAACACTGATGATAAGCCACTCTGTTAGCAATGCTTCTCCCAAAAAGTTATTATGCAGCAGCCTAAATAATCTAAGCAGTTGGAAAGATAATCTTACATCAAATTCATCAAGTGGATCATTTTTGCTAAAATTATTTCAAAAGACTTTGTTTTGCTACCAAATCACTACATTTGTATTAAAAGATTAATTTATAGCCATTCCCCCAAAAACATTTTGGTATTAGATTTTTATTTTTTATTTGGAATATTTCCAGATTGACATGGTTTTACTCAAATATTAACACATTATAAAAGAAGCAGCAGGTATTGGGTAATGTGGGGTGCTTTGGAAGAAAAGCACATTTTACAAGACTCTAAGCCCTCCTATCTTCTACAGTTACTAATATTGTATAATATTGTATACTTCATTGTTCTTAACTCCTGTACAGCGCTACAGAATATGTTGGTGCGTTACAAATAAAAGTTAATAATAATAATAATAATAATAATAATAATAGTAAAATAATGATAGCCTTATGCTTATGCTTATAACAGATATGCTTATAATATTCTTCCTGTAATAGAAAGACTTTTGCCATTGCATTGTAATAATGTCCTTCCAATAATAATGCCCTTCTAATAATTTTCAGCTTCCAGGCAAATCCATCATGTGTGTATTAGAGGAACCACAACCACATTAGCCTAATGAGGTTTTGTTGTGAACATGTACTTACAAGACTGGAGTGAGATACCATCATGGATAATATGATATAAATATTTCTTTATCCAAATAATTATGGATAACCTTCTTGCCCTGTTCCATTTTTGTTATTGCCTATCTGTAATTTCAGAATGTATCCTAATAAAGCATACATGCATGTTTCTTTTCCTTCTCTTCATAAATATTTTTTTTAATACTTGTAAAATGCCTGTATATATTGGCATCATAGTGGGGAGTTAAAAATATGCTAATGATGATTTTTAGATATAACTTTTGACTTGCTGTACATACAATTGCAAAAAATGCAAACATTTAGGAAATTTAAATCACAGGATTCAAAGAGACATTGATGTAAATAATAACAAGTCATATTTTCACGCTCTAAACTGAAAGTAAGTAAAAAGTCATAAAGAATAGCTATGTAGTCTGGCCTTGAAAGACTATTAGAAACTAACCATATGGTTTCAGAAAAGCAATACAAAACTGGAAACACAATTGTTTAAGAGAACTGCTTTACAAATGAACCAGATGGTTCGCTAGAAAGAAGAATTAATGTTTTGCCTTCATAACATAACTCTGGAATTCTTCAAACAGAAGCAGAAACTTGATGAAGCATGATGTGGCAGATGCCAGCACATAATGTGTACAGTTTGTGCACTTGAATGTTACTAACTTTTATACTGGAGTACAGGATTGAAAAGTTTTCCTTCTGAAAGTAACACAGATGAAACATAACAGAGAGATGAAGAAAATCTATTTTAAATAATGTTTGTTTTTACCACTTTTAACAACAACTTTGTCCATCTATGGACTTAAATCCTCGACAGACGAATATGACAGCCAATATGAAAACCAAAGATATTTTTAATATTTAATATGTTTAATTTGATATTTTTGGTATTTAGTTGACAGAGCAAAAGTCATAGTTATTGCAGAAATTAAAAGTACACATATGTTGTAAATATTATTACAATTGGTTGTTTGTTAACATTTTTCACTGCATGATCTGCTTGTCAGAAATTAAAGGCCTCTGATTAAAATATATGGCCTCCTTTCCATGTACCCCAGAATCTAAAAGCTTAGTGAATTCACCCAGAAAACACTTCTGAATCTTCCCGGGGGCAGTACTGGAAATGGTCAGTCCAATGGTGCGAATGTGAGCCACTGTTAGTAGTGTTGGGAGGTCATGTATGGCAGCTACTCCTGGCCTGAAGAGAGCATGTGGTGTACAAGCTTAGTGCAAGCCCATTCTGAGCCCACTCTAAGCATGTCTTAGAACCACCTCTCCTCCTATATATTATCAGCCTTATTAAATTGCGATTCAGTAAATTTAAAAGGGCTCTATTTTGGCACACAGCATATTTTTTTACAGAAGTTTTTAGTTAGTGAGCTTCTATCCAAAAGCAAGGTCGTCACTAACTAAAAACTTCTGTAAATAAAATATGCTGTATGCTTAAATAAAGCCCTTTTAAATTTACCAAATCGCAATTTAATAAGGCTGTATATCCCCAATTACTGTGCAACTCATTGAAGTACCTGGACTTGTCTATGGTGCACACTGCTGCACATTGGAGTTTAGCGATCGGATGCCGGGGAGTGGAGCGGAGATCGCTGTTGGCGTGATTCCAGGAATGTGGGTGCAACTTCCGCATGAGAGACGGTATTCCCGCGAGTAGACTACAGAGGCTGTGAGTTTGCGGAAGAAGGAGAAAGCCTGCAGGCTGTCGGATCGGACACGAGACGGAGGAGGTACACAAGCCCACTGCTGAGGCACATGGGAGACACAGCCCAGTGGAAGCCTTTTGGACACAGTTTTCTCTGCGCCCAGATAAGATCTACTAAACAAGGAGGAATGAACACTGGCTACCCGGATGGAGGCCAAATAAAAGACACAACATAAAAGATGAGTTCAAAGGTATTTTGGGGCATGTGCTGGGAGATATAATTCAAGATCTGATAGGACTTGATTCAAAGAGAACTAAAAGGGAAATAAAGTAGGAGGAAAGGTGAAAAGAAGTAATTGGGCACACATTGAACTCTCTTAAAAAGTAATGAGTCACTGAAACACTCAAAGAGGATGAGGAGGATTAACAATACAATACTGAGAGCTGAAAAGCAAGAATGATAAGTAGTTACCAAATTACTAATTTACTAAAGTCAAGCCTTTAAAGCATCTATCAAAGCACCCTCCCTAAAAGGACTGATATAAGTTTCCATATGCCTAATAGCCCAGCTATATATTGTGCTGTCTTAGGTTATCTATAGAGGGTACAAGATGGCTAAAATAAAACATCCAATAGCTTCCAAGACAAAAAGCAAAGAAAAAAAAATCAAATACCTAATAACATCTCTCAGTTCTTCTTTACCAAAAATAAATTGAATCCCCTGGAAACATCCCAGGCAGAATCTTCCTTTCTAGAACAAAATACATATAAATCTCTGGGAATATCGCCACAGTCTTCAAAAGAAGGGGCAGAAAATTCTCATGAAGAACTCTTAACATGCTCCAAAATGATAGACATGTTGAGTGACTTTCAAGTTAAAGTTACATCAGAATTAACAAAACAGATTATAGAAAATACTAAATAACGGATAATAATTCACTTTTAAAATATACATACAATCTCGAAAATAAGTTAGAAGAACTTAATAACAAAATCAGTTACATAGAGGACAGGCCAAGGAAAAATAATCTGAGAATTAGAGGCATTGACACAAATATATCAGATAAAGAGCTGAATAAATATACTGAAGAGATGTTCCATAAATTAATTCCTCAATTTCCTAAGGAAGATTCAAAAATTTAAATTATTCACAAAATTCCTCTACCCCGAGGTTTAGACAAGTCTTTACCCAGAGATTTTATAGCAAGGCTCCATTTTGTACCATTTATGAAAGCCATACTAAAAGCAAATTTTTTGAAAAAATCTATGGATCCTCCATATGAGAAAATAAAACTTTTCTCAGATCTGTCGTCTCAGACATTAGCAAAAAGAAAATAATATTCTGCTATAACCGCAAGCCTAAGGAACGAAGAAATTAAATATAGATGGAAAAATATGTGTACAAATATGTGTATAAGTACTGCTCATCAGCACTTACCAACACCAAATGTTTGATGTTGGTAAGTGCTGATGAGCAGTACTTATACACATATTTTTACACTGTTTATGTTTTTATATCACTGAGGAAGCCTTTGGGCGAAACGCGTTTGATATTTTTTATGTTTTTAGATTATTGATTTTATTCATTTTAATGTGCCTATCCCTATTGGCCATATATGGCATGTATTGAGGATTATATGTTGCAATAAACACATGATAAACACACTATTGTTTGTATTAGTGTGTTTCAATTGTCTCCTATAGTAGACATAAGGAGTTGGAATCACATTTTGTTCTGTAGACACTATATAATAGTGTACCAAATAGCATTGGTGATCCAACTGTACCTGCTACAAAACCATCTGGATCGTATCCTGAGCTTCGGATGGAGATATAAGGATTGGACATCGGGTACTTCCAGAGCTATCCTGTTTAAACCATACAGATACCTCATAACCTTGGGGTCACCACATGTGAGTGAAACAATATATGACTGTTGTTTTGACGTGATTATACACTGATGTTGCACTAGGAGGTGGCGCGCTGTCTTTCCCCTACCCTTCTTATTATCTTCTCGTTATTTAACTTGGTAAAATTGTAAGGTAAATGTATTATATTTGGTTCCTTCTATTAGGATCGCTACTAGCTAGATATGAGGACAGGACAATGTGTTAATGGTATGTCAATTGTAAGGCAAACATACTATATAATGAGAGGACTATTTTGGCCTTCAGTGAACCGATGGATGGGACTGCAGTAAGGATCGGATTTCCAATTGTTCCTTATCCCAGGGATGACATTATAGGTCGCTGGGAGCCGGAACATTGGTGCCCCCCAATTTGATGCTCTCCCATGGGACATTCTGTTTAGGTACCTTTTTGTGAGATTAAAAGTAAAGTGTGATGATGTCCCTGAAATATCTTGTTATTATAACTATTCTCACTATGATCCTATAATGTTATGCTATACTTGCTATGCATGACCTCCCAATTAAGTTGGTCATCCTAACATTTCCTAAAATCGGCATTGTTGGCCTAAGTACGGAGTTGGAATTAAAGTTAAGTCCAACTCAGAATATATTTGTTAGGTGTTTGAATGAGAGAACGAATGAACTTCCCAATAATCAGTTGTTTGTAAAGAAAATAACGAGAAAGGGTACAGAAGGGGAAACAGTGAGGGGAAAAAGGGAAAATATTACACCAAAAGGAGATTAAATTAGATTTCTCTAGACAAAAGTATAATCTCCTCGACTAGGAGAAACAATATGTATAGATCTTTTAGAGAAAAGTACTTAAGGTACTTAGGACTTATAAAGGAATTATCAAGTTAAATTAAATATGTTTAGAATAAAAACACATAATGTAAATGAATTAAATTCCCCTTCCAAGAGGAAGATAGCCTTTAGGGAATATAGAAAAATGTAAGCTCATGTATTGCTATTACAGGAGACACATTGGAGTATACAATCTCTATGCTACATGTCGAATACAAATTATAATATTAGAGTTGATTCAACATACAATAAATAAACATGAGGTGTATCAATTTTATTTAGCTATCAGCTAAAAGTCTCAGAGGAGGCTAGAATTATAGATCCTTTAGGTAGATATATAATTTGGTGCGGCTCTGTTAATGACAAGTTTATGACAATAGCTAATCTATATTTGCCAAATAGAAATCAAGTTAAATTTTTTTAAAAAGATTCTTAAAGAAAGAAAAAAAAATAGAAAGAGTATGATAATCATTGGAGGTGATTTTTAAAATGCAGATAAACCCCATAAAAGATAGAGTCAGTACATTGAAAAAAAAAACAGAAAACCAGATCAAAAGGTTGTCCAAAGATTTTAATAAAGAAACTCTAGATTATGACCTCTTGGATTTTTGGAGAACACTACATCCTTATGATAAAGATTATTCTAATTTCTCTAATTGTTTTAACTCTTATTCGAGATTAGATTATTTTTTTATGGATATATATACTCTGAGATCAGTAAAGAATATAGATTTTAGTGTAACATCTTGGTCGGACCATTCCATTATTTGTACAACTTTGGAATATCAGAAAGACTATAGTAATACAAATAAATGGAAGTAAGACCCAATATTATTTAAAAATGAAGAGACTTTAGAGCTTTTAAAGAGAGAAATCAGAGAATTCTTGCCAAAATTCATAAATTAAGGGGGAAACCCCTAAGACTCCTATACATAGAACTGGATAAACAGCAGAGAAGTAATAAAATGTCTCCCAGTAGGGAGGGGACACTGCAGATCTCTAAAATGAATGATCAAATAAATAACATTTTACAAAATCAGGCAGACTCTTTAATTTGGAGATTTCAGCAGTCTCACTTCCTACTGGGGAACAAAACAAGTAAATATGTGGCAAATAAGCTAAAGAAGCAAAAAACTCAAACTAAAATATTAAGCCTCAAGGGACCGGATAAAAAAATCTATACTCATCCAGATAAGATAGGGGAAATCTTTACAGAATTTTATAAATCATTATACAATTTAGATAGTAATCCTACATTTAAAAAAACCTAGTAGAGCCAAAATAAATCTTCCCATTATAAGCGAAGAGCATCAAAATTAAGTAAATAAAGATTTTGGACGAAATCGATGAGGTCATTAAAAAAGAGAAATCTAACTAAGTCCCAGGCCCCGATGGGTTTAATAATTTATTCTATAGGTTTTTTTCTGAAAGAAAATAGGGAAAACCTACAGGATTTGTTCAACAAAATCAAAAATACAGGGAAAATAATACCGGTATTAGTTGAGGCTAAAAATATAAATATTTTAAAACCTGGTAAAAATCCAGAGGAAGTCACAAGTTATCGCCCTATTTCCCTTATTAATATTGACTTAAAAACTGATGCAAAAACCCTAGGCTTAATAGTATAATACCTAAATTGATTAATTTGGACCAGTCTGGTTTTCTCAGAGTCCATCAGGCCTCGGACAACACCAGACGTTTAATAGATTTGATGTTCCAGGCAAAAAAAGTAGGAGCCCCAACACTGACCCTGTCTCTAGATGCAGATAAGCCATTCGACAGGGTCAGTTGGGTGTTCCTGGAAGTAGTGATGCAAACATTTGGATTTACTGAATTTGCGTCCAAAACAATTAAGGGTTTATATAATACATTTTTGGCGTATATAGCGGGTTGCAATTTCGAATCAGAGAAATTTATAATTACCAATGGGACCCGTCAAGTATGTCCTCTTTCTGCACTGTTGTTACTACTTTTTATGGAGACTCTAGCTTCAAAAATAAGAAGCTCTAAGAAGATGAAAGGTCTAAAAATCGGCAATATTGACTATAAGATAATGTTATTTGCCGATGATATTATAGTGACCTTAACAGATCCAGTAGAATCTTGTGAACATTTACAAAACCTTTTGGTAGAATTCAGCAATGTTTCATACTTTAAAATACCATTTATAGAGGTATAAACTTATAAACTTTAAAAATACTAAAGAACTCCTATACATTTAATTGGTATTTTAAAAATATCTCTCACTTGGGCATAAGATTCAACTTTTTCAGCAAGAGAATAATAGTAGATGATATTAAAAGAAGTTAGACTGCTACTTTCTGAATGGCAAACAATAAGATTCTCCTGGTCAGCTCGGATTGCTGCTGTTAAAATGAGCATTATCCCCAAGTTAACCTATTTATTTAGATGTGTTCCAGAAATAGTACCCATTTACATTATTAAATATTTTCAGAAAACAATAGACAAATGTATTTATTTCGATAAAAGCGTGAGAGTAAAAAAAATTATAGCTGATAAAAAATTTGAATTAGGGGGCATTGGAACACCAGATATAAAAGAAATATGTGAAAATATCACTATAACCCATATAATTAACATGAATATACAACATAGGACAACATGTTGGAAAACTATCGAGGAGGATCTTATAGGAGCTGTCTCAATTAGAACATTACTAGGCAGATTTAATGAGGATGATGGAGTATGGGGTAAATTTGAGCTATTTCACACTCTCTCTTTGTCAGCCCCTATAGATATTCTAGAGGATGATTTAAGTAAAATAGAAGTAGACCTTATGAAGAAAGTAGGTATAGAATATATATCTGATCTATATCTCTTAGGATACTTATTAAATTATAGGGAGTTTCAAAGTATATATGGCCAGAAAAAAATATCTTGGCTAAACTATAGAACATTGATTGAAAAATTTAAATTAAAGAGATATATACCCCTAAATATGGATAAAATGTATAAATTAGGAGTAATTTCGATCAAAGGTCCTGTCTCATATCTTTCATCAAAGGTTAGTAAACTCAGAATAAAAGCCTTGAAATATATAAAATCAATGAGTGTAAAAGAATGGGAATATAAATGTAATTTGTCATATGAATATCAAGATTGGTTAAGAGCTTTAAGGCTAATAAAGAAATCCTCTATAAATAACACATAAGGGAGCTATACTTTAAATTAACGCAAAAGTGGTATCTAGTCCCTGTTATTAAGAGTTCTATAAATTGGAACATTTGGGATAAATATAAAGATACATTTATAGGGGTCTAAATAATTTAGGAGGATCCCTTCATTACTATATGATGTCTATTATTTTTCTTTGTCCTTTCATTATTGATTATCAAAAGTGTATCTAAAAGTTGGGTACAATAAGGGAAGATTTGTATGTATATGTTTTGTATGTTTTTTTATACAGAAAAAAAACAAAACACTACTGAATCTTCCCAACGACTACAGCCATATCAATGTGATCCTTACTATAAACATGTGACCATGGCAACAGGGCTATACAGGTAATGGGAAATATGTTTCATGGCATACATTCTTGGCCTCTGGTAGCTTCAAGACCGCTACAGGCATTGTAGGGGAATACCTCAGTCCACCATTTTCAATTTGCTGAGCTAATTCTTTGATGCTATAATAAGGATGAGGTACATCCTCTTCTGGATTGCTACCATGCCATGGTGAAGGGACTTGTGTACTTCGATGAAGCTGTAAGCTATACCATGTAGGGTCAGCCAAGATGGGCAGGTCATGGCAGAGAGGTCAGACAAATTGAGGTTCACTGGAAATGGCAACCCACTCCACTACCTTTGCTAAGAAAACTTTATGGACAAACACAACCAGAGACATAATGATATGGCACCAGAAGATGAGCCCCTCAGGTCAGAAGGTGCCTACCACATTACTGAGGAAGAGCAGAGAGCAAGTACAAGTAACATCAGATCTAATGAAGTGATTGGGCCAAAGCCAAAAGGACACCCAGCTTCAGATATGTCTGGAGGGGAAAGGAAAGTCTGATGCTGCAAAGAACAATTCAGCAATGGAACCTGGAATGTTAGAACTATGAAACTGGGAATTGGTGAACTTAAATGGACTGGAATGGGACATTTCACATCAGACAAGCACCAGAACTTCTACTGTGGTCCAGAATCCAGAAGAAGAAATGGAGTAGCCATCCTAGTCAATCAAAGAGTCGCCAAAGCAGTGCTCGGTTACAACCCACTAAATGACAGAATGATCTTAATTTGAATGCAAGGCATGCCATTTAATATCAGAGTGATCCAAGTCTATGCTCCAACCACGAATGCTGACGAGGCTGAAGTTGTCCAGTTCTACAAAGACATTCAAAACGTAATAAATATAACACCAAGAAAATATGTTACTATCATCATAGGAGACTGGAATGCTAAAGTAGGGAACCAAAAGACTCCTGGAATAACTCGCAAATTTGGCCATGGAGTACAAAATGAAGCAGCATAGCAAACACCCTCTTCCAACAGCCTCTGAGACAACTCTACACATGGACCTCACCAGATGGACAACATAGAAATCAGATTGACTATATAATTTGCAGCCAAAGATGGAGGAGCTCTATACAGTCAGCAAAAACAAGACCTAGGGCTGACTGCGGCTCAGACCATGAGCTTCTTATTGCAAAGTCAGACCACTGTCAGACCAGGCAGATACCAAATAAATAATATCCCTTGTGAATATGCAGTGGAAGTAACAAATACTGTAGATTTAAGGGACTAGACATGGAAGATTGAATGTCTGAAGAACTTTGGAGCGAAGTTTGCAACATTATCCATTAAACAGCAACAAATAATATCCATAAAAGAAAGAAAAGTAAGAAGTCAAATCTGATGAGGCTTTGAAAGTAGCCCAGGAAAGAAGGAAAGCGAAAGGTAGTGGAGGTAGAAAAAGATTTGTCCAACTGAATGCAGAATTCAAGAGGATAGCAAGATGAGACAAGGGGACATTCTACAATGAACGATGTAGACAGATTGAAGAAGATAACCGAATGGGTAAATCAAGAGATTTCTTCAACAAAATTGGGAACCTAAAAGGCACCTTTCATGCCAAGGTGGGTGTGATAAAAGACAAACATGGTAGGGACTTAACAGAAGAAGATCAGATAAACTAAAGATCTATACAGGAAGGATCTTAACAGCAGCGATGACCTCAGTAGTTTGTCCAATGAGCTGGAGCCAGACATCTTGGAGAGTGAAGTGAGATGGGCCCTAGGATGTCTTGCTGATGATTTGGCTGCAGGAGATGATGGAATGCCAATTGAACTATTCAAAATTATACAGGATGATGCTGTGAAAGTGTTGCTTGCCTTATGTCGACACATTTGGGAAACTCAACAATGGCCAATAGACTGGAAAAGGTCAGTCTGCATCCCAATCCCCAAAAAAGGCAGTGCCAAAGAGTGCTCCAATCAATTAATTGCACTCATTTCACATGTTAGCAAGGTAATGCACAAGATTCTACATGCTCGACTCCAACAATATATGGACCAGGAACTACCAGATGTGCAAGCCAGGTTCCGCAGAGGAAAAGGTACAAGAGATCAAATTGACAATGTCCGTTGGAAAGCAAGAGAGTTCCAAAAAAACATTTACTTCTGCTTCATAGACTATTCTAAAGCCTATGAATGTGTGGATCTGAGGCGATTTTTATTGTTAAGGAGGTCTGCCAATGTAATTTGTGTGATTGGCATTAAGAAATCCCAAGTTGGACAAGGCATGGTTAAGCAATAGCAAACACATCATTATATGAATGTGCAAGTGGTTTGTGGTTCCAACATGCACTTACAGAGTGTGAATGCATGCTCCCCGGGAAGTACTCTTGAGGACCATATTCTGCTTCAATCAAGCCTAAATCAGAGATTCCAGTCCAGTGAATCCCAATCTAATTTGCTCCTGGTTGAGTATATCCAACTTTTATTACACTACTCTATCAAAACCATTGTGCCAATCATCACTGTCAACTGTTGTGTAATTTGATCAATATGAGAAAATCCTAATGCTTTGACAAAGGCATCTTTGTTAAGACAAGATCAGACCATAAAATGTTAGCGTCATCTGCAAAGTAATCACGTGCTGTACAAATGTAACCTTATGGCACCGTATTACACATGTGAGCACATAAGGTACGCAAAATGCCCACTCATGTATAAAATAAAAGAAGGTGTTTTATGTAGATATGTTTAAATAAAATAAATATGTGCTGTGTGTATTAATATGTGTTATCTAAAGGTGTAGAATGTAAGAATAATGGTGGAGGGTAGGTAGCAGAAGGTGTGTGTGGGGGGTATGTTGGATATAATCAGTCAATGGGTGTTGGATTAAATAGGGGGTATGTTTTAAGGGGGTATTGGTGGTGGAATAAGTATATGGTGGTGGGTGTGTTAGTGTGGGGGTATATGGTAGATAGGTAGGTATGGGCTGGGTGAACTATAGTGACAATCAGTAATATATAACTTAAATGTGATTATGTATATGCATATGTATATGTGTGTATAAAGGCAATAGGAGAATATATGTTAAATAATGTATAACCAGAAAATCATACTCTCACCATCTATCTCCTTAATTCTCTCTCACAAAATAAGTAAGCACCATTACTGGAACTTCCTCGGTAGATGCAAGACAATGTTGAATAACCCACAGAAATTGGCTTGGATATTGATACGTCACAAGACCTGGCTATTACTCAAGCAAGCTATTTGTCCTACCAGTCAAAATCTCTATATCCAAACTTGGAAATATTAACGAGTAAAACGTTCCAGGATACACAGAACAAATGCTTAACTTGCAGAGATAAAGCTCCCAAGTAAGTCTAAATTTCATAGATTAATTGTTGATATTTTTTTTTTCTTTCAAATCAAAATTCAGAAACAAAATGTAATAATCATTGATACATCTTTGACATGCTTGTGCCACTTTTGCTAATTTTTGAATTTTACATATCCGGATCAGTATATATATAAGTGTAACCTAAATCCATCAATCTATGAATTCTGATGCGTTAATAATTGAATCAGGGTGACATTAAATACTCGATTCTAATATTTCAGCTAAACAGCATCATCCAATTTTTATTTAAAGCCAGAAAACATGCTAATAGTCATTAGTTTTTGTAGCAGCGCCTCATAGTTGGAGCTCCTTTAGTAGTATTTTTTTAGAGTGGAGAGTTTTTTATGTGGACTTAGGATGGATTTTTCAATCAACACTGTGAGACCAAGACCAAGAATTTGTATTGGCCACAGATATTGCAAAGCTCCCTTTCCCCCAGGAGGTGGGAAAGAGTTAACTCCTGGAGAGGTTTACCCAGAAACACCTGATCAACGATTTTAAAAGTTTGGGCCAGAGAAATGGTGGGCCATTTATGTACTGCAGTCTGGCAGTGAAAGCCTCTAATTGAGGCAGGTGTAGATTGGGCCTTCGTCCCCGGAAAGGCGGTGAAAGCAAACTGTGGAGAGTTTGCTTAAAGTAGAATACAAATTCACAGAAGTGTACATTGTTTATGAGAGCTACAAAGAGAGAAACACAGATTGGCGTTTACTGGAGCTGCAAGAGACACCCAAGAAGACTGTTTAATTATGAAACTGGAGAAAAGACACAGATATACAGAATCGTTGAGCTAAAAAGCAAGCCACAGAAGAAAGGTGAAAGACTGGACTTCTTAGGATATAGGACAGTAATGAAATATAAAGTAATGGACTGTTTGTTAGTTTTTTGCTCCATCTAGGATGGAAGCGTTGTCAGTTAGGAAACTGTTTAGCAGTGCAGGTAGTGTTCTGTAAGGCCTATATGTTCTAATTTATTTTTGATGCATCATTTTTGTATTACTAGTGTTAATATAGTAAAGTTCAAAACTAATTTAAAGACTCTTGTAATTGTGTTCCTCCATCAAAAGTGGAAAACAAGGGCACAGACCCAGTGGGAAACAAATAGCTTGTTGCATCAGTTTTCAAGGGCAGAAGATTGAGGACATGGGCTTTGTTAATTGGCACTGGAAGGCGTAACAGTTTTTTTAAGTATACTTCTGCTCCAACAGGTTTAGTTCATTTTTTTATTTTGTGTAATTACTTTTTCATTTCATGTAGGGTTAGTGTTTCAGAATAGCTTACATAGATTTACAATATGGACCCCTTTGGTTGTAGAAAGCGTGCCATGGGGGTCCTTGAGGTCTACTGTGGCTAAGGATTTATAGCAGACATTGGGGGAATCCCCAGGGACCCCAGGCTCATAGGGGTTAGTGGGTCATAGGCAGATGGCTCGTAAACCCCATGCATTAGTTTTTATTGTTATTTAACACTTTCTCTGCTATGGAAAGTTGTTTATATAGATAGTTAAGATTCAGGGAGGATGTTACAGATAGTGTAGTGTGTTCACTTTGGTAACTTTCAGCAGCATTGATAAGGAGCTTCAAACTCTGAATCCACCCTAGGGCTAGATAACAATGAAAAACCCTCCTTGATGTGTGTCACTTAGTTTGAGGGATTTTTTAATGGAGCCATATTATAGTAGATACCAATGGGTACCATTGGTTTATATGTGGAATTAGTGCTCCAAAATGAATAATGTGATCTACTATACTTAAGGTTCATTCTTAAAAATAATATTTAGCTATATGGAATTTGGCTAATGCTTCTTAATTAACAGAATCTAGCAGTTAATTACGTTTTTGATATTTATTCTTTTTTCTGTAATTGACGTAAGAATATTGCTTCAATGCAGTGATATAAGGCTATTCAAGACTGAATGCAATATTTTTTAGTGCAATAGCTATATTTGTGTCCAAGCAAGAAATACATAAACATTTTTAACATAATTATTTGTTGACTGAAAACAATTAATATCTGAAATAAGCTATTTGTTTTCAGTATAGTTACATTTTAGTGATCAGTGTGAGAAAACAAACCTTAAATAAAAAAAACATCCTTGTTTTCCTCAACTACATTTTATCCAAGCAATATGAATTCCACGTTTCATATACATGTATAATATCACTGCATGGAAATCTGGTCTGCATATTTTACAATTAAAATGTTATACACTGATGAAGTCTTTAATCAAAACTATTGAACAGATTTGATGGCAGAGATTTTATATGGAGAAAACAAATGTTTTGAAGTCTAGTAGTTGGAAAATGTAGACAAAATGTTTTTAATGAGTTTGTGTTGTGGTTCTGTTATATTATTTCAGACGTAAATCCAATGCCGGATCTACCTTTTTGGAGCCCCTGGACAGTAAAGTGGAGGAGCCCCTACGAGTGCGTGTACAAGGTATACACGCACTAATTTTTACCTTTTCTGTGTGTGTATATCGCTCTCTTGCTGAGTGAGCAAATCACAGACATTTCCTCATAACAGCCATTTTTACAAAATGGCAACTCATACACCAAGGACAATTACTTATTTATTAAATGTATTTGATGGTGGCCATAATAATGCACAAACCAATTATTTATATTTTTCAAATATCTAAAATATATTTTTCAAATAATAATAAAAACTAATCATGAGAGTTAGGAGGCGCTGAAGAATAAAAATATAAATTGATTAAAAAAATGTGTCTAAGAGCATAATAAACCAGGGGAAGGGTCATACAGCTAGTTTTTGAATTAAAAAATAAATAAATGTTTATGCCAAACAGATACACACATAGAGACACAGACATAGACACACACACAGGCAGACATAGATACACACACAGAAACAGGGCTGGGATTACATTTCTGGAGCCAATGGCTTTCATCCTATGCACAGTGCCCATGCTACTGTGTGCATGCACATGTCATTCCCGAAGTGGAAGCACGTGGCAATGAAATTCCTCTCAAAACTCTGTCATTTTTACCCCATAGCTACTTACAAAACTACTTAAGGTAGTTACTATCCATAGAACACATTATATGCCCTCACTAGTTCTCCCTTTCTCTCTCTGCTGCCTCTGATACACTGTATGTGCACACTCCTAGATGTCTGCACTCCCCTTCTCTCTCTGCTGCCTCTTATTCCCTGCATTGTCACACTCCCTGGTGTCTGCACTTCCCTTCTTTCTCTGCTGCCTCTGATTCCATGCATGGTCACACTCACTGGTTTTCACCCCCTTTCTCTCTCTGCTGCCTCAGATTCCCTGCATGTACGCACTCCCTGGTGTCGGCACTCCCCTTCTCTCTCTGCTGCCTCTGATTCCCTGCATGTGAACACTCCCCGGTGTCTACACTCCCCTTCTCTCTATACTGCCTCTGAGTCCCTGCATCTGCACACTCCCTGGTGTCTGCACTCCTATTCCCTCTCTGCTGCCTCTGATTCTCTGCATGGTCATACTCTCTGGTGTCTGCAACCCCGTCTCTCACAGCTGCCTCTGATTTCCTGCATGTGCTCATTCGCTGGTGTCTGCACTCCCCTACTCTTTCCGTTGCCTCTGAATACCTGATTGTGCACACTCTCTGGTTTCTGCACTTCCCTTCTTTCTCTGCTGCCTCTGATTCCCTGCATGGTCACACTCACTGGTTTTCACCCCCTTTCTCTCTCTGCTGCCTCGGATTCCATGCATGTGCGCACTCCCAGTTGTGGGCACTCCCCTTCTCTCTCTGCTGCCTCTGATTCCATGCATGTGCACACTCCCTTGTGTCTACACTCCCCTTTTCTCTATGCTGCTTCTGAGTCCCTGCATGTGCACACTCCCTGGTATCTGCACTTCCCTTCTCCCTCTGCAGCCTCTGATTCCCTGCATGGTCACATTCTCTGGTGTCTGCACTCTCCTTCTCTTTGTGCTGCCTCTGATTCTCTGCATGTGCACTCTCCCTGGTGTCTGCACTCCCCTTTTCTCTCTGATGAGTCTGATTCCCTGCATGATCACACTTGCTGGTGTCTGCACTCCCTTTCTCTCTTTGCTGCCTCTGATTCCCTGCATGGTCACACTCCCTGGTATCTGCACTCCCCTTCTCCATCTGCAGTCTCTGATTCCCTGCATGGTCACACTCCCTAGTATCTGCACTCCCCTTCTCTCTGTGCTGCCTCTAATTCCCTGCATGTGCACTCATATTTGTGTCTGCACTCCCATTCTCTCTATGCTGCCTCTGAGTCCCTGCATGTGCACACTCCCTGGTGTCTGCACTCCCCTTCTCTCTCTGCTGCCTCTTATTCCCTCCATTGTCACACTCCCTGGTGTCTGCATTCCCCTTCTCTCTCTGCTACCTCTGGTTCACTGAAGGGTCACACTCCCTGGTGTCTGCACTCCTTTTCTCTCTCTGCTGTCGCTAATTTCCTGCATGTGCACACTCCCTGGTAGCTGCACTCCCCTTCTCTCTCTGCTGCCTCAAATTCACTGCATGGTCAAACTCCCTGGTGTTTGAACTCCCTTTCTCTCTCTGCTTTCTCTGATTCCCTGCATGGTCACACTCTCTGGTATCTGAACCACCCTTCTCGCTGTGCTGCCTCTGATTCACTGCATGGTCAAACTCCCTGGTGTCTGCACTCCCCTTCTCTCTCTGCTTCCTCTGCTTCCCTGCATGTGCACACTCCCTGGTGTCTGCACCCTCCTTCTCTTTCTGATTAGTCTGATTCCCTGCATGGTCACACTCCCTGGTGTCTTCACTCCCATTCTCTCTCTGCTGCCTCTGATTCCCTGCATGTGCACACACCCTGGCGATGGCACTTCCCTTCTTTCTCTGCTGCCTCTGATTCCCTGCATGGTCACACTCACTGGTTTTCACCCCCTTTCTCTCTTTGCTGCCTCAGATTCCCTTCATGTGAGCACTCCCTGGTGTCTGCACTCCCCTTCTTTCTCTGCTGCCTCTGATTCCCTGCATGGTCACATTCCCTGGTGTCGGCACTCCCCTTCTCTCTCTGCTGCCTCTCATTCGCTGTATGTGCGCACCCCCTGGTGTCTGCACTCCCATTCTCTCTCTGCTGCTTCTGATTCCCTGCATGTGCAAACTCCCTGGTGCATGCACTACCCTTCTCTATCTGCTGTGTCTGATTCCCTGCATGGTCACATTAATTGGTGTCTGCACTCCCCTTCTATCAATGCTGACTCTGATTCCCTGCAAGTGCGCACTCCCTGTTGTCTGCACTCCCCTTCTCTCTATGCTGCCTCTGAGTCCCTGCATGTGCACACTCCCTGGTATCTGCACTCCCATTCTCTCTCTGCTGCCTCTTATTCCCTGCATTGTCACACTAGCTGGTTTCTGCACTTCCCTTCTTTCTCTGCAGCCTCGGATTCCCTGCATGTGCGCACTCCCAGTTGTGGACACTCCCCTTCTCTCTCTGCTGCCTCTGATTCCATGCATGTGCACACTCCCTGGTGTCTGCACTCCCATTCCCTCTCTGCTGCCTCTGATTCCCTGCATGGTCACACTCTTTGGTGTCTGTACTCCCCTTCTCTCTCAGATGCCTCTGATTCTCTGCACGTGCACACTCCCTGGCGTCTGCACTCCCCTTCTCTCTCTGCAGCCTCTGATTTCTTGCATGGTCACACTCTCTGGTGTCTGCACCCTCCTTCTCTCTGTGCTGCATCTGATTCTCTGCATGTGCACACTACCTGGTGTCTGCACTCCCCTTTTCTCTCTGATGAGTCTGATTCCCTGCATGGTCACCCTTGCTGGTGTCTGCACTCATCTTCTCTCTTTGCCACCTCTTATTCTTTGCATGGTCATTCTCTCTGGTGTCAGCACTCTCCTTCTCTCTGACCTTCCTCTTATACCCTACATGGTCACACTCTCTGGTGTCTGCACTCCCCTTCTCTCTGTCGTACCCCTCATTCCCTGCATGGTCACACTCTTTGGTGTTGGCACTCCTCTTATCTCTTTCCTGCATCTGATTCCCTGCATGGTCATATTCCCTGGTGTCTGAACTTCCCTTTTTTCTGTGCTGCCTCTTATTCCCTGCATGAACACACTCCCAGGTGTCTGCAATCCCCTTCTCTCAGTGCTGCCTCTGATTCCCTACATGTGAGCACTCTCTGGTGTCGGCACTCCCCTTCTTTCTCTGCTGCCTCTTATTCCCTGAATGTTCACACTTCCTTGTGTCTGCACTCCCTTTCTCTCTATGCTGCCTCTGATTCCCTGCATGTGTACACTCCCTGGTGTCTGCACTCCCATTCTCTCTCTGCTCCCTCTGGTTGACTGCACGGTCACACTCCCTGGTGTCTGCACTCCCCTTCTCTCTCTGCTGCCTCTGATTCCTTTCATGTACACACTCCCTGGTGTCTGCACTCCTCTCCTCTCACTGCTGCCTCTGATTCCCTGCATGGTCACATTCTCTGGTGTCTGCACTCCCCGTCTGTCACAGCTGCCTCTGATTCACTGCATGGTCACACTAATTGGTGTCTGCACTCCCCTTCTCTCACTGCTGCCTCTCATTCCCTGCACGGTCACCCTCTCTGGTGTCTGCACTCTCCTTCTCTCTTTGCTGCTTTTGATTCCCTGCTTGTGCACACTCCCTGGTGTCTGCACTCCCCTTCTCTCTCTGATGATTACATAGTTACTTGGTTACATAGTATTTAAGGTTGAAAAAAGACTTTCAGTCCATCAAGTTCAACCTTTTAAGATCTCCTCTGATCTGCAATATGCGGATTAACTATTAATTCATTAGTTGTTAATTAATTATTAATCAATTATTTAATGTTTTTTTCCTTTTTTTTATTATTAATTGGTCCAGAGGAAGGCAAATAGAAAAAAAAAAAAATACACAAGCGAGACTGAGCCAATTGTCTCAAAAGGAAATGTAAAAAATTTGGAGCAATACAGCCTCTCTAATTATCCATGATAACCCTGAATTCCCTTTTTAATTAGAAATAAATCTAGTCCCCTTTTAAAGTTATCTATCAAATCCGCTGTCACCACCTCCTCTTGTAGAGAATTCCACAGATTAACCACCCTTACTGTGAAGAACCCTTTTCTTTCTTTGAGGTGGAATCTTTTTACTTCTAACCTTAAGGGATGTCTTCTTGTCAGTTGAAAACCTCTTGGCACAAAAAGCTCCCCTGACAAATCTTTATACTGACCCTGGATGTATTTATATAAGGTAATCATATCTCCTCTTAGACGCCTTTTTTCTAGACAAAATAAGTTTAATTTGGTTAGTCTTTCTTCATAACTTAGCCCCTCCATTCCCCTTATTAGATTTGTTGCCCTTCTCTGTACATTTTCCAGCTCTAAAATGTCCTTTTTATGAAGTGGTGCCCAAAATTGTACTCCATATTCCAAATGAGGGTGTACTAGAGATTTGTATAGTGGCAGAATTATATTTGCTTCCCTGGCTTATATACCCTTCTTAATACATGCTAATATTTTATTTGCATTTGCAGCTGCTGCTTGGCTTTGAGCACTGTTACCTAGGTGGTTGTCCACAAGCACTCCCAAATCCCTTTCAATACCTGATACACCTAGATTTGCTCCATTAAGATTATAAATTGCATGGCTATTTTTCCTTCCCAGATGCATAACCTTACATTTATTCATATTAAATCTCATCTGCCATTTAGATGCCCATTCCTCAATTTTATGTAAATCCCCTTGGAGGGAAAGCACATCATTATCTGATTTAATTACCTTGCACAACTTTGTGTCATCAGCAAAAATGGAGACACCACACTCCAATCCTACCTCTAAGTCATTAATAAATATGTTAAAAAGGAGAGGACCTAATACTGAACCCTGAGGATTCCCACTTACCACATTAGTCCAATCGAAGTATGTTCCATTTACAACAACCCTTTGCTTCCTGTCTTTTAGCCAGCTCTCAATCCATGAGCAGATATTTACTGCAATTCCTGTATCCCTTAGTTTGCCCAATAGTCTCCCATGTGGCACTGCATCAAAAGCCTTTGCAAAATCCAAAAAGACTACATCCACTCAGTTGCCTTGATCCAGGTTCCTACTAACCTGCTCATAGAAACTAATTAGATTTGTTTGACATGACCTATCCCTCATAAATCCATGTTGACTCCTACTTATAACCCTGTTCAAATAGACATATTCTTGTATATTATCCCTTATTAACCCTTCTAAAAGCTTCCCCACTACAGAAGTGAGGCTCACTGGTCTATAATTCCCCAGATTTGCTCTTGCTCCCTTTTTAAATATAGGTATCACATCAGCTTTTCTCCAGTCATCTGGTAGAGACCCTGTGCTGAGTGAATCTTGAAAAATGTAATATAATGGTTTGGCTATTACAGAACCCAGTTCCCTTAGTACCCTTGGATGTATTCCATCAGGACCCGGGGCTTTATTAACATTTATTTTTTCCAACCTCTTTTGGATTACTACCTGTGTTAACCAATTATTTGGCAAAGGTAGTGTAGCCCCATTATGTTGCAGTGTCCCAACCACTTGTACCTCCCTTGTGTATACCGAAGAAAAGAGCCTATTTAGCTCATCTGCCTTTTCCTGGTCACTAATTTTTAGACAGCCTGTTTCACATTCTAATGTTCCTATAGCTTCCTTCCTCGCCTTCTTCCCATTAATATACTTAAAAAAATATTTTAGGGTTAGTCTTACTCTCTTTTGCAAAACATTTTTCATTTTCTATTTTAGCCAGTCTAATGATGATTCTGATTCCCTGCATGGTCACACCCCCTTGTGTCTGCACTCCCCTTCTCTCTCTGCTGCCTCTGATTCTCTGCATGTGAACACTCCCTGGTATCAGCTCTCCACTTTTCTTTTGCTGCATCTGATTCCCGGCATGGCCACAACTCCCTGGTGTCTGCACTCCCCTCCTCTCTCTGCTGCCTCTCATTCCCTACATGGTAACATTCCCTGGTGTCTTAACTCCCCTTCTCCCTTTGATTCTTCTGATTACCTGCATGGTAACTCATGCTGGTTTCTGAATTTCCCTTCTCTCTTTGCTGCCTCTGATTCCCAGCATGGTCACACTCTCTGGTGTTAGCACTCAACTTCTCTCTGACCTGCCTCTGATCCCCTGCATGGTCACACTCTCCAGTGCCTGCACTCCCCTTCCCTCTGTGCTGCCTTTGGTTCCCTGCATGGTCACACTCGCTGGTGTCTGCACCCCCCTTCTCTCTGTGCTTCCTTTGATTATCTGCACGGTCACACTTCCTAGTGTCTGCACTTCATTTCTCGCTCTGCTGTCTCTGATTCTCTGCATGTGCACAATCCCAGGTGTCGGCACTCCCATTCCCACTCTGCTGCCTCTGATTCTTTTCATGTGTACACTCCATGGTGTCTGCACTCCCCTTGTCTCTCTGCTGCCTCTGATTCCCTGCATGGTCTCACTCCCTTGTGTCAGCACTCCTCTGCTCTCTGACCTTCCTCTTATACCCTACATAGTCACACTCCCTGGTGTCGGCACACCCCTTATCTCTGTCATACCCCTGATTCCCTGCATGGTCACACTCTCTGGTCTTGGCACTTCCCTTCTCTCTTTCCTGCACTCCCTGGTGTCTGCACTCCCCTTCTCTCTTTGCTACCTCTGATTCCCTGCATATTCACACATCCTGGTGTCTGCACTCCCCTTCTATCTCTGCTGCCTCTGCTTCCCTGCATGGGCACACTCCGTTGTGTCTGCACTCCCTTTCTCTCTCTGCTGCCTCTTGTTTCCTGTATGGTCACACTCTTTGGTGTCTTTACTCCTTTTCTCTCTCTGCTGCCTCTGATTCTCTGCATGTGCACAATCCCTAGTG
Organism: Discoglossus pictus; assembly: GCA_027410445.1. NCBI lineage: Eukaryota > Metazoa > Chordata > Amphibia > Anura > Alytidae > Discoglossus > Discoglossus pictus. The sequence goes on along the minus strand of CM050163.1, from coordinate 156,800,605 downwards.
CCTGCACTCCCCTTCTCTCTCTGCTACCTCTGATTCCCTGCATGGTCAAACACCCTGGTATCTGCACTTCCCTTCTCCCTCTGCAGCCTCTGATTCCCTGCATGGTCACATTCTCTGGTGTCTGTACTCTCCTTCTCTTTGTGCTGCCTCTGATTCTCTGCATGTGCACACTCCCTGGTGTCTGCACTCCCCTTTGCTCTCTGCAGTCTCTGATTCCCTGTATGGTCACACTCCCTGGTATCTGCACTCCCCTTCTCCTTCTGCAGCCTCTGATTCCTTGCATGGTCACTCTCCCTGGTGTCTGCACTTCCCGTCTCTATTTCTTGCCTCTGATTACCTGCATGTACACACTCCCTGGTGTCGGCACTCCCCTTCTCTCTTTGCTGCCTCTGATTCCCTGCATGGTCAAACACCCTGGTATCTGCACTTCCCTTCTCCCTCTGCAGCCTCTGATTCCCTGCATGGTCACATTCTCTGGTGTCTGCACTCTCCTTCTCTTTGTGCTGCCTCTGATTCTCTGCATGTGCACACTCCCTGGTGTCTGCACTCCCCTTTTCTCTCTGCAGTCTCTGATTCCCTGTATGGTCACACTCCCTGGTATCTGCACTCCCCTTCTCCTTCTGCAGCCTCTGATTCCTTGCATGGTCACATTCTCTGGTGTCTGCACTCTCCTTCTCTTTGTGCTGCCTCTGACTCTCTGCATGTGCACACTCCCTGGTGTCTGCACTCCCCTTTTCTCTCTGATGTGTCTGATTCCCTGCATGGTCACCCTTGCTGGTCTTTATGCAGGCTCCGTATGGCTACCGAGTTACGGCCTTGAAAAAATGGAGATGGTTAAAGTTATAACTTACAGTCTCCAGAAGCCTTTGATCTTTCACTTTCACAAGACTTACGAGTGCAAATCACTATTCAATGCTACATTTCCCCAAGCCCACAAATGTATTCACACTTGTAAAAGGCAAATGAAGGAGAAAATCCAACGAGTGCTAGAAAGGGGGTTATACACCTATTCGTAGCACTGTAAATGCAAATGAAGAAAAAAAACAACTGTTAATTCATTGTTATTGTAAGCAAATATAAAAGGCTGTGTCTTCTTTTTCTGTCAGTGGTAGTCAGTTTTCCAGCTGGAGCAGCAGCCATGTTGGGTATTGCTGTTGTTCCACATTTCTTCCTAATAATAAATTTCTTGGTGTCATGACTGCGAGTGGGGTGAGTATAAGATATTTTCCACAAAAGGGTATCAATGAGTTAATACATATCAGGCAACCCATATGGACTAGAACAGTATTTGCATTAATTTTCATAATTCTTTATTTTGTTTTAATATTTATAGCATTGGCTAAAAATGTTAACGTCAATAGCCACCACTTTGTTTGCTTTATGTATAATATTTACTGCAATTCTCACACTTCAGTTACAATATATTTCACAAGTTTGGTCTTTATAACCATCAACTCATATAAGGCAAAAGTGGTAACTCTATAATAATAATAATAATAATAATAATAATAATAATAATACGTTTTATTTGTAACGCGCCAACATATTCCATAGTGTTGAACGTGGGTTGAAAAATGAGAAAAAATACAATATTGACAAGTAGTATAAATAATGTAGAGCCCTGTTTTAAGCTTAGAAATGTATCTAAGTGCTTTTACCCAAACACCCTATAAGATTGGAAACTCGCCGCTTACAATCTAAAGAGAGTGAAATAGGCAGGGAGCTGGGGTAAAAATGTGAGATAAGGAATAGTGAAGGTCAGGAAGGAAGTGAAATTAACTTGGGTGTGAGGTCTGGAAATTGTTTCCTGCAATAATGTGTCAGGTAGCATGTTGACAGGAGGGAAGTTACAAAGAGCAAGGGAGGTTGAGGTGTGTCAGGAGAGTACGGAGTTAAGTAATGAATGTGTGTCACTAGTAGCTGTGAGAAATGCAGGTGATAGTGAAAGGACATGTGTTATAAAAAAACAAGAATCATAGGTAGGTGGGTGGGTGTCCAGGTGCTTGAATGGAAAGAGAAAGTTAAACAGAGGAAATTCATTATCAAGAGACTGGAGGGTGTGTGTAGGGAGGGAAATAGATAGGTTGTGTGGGGAGGAGTTGGAGGGAGGGACATAGAGAAGCCATGTGGTTATTTCTAGGACAACCAGAGGGGGATGGTGCATTTAGCAGATACATACAAATTGTGCACATTAAGCTAAAGAGAAAGTCTAAATTTAGCAGTAAAATCACTATAGCTGTATGGATAAATACTTTACTTTTGGTTAGTGGTGTAGGGTGCAGTTAAGCCCAGGCTGCAGAAAACAGGATAGATGTTATTCTGTCCAGGAACTTGAATGGAAAGAAAAACTGCTTGTATGTCAACTAAATTGTAGTTCTTTAATTACAGTATATTTTGCACATTAATATCTTTATAACAGTTATCTCTTAAAAACTAGTTGATGTCATTATTATTATTATTATCATTAATAACCTTTTTTTGTATTGCGCCAACATATTTTTTAATGCTAAACAGGGCAGATACAAGTCAAAAAACAAACTTAACAAATTACAAAAGAATAGAGGGACCTGTTATTGATTTTAAAATTAAGCATGCAAAGTGCTTTCTTGCAAACTTAGAGCGTCATTCAATTTAAAGCCCACATCTCTCAGTATATAGGCTGTATGTCTGTAGGCCTGCTACGGGATCTCAGTCAGCTACAATTCCGGTGCTATTCAATTGAACAAGCCCACAAGTTACTGGCTGAAAGCCGAAACCAGAAACCATGCACTTGTACATAGCATTCCAGGGCGAAACATGATCAATTAAGCAAGACTGTAACTACCCATTTCGAAACAGTCAATAGAAAATGAGACCGTCATCATTATGTCAGTCTAAAATTGAGGTTACATGTCAATCAATTAGCGTGTGGAGGTCTGATATGCCATCAGACTTGCAAAACACAAAATAATAAAAGTTAATGCCTATACTGTTCTAGTCCATATGAGTGGCCTGATATGTATTATCTCATTGATTCCTGAGATCGATATAACCCCAAAATGAAACATAAAATAAAATTATTTTTGATTGCCGATTTTCGAGCTTGAGACTGTGCAATTAATTCTGTCTTCCATCTCTTTCCCCGTCATTTACAGTGCAGTGTTGATTTTGTATTATTTTTTAAAGTGCTAAGGATATGTCTTTAACCCCTTTGTGGGTCCTCTCTTGTTCTTGTAGTATTTTCTTCTACAATTGCCTTTTACAGGTGTTAAAACATTTGCAGGCTTGAGGAATTGTAGCAATTGAATAGTGATTTGCAATTGTAACTCTTGCGGACGGGAAAGATCAAAGGCTTAGATGGGGTGTAATTTACTGTTGTAAAAACCGCAAAGATTTCAAGCACGTGACACGTAGCCCATTTGTGGCTCGCAAAAAAAAACTCTAATTGAATAAAAAATTGACTTACAGCCTCTATTATGGGCTACTGTAACTTACAATATCTCAATTGAATGAGGCTCTTACAGTCTAAAGGGTATGAGTGTATTATAGAAAGGTAAGGTAGAATGTATTGTGTAAATTAAGTATGAATTTGAAATGCTTCTTTAAATAGGTGAGTTTTTAGAGCGGTTTTGAAGGATTTGAGGCAGGAGGATAGTCTAGTGGTGCGAGACAAGGAGTTCCAGAGAATAGGTGCAGCATGAGAAAAGTCCTAAATGCAGGAATGAGAGGAGGTGATGAGAGGAAGAAAGAAGAAGGTCATTAGCAGAGAGAAGAGGACAGTTGCGAGAGTATTTAGAGACAAGAGTAGAGATAAAAGAGGGTGCATTATTATTGAGGGCTTTATATGTTAAGATTTTTTATTTTATTCTGGAGGCTATGGGAAGGCAGTGGAGTGACTGACAGTTTTTTGCTGCAGACACTGAGCGTTGAGTATGGTAGATTAGTCTAGCGGAGGCATTCATTATTGACTGAAGTAGAGAGAGAGACGGGTGATAAGGAGGCCAGCAAGGAGAGAGTTGCAGTGGTTGAGACAGGAAATGATAGAACTCCAAGACCACAGGCCTGAGTAGTGGGTGTGATGATGGCATTGTAAACGGTGAGACATATATGAGGAGTGGAAGCTGTGGAAGACTGTGGAAAGATTAGGAGCTTCGTCTTTGACATATTGAGTTTGAGTTGATGGGCAGACATTCCAGGAGGATATGCTAGAGAGGCACTTGGCATATGAGCTAGAAGAGAGGAGGATAGTTCTGGTGCTGAGAGGTAGATATAGATGGTATTGAAATCCAAAATAATGTATTAGGGTACCAAGTGAGAAAGTATAGATGGAGAAAAGGAGGGGACCTAGGACAGATTACTTAGGTAGTAAACATTCAGAGGGTGAGGCGATGAAGAGGAGCCAGAGAATAACACACAAAATGTTTGGTTTTCTATATATGATGTGAACAAAGAGAGAGCTGTGTCATGGATGCCGAGATAGTGAAGAATATGGATAAGAAGTGGGTGGTCAACTGTGGCAATGGCCGCGGAGAGATCAGTGAGAATAAGAATAGAGAAGTGGCCCTTTTATTTGGAGGTTAGCGTGTCATTGGTGACTTTAGTGAGAGCTGTCTCTGTGGAGTGATGGGACCGGAAGCCAAATTGGAAGGGGTCATGGAGCGAGTTGGAGGAAATGAATTGGGAGAGGTGATTGTAGATCATACATTCAAGTAGTTTTTAAACCAGGGGAGAGATAGGGTGGTAATTAGATGGAGAGGCTGAATCAGATGAGGATGAGTGTAAGGATGAGTGTAATAATGGTGGGTTTTAAAGGTGATGGAAACTTGCCTGTGTTAAGGAAAAGGTTGAAAAGATGAGAGCTGGGATAAATGTGGTAGAGAAGGGGAGGGATATGTTGGGATGGAATAGGATCATGTTTACTAGTTGTAAGACGAGAGGTTGATACAAGACTAGAGACTTCATCCTCAGTTACAGGGTCAAAGGTGTCCATATTGGATGAGGGAATGGGTAAGTATAAAGGCTGGGTGTTGTTGGTTTGTTGAGAGGAGAGTGAGTTGGGACCACACTTAGAGGAGAGTTTGTTCCGGATATTTTCAATTTATTATTATAGTGGCTACGAAAGTCTTCACCCACGAGACAGGAAGGGACAGGGGATGGTGGATGGCAGAGGAGATTGAGAAATTGTAATGTGTGGAGGCAATGACAGGACAGTGAGAAGGCGAGCAGACAAAGAAAGGGTTTTAGCACAATGGAAAGATATTGTGGGTCAGATGGTTACAGGTTTCTGTGGGTTCTGGTGGTTATGGTCAGAAAGAAGGAGCGGAGAAATGGTAAGGTTAGATATATGGCAGAGATATGTAAAAATGAGTGACCATAATTGTGAGTTGGGGATTCTGTCCGTTGTGAGAGGCCAAGGGAAGAGGTTAGTGCAAGTAGTTTTATGGCTGTAGGGGAGGAGGGAGAGTCAATGGCAATGTTAAAATCACCAATAACAAGAAAAGGTATTTGCTTCAAAATGGGTGTGCTATATTCATTGTCTATGGCTATGTACGTGGAAACATATATACAATTTCACTCATCTTATTATTTGTGAACAAGAAAAGTGCCTGATGGTAATTTAGGAAAATATTAAATGGGGAATATAAACCACATAAAAACATTACATAGAAGCTGATAGAAGTGTAAGTAATATATATAAATACTAAAACCAATAATTAAATCCAATTATATCAAACAACCTACACTAATCAAACCGAAATGTGTCTAATGCACAAACTGGTAAGGAAGGGACGCAGATATAGGTCACAATTACTATGTGAAAAAGCAATAGAAACCATGAGCTATATACAAAACAGCTATAAAAACCATGAGCTATATACAAAAACAGTGCAATACGTGACATAACATGTGTGTAACCTAAAAGTTAGCAAAAACATCACCACTCATTGATAAAAATGATTTATATAGTCAATCACATATTATAATTGTCAAACTGTGATTCGTCATCATGTTTGCGCGCCTCGCACAGAAGTTTTCCTAGCTCGGAGCACTTAGCCGATGAGTGCCGAAGGTGGTTATCGGCTGCAAGCCTCGTGTAGAGAGGCGAGCAGTTGAGGCATTGAAACTCAGAGCACTTAGGCAGAAATGAGAGCCAAAGGTGCTCCTGCGAGCCTCGCAAAGCGATGCGAGCTCTTGAAGCATTGGAAAACATGGGACTTAGGCAGTAATGCGAGGCGAGCAGTTCAGGCATTGAAGTACGTCGGACTTAGCCTCCGAGCAGTTAGGAAATGCAGGATTGCCTTAGGCTGCAAGGAGTTGAGGAACTTACAAAAAATTGTGAGGCGTGGAACTTACAATTTTTTTTTTTACGAGGTTGGAAAAATACAAAGTTAAAGGCCGAACCGAGCGAAAAGATACGAAAAACAAAAAAAATCAAAAACAAACTAAAAAAACTCACACACAGCACAGGGGGCAGCCAGGATGTCTGGGAGTGAGGTTGCACGTGAATTTAAGCCAAATTTAAAGAGTTTTGGCACTCAAAAATCGACTGAGAGAGAAAAAAATGGCGGACGGAAAAAAGGAAAACGAGGCAAAACACCGCCAGCCGCGTACCAATTTTACACTGGAAAGTACGAGGTACAAAATACACTATTAGAAAGGATGGAAAATGCTTGCGAGAAGCGTAACACATAGACAATCGCCACCATTTTAAAACACTAACTTGCAACTAATAACATCACAAATCTAAAATGATGCTTTACCTGACTAAACAAATTATCTGGCCTCGCGCAAGCAGCCTATTTATACTGCACACTTGGCACATTGCTGACACCTCAGGCCAGCAACAGTCCTACTTTACATTGTATGCTACAGGAAAATAAAAAGAGATTATTAGCTGTTCAGGATATTGATTACAGGATAGAGTGGATATAAAAAGTCTACACACCCCTGTAAAAATGTCAGGTTTCTGTGCTGTAAAAAAATGAGACAAAGATAAATCATTTCAGAACTTTTTCCACCTTTAATGTGACATATAAACTGTACAACTCAATTGAAAAAAAAATGAAATCTTTTAGGTGGAGGGGAGAAAAATAAAAAATAAAAATAATGTGATTGCATAAGTCTGCACACCCTCTTATAACTGGGAATGTGGCTGTGTTCAGAATTAAGAAAGCACATTCCAAATTGTGTTAAATAGGAGTCAGCATACACCTGCCATCATTTAAAGTGCCTCTGAGTAACACCAAATAAAGTTCAGCTGCTCTAGTTGGTCTTTCCTGACATTTACTTAGTCGCATCCCACAGCAAAAGCCATGGTCCACAGAGAGCTTCCAAAGCATCAGAGGGATCTCATTGTTAAAAGGTATCAGTCAGGAGAAGGGTACAAAAGAATTTCCAAGGCATTAGATATACCATGGAACCCAGTGAAGACAGTCATCATCAAGTGGAGAAAATATGGCACAACAGTGACATTACCAAGAACTGGCGCTCCCTCCAAAATTGATGAAAAGACAAGAAGAAAACTGGTCTGGGAGGCTACCAAGAGGCCTACAGCAACATTAAAGGAGCTGCAGGAATATCTGGCAAGTACTGGCTGTGTGGTACATGTGACAACAATCTCCCGTATTCTGCATATGTCTAGGCTAGGGGTAGAGTGGCAAGACAAAAGCTTTTTCTTACGAAGAAAAACATCCAAGCCAGGCTACATTTTGCAAAAACACATCTGAAGTCTCCCAAAAGCATGTGGGAAAAGGTGTTATGGTCTGATGAAACCAAGGTTTAACTTTTAGGCCATAATTCCAAAAGATATGTTTGGCTCAAAAACAACACTGCACATCACCAAAAGAACACCATACCCACAGTGAAGCATGGTGGTGGCAGCATCATGCTTTTGGGGCTGTTTTTCTTCAGCTGGAACTGGGGCCTTAGTTCAGATAGAGGGAATAATGAACAGGGAGAGAAGGGAATAGGCAGAGGAGGGTGGGCAGAGAGAGGAAGAGAAGGGAGAGAGGAAGGAGTGAGAAACAGGAGAGTAGAAAGAGGGGGAGAGGGAGAGGGAGAATGGAGAAGGAGAGGGAGAAGGGGACAGAGAGGTAAGTAGAGGAAGAGGGAGAAGGAGCAGAGAGAGAGAAGGATAGAAAAAGAGAAGGAGAGAGAAAAGAGAGATGGAGGATGAGAGAGGAAAATAAGGAGAAGAAGGGGAGAAAATCAAGAGAGAGAAGGGTGGAGTGAGAAAGAGAAGGCGAGAAAGACTGAGGGAAGAGGGAGAGGAAGGAGGAAAGGTGACAGATAGCAAAGGGAGGAAGCGAATGGAATGGGAGAGAGAGAAGGTAGAAAAGTGACGAGAGATAGGGGGAGGAGGATATATATATATATATATATACTGTATATATATATACATATATATATATCTACTGTATATATATACTGTGTATATATATATATATATATATATATATATATATATATATAATATGTATAATGCTCGCATCTGTGGGGGGGGGGGGCGAGCTTGGGGACAGTCTCGGAAGGCAAAAGCTCAAGGTACACCAATTTGTGAATATATTACCTATACTTCTATCATGCTTTTATGTGGTTTTGGTACCTTATTCAATATTTTGAATATTACATTAACAACAGGCGCTTTCCTTGTTCACAAGCAATAACATTGAGCCTGATTCAGTTGCAAGGCCGCAACTTGAACATAATAGGCTGTATGTCTGTGGGCCTGCTGCAAGCCTGCAGCAGCCGTAACTTATGGTGCTATTTAATTGCCCAGGCCCGCAAGTCCTGGCCCGATTGCGCACATCACAAACCATGCTATCGAAAGTAGCATTTGCAAGCTTAAACATGATTGATGACTTTAGAAACAGCCAATGGAATGTGGGTCCGATTGTGACTCATGGTTCAAGCCCGTTGAATTGAATTACGAGTTACGTTCGGACCCACATTCCAGATATAATGCATTATTGATAAAGTCGTAAATATGATATACTATTACATGCAAGTTCCATTATATGTATTAACACATTGATTGCCAGGAGCAATATAACACGTAAATTAAACATGAAATCAATTATTTGTTTTGGCCAATTTGCGAACTTGAGAATGGTGTGCTATTATTTTTAAGACCTAACTTCACTTTCCCTTTTACTAAAAGTACAGTAGAGAGTTTATATATGTATTTACAGTGCTCCGGACATGTCATTAAACCCTTTGCGAGATCTCCTCGGTACTAGTAACCTGAGGTTTGACTATTGCCATTTGTGGGGCTTGACGGAGTGGTTAGCGAGGGGGAATCAGAGCAGTTGAATAGTGATTTGCAATTTTAGCATTCGCAACTCTTGCGGTCGTGAAAAATCAAAGGCTTGGAGGGGCATTAACTTGCGATGTGAACTATCGCAATGAATTACCTATCCGGCACCTATGGGGACTCCCAATTGCCGGATAACTGTAGTTGCCGGTTAATCGGGAGTCCCCGAATTTAAGGGTCTAAACGACCCTTAAACCTCCCAAAAACTCATCAAAATGCCCTTCAAAAGACATTAGCACCTCAACTAAGCCATTTAGGGTCCCAAAAAACAATTATAAAAAAAGATAGCATTTTTTTTGCAGTCTCGAACTGCTGGTTAGTACCGGATAGTGCTGGTTTTGGTTATGCCGGTTTACTGTAATCTTTTCTGTGGGATATGATTCAGTGCTATTTAATGCTGTTGTTAATGCAATATAATTGATCATTATCTATGTGATTATAAGATTTATTATGACCTTATCTGATGGGACACATGATGTTTTAAATAAGTTTTAACCTATTTCAATAAAACATTGTTTTTTAATTTTACTGTCTCTGATCTAATTTCCCATGTGTTGTTGGTTCTCTATGACAGGACTAGATGGTGGTTTAATTTAGTGTCTTTCTCTATAATTTCCTTACATTTCACTTCCTCTCTAAAACATGCAACAATTACATCCATTCTTAAGAAACCATTTTTTGATTCTGCATCTGACTATTGCCCTTTGTCTCTACTTCCCCTGGCTTCCAAACTACTCAAGTGGCTCGTCTACAACCGCCTTACCTAATTTATTTCCTCCAACTCCTTTTTTGACACCTTCCAATATGGCTTCCGGATCCAACACTCCACTGAGATAGTTCTCACAAAAGTAACTAATGACTTTCTCACCCCCAAGTCATAGGGTCACTTTTCTATTCTACTTCTTCTAGATCTCTCTGCTGCCTTTGACACAGTTGACCACCCTCTTCAAATCCAAATCCTCTGCTCCCTTGGCATCTTAGACACTGCTCTCTTATGGTTCAAATCATACCTTCAAGATAAAACATTTTGCATCTCCTTCTCTGGCACCTCTTCTTCTCTTCACCACCTGACTATTGGTGTACCCAAAAGTACAGTCCTAGGCCCCCTCCTCTTTTTCAACTATACATCCTCAGTTGGAACCCTAATAAAGTCTTATGGATTTCAGTATCACCTATATGCAGATGACACTCAAATCTACCTCTAAGTACCAGATATATCCACCCTCTTTTAACACATGTCTCCAACTGCCTCTCAAGTATATCCTCCTCCTCATGGTACACACTGAAAGTTTCTCAATTATGACACGCCCAGGAAGGGACTAGTTGGCGTCTAGTCAAGTGGATGGCGGTGGTCCATTTGTTTGCAGCAAGGGATCTTATCCACGCTATGCAACTTCTGGCTGAGAGAGGTGATCTTCTGCTGTATATACCAACCTTATGAGCATCGCAAGTGAGAGGACATGTTGATGATAAGGGTTCGTGAAGGTCGAGGACTGACATGCTTAAGCTCTGGACGAAACTGCCTACACACGATTACCCACTGAACTAGATTTCAGCTCCAGAGATCCCAAAGACTCATTACAGACTTATTTACAGCGACAATACTCTGCTAGGAATAAGTAACAGTTAAGTGAGGGCTCTTTAGCCCTATCAGAAGACTTCTTTCTATATTATTGGTGAAAAGTCTAATTTGCCGATTTATAAAAGATGCTAAGGGTATTACTCACTTTAAATCCCATCACTACATGGTGAAACAAAAAGTGAAATTCCTGCTCTGAAAAACGCAGAAAAAAGCATCTAAAGAATTGACCCTTTACCTGTTTTGGTACTGTAAAAGAGAAATATTATTTGCTGATCCCTTATTTTTGTGTGTTTTTTTTTTTTTAGATAATTACAACTTATTTTCCTAATAAAAAAATGGAAAGGAAGAAGAAAATAGAAAGGGGAGAAAAAGAAATGGAAAAGAGAAAAAGAGGAGGGAAAAGGATGAGAAAGTGAGAAGGAAAAAGGATGAAAAAAAGGGGAGAAAAGAAGGGAAGAAAAGAGGGGAAAGAGGAAAAGGAAAGGGAAAGGGGAAGGATAAGAAAAAAGGGGGAAAAAGAAAAGAAAAGTAAAAGAAAGAGATAAGATAAGAGTTAGTTAAAAGAAGATAAGAAAATCTTGTTTAAAAATGAGAGATAAAGAAAATCAAGGGGGCAAAAGTAAATCTAGGGATAAAAAGAATCCTCTCCTAAACCTGCCAGCAAAGAAAAAAAAATGGATAGTTCAAATAGTTCATTATTGGACTCCTTAATTACCAAATTAGGGATTGAGGAAGAAATGAGAGTTACCCAATGAGATAAGGAATCCAATGTTGGAGAAGAACAAATGACAATAAACTCCATTAAAATGCATTTTAAAGAAATTCAAGAGACAATTAAGATTGAGTTTTCTCAAGAAATTTCTAAAAATACCTCTGCAATTAAAAATCAAGCTAAAGTTATTTAAGATTTAGAATCTAGTCAAAATGAACCTAGCTCGGAACAACAAAGCTTAAATAAAAAACTTAAGGAATTGAGAGAGCAAGTTATAGAGCTCAGTCATAAATCTGCTCGCTTAGAAGATTTAGCTAGGAGAAATAATATCAGAATTCGTGGAATGTCAGAAGCTAAAACAATCAAAGATCTAAAAGGCTACATTTGCACATTCTTGTCTGAATTGCTTAAAACTGAAAAGATTAATAAAGACTTCATAGAAAATATCTACCGAATTCCTCTTCCCAGAAATTTTGATAGGATGGTTGCTAGAGACATGATAGTCAGGTTTACCCATCATGCTTTAAAAAATAAAAAATTTAAAATATCTTTTGAAAGCAAAACCTTCCAAGTTCCATACAAGAATTTACAAATCTATTCTGATATTTCAGGAGAAATCCTGAATAAAAGAAAGTTTTTTAGAGAAACCACCAAAAATTTAAGAGAAAAAATCATTCTATATAAATGGTTATATCCCGTGAAATTGGTGATTTTCTACAAGAATCAAAACAATATAATTACAACTAAAGAAGAAGGAGAGGCCTTATTGGCAAGATGGCCCATCTGACTGTCACGTTAAAACAAGTGAATTGCTTCCATTGATATACTAAATGAGTAAGAATTAATAAGGAGATGAAATATGAGGAAGCAATTTATTTTATTTCTTAGAGAAATGTGACTTATTTGGGTGTTTTTTGCACTAAAGCATCTTTAAGAGGGGAAATAGGGGAGAGAATGGGGAAGAGGGAGGTTAATAATATAATTTTTTGGGTACTTAAGCACTATTGAAATATCAAAATTTATTTTTAATCTATATTATATAAAACATTCACATTTCTATATAATTGAATTTTATATTGTTGGGATATATAATAAAAGGGTATTGAAATGCAATCAAATATTTTAGCACTTTTCACAATTGCACTTTTTGAAAAATAACTTAAGTTCATCTAGATATAAAAAAAGATTTATTCATAAATATAAGCTTGCTATCACATATATAGTTGTGAGCATACGAGCCGTTGCTCATGCTTGCGGGCTCGCATAGCGAGCCAGCGGCCCTCGCAGAGTGAGGGCTGTGGGCGAGGGCCTCGGTTGCAGGCATGGAGCGCCGAAGGCGCTACTTGCCAGCAATTGCGCCCTTGCAAAATTTACATTCAAACGCAAACAACCACACAACAACCGCGACCACGCAAACAACACGACACACCAACTACGACCCTCGCAAACTTTACAATTTCATTGTCGTCATTTTTTGACGGGCAATTCGCTAGTTCCAATATATCATGGAAGCGAGGTATTAAAAAGATATTAGGAACTAAAGCTGTAGAGAGGCTCCTTTTTTATTATTGCCTTGAGTGGTGCACTACTTTTTTGTTCACTGTTTTTTTAGACATTGGTATGGGAAAAGGGGAAATACATATTGTGTTGCTTTAAATAAATTATAAAATAGATGTGCATATTTTGTTTATAAATGAGATTGGATAATTACTGTATTTAGTGGTAAATTGTTTTTATTTGTTTTGGCTAACACCCAAAAAGGGTTGTTTTGGCACTAATATGAGAAAACAATGTGGTATATTATTAAAGACAATTATATATGATACAAAGATAAGTTAGAAATATACAATATCAGTGAGGATTCCGATATCTATTGTACTCAAGTATTTAAGAGAGATATACCTTGTATTATATATTTTTTTCTTTATATGCAAATCAAAACTCCATAAATGTTCATTCGATCTATACTCCTTTATATTAACCACCTATTCATATATTAGATAGATTTTTATGAATAATGCAATTATATGCAGGCATAAAGCACTTTGTATCATATTTATTTCATTAATAATTTTGCACTAGTTTAACCTCACATTATATTATTCAAACTTTATTATTAATTCCAAATCTATATAATTCAATATTTCTTTGCAATGTTTATGAAGCACTTTATGTCACTCAAACATCTATATTACTAAAGTTAATAATTATCAGCCTTATTAAATTGCGATTCGGCCAATTGAAAAGGGCTCTATATAAGAACATAGCATTCTTCTATAAAAATATATGCTATGTGCTTATATAGAGCCCTTTTCAATTGGCCGAATTGCAATTTAATAAGGCTGTATGTCTATAACAAAAATATACTATATTTTTGAAGATATTAGCATTACATTGCATTTATGAATTTAGACTAGACATGTTATTTATATCATAATGTCTCCTGCGTATATAGAAATTTAGATACTATAAATATCAATTAGATAGTATACGTCTGCATATCATTTCATTATTTATGCTTGGGGAGTGAACATATCCAATAATTAATTCAGTACGGTACAAAGCACTTTATATTATAAGTACTTTATAAACTATTCTGCACAGGCTCTATTGCAGTCAGATTGATTTAAACTTTATCATCACCTAGCATTAGCACTTTATAAATTAATTTGTACTAGCATTATTATAGTCAGATTATATTTTGATTATCAAATATTATAAGATTTTTGAATCACATTATTTAGTCACAATGCAAAGAATAAAATGGATTAAAACTCTAAGCTAAATAATCATAAAAGGCATACTAAGGGAAAAGAGAATATTATAAGAGATTCTAATCAATTGATTAAATCCTTCATTTTTGGGGGTGGAAAAAGGGGAACAAATATTAAAAAGAGGTGTATATATTAGGACTCATTGGATTTATAAAATGAACAAGGGATTAATATGATTAAAATTGTATTAAGATAATAGTTGGGTAGATATCTTACTACTACAAGAAACACACTGGCAAAAAGACAAAATTTAGTATCAAAGTTTTGATATTGTGTATAATGCAACTTTTAAGAAAAAAGCAAGAGGAGTATCCATTTTTTTTAATAATGATGTTTTGCTGAGTGAAGAGCTGGTGACCCCAATGGAAGATATATACTTTGGGTTGGAAAAATAGGTTAAGAAGTAATTTCTTTGTTAAATATATATGCCCCGAATAATAAACATAATTATTTTATTAACCATGTACTGGCTCGTTGGAATAGATTTGCACAAGGAACTTCTATAATTGGCAGTGACTTTAATATAATAATTAATTGTTTGTTGGATAGGAAGTCATCCAAGCATACAGATTTTGATACAAATATATTGAGGAAAAATAAACAATTTGTAAAAAGTATTTTGAAATATAACCTTTATGATACATGGAGGATTTTATACCCAAATACAAGAAATTATTATTTTTTTCAGCTAGACACCACACTTATATAAGAATCGATTATATCTTTACAGATGTTAAATCGATTTCAAAAGTATTGGAAGCTTAAATAGGTACAATTGATATTTTAGACCACACATTTGTGTCTGCTAAACTTAATTTGGAAACATCGAAATTGATAATCCCTCAATGGAAAATGGATAATTCTTTATTTGAGGTTGAGGATAAAAGAGAGAAGTTGAGAAAGACAGTGAGAGAATTCTTTGAAATGAACATAGGGTCGATCAAACTTAAATCCACTTTGTAGAGTGCCCATAAGGCTTATTAGAGGGGTATTTTGATTAACTGGTAGAGCTTGAGAAATAAATAAAGAGGAACTACTTTAAGACACTTAAATATTGATTTATTTAAATGGGAGATCCTAAATAAACAAAAACCTAATGCAGTTCATTTAAGCAAAATTAAGGAGTGTCAATCTCAAATAAAAAAATAAACCAGTTGATAACAGATAGATCTGTTTGGAAAATCCAATGACAATTGTACTTTTACGGGAATAAGATCAGTAAATTATTAGTGAATACAATCAAGAATAGAGTAACAAGGAAAAGAATAGAAACTGTATATAGTAAAGGTATAAATAAACTGGCAGATATTGCATTGGCATTTTCAGATAACTCAAAATTTCCTCAAATCAGGAACTATATAATTTTGAATTAAATCCACAATTTATAAAACCAACATCAGAAAAAATTTAAATATTTCTGAATAAAATATCTCTTCTGAGTATCTCAGAGCCCCAATTACAACTTCTTAATAGCCTTATTACAAAAGCTGAAGTTGAGATAGCCATAAAAGAGCTTAAATTATATTCTTCTCCTGGCCCAGACAGCTTCACTAACCTTTTCTATAAAATCTGCCAACCTATTATATCTGAACACTTAAGAGATATTTTCAACAAAATAAAAAAGACAGGTAACACCACAAGTGCATTTTTACTTTCCTCCCTTGTCCCTGGTAATTTAGAATGTAGTGGATACAGACCCATTTCCCTTTTAAATACTGATTTGAAACTTTATTCAAAAATGTGGGCCACTGGGTTAAATACTATAATTAAAGATTTAATCGCAAAAGACCAGAATGGTTTTGTTTTGGGTAGGCAGGGAAGTGATAATTCTTGCAAATTAATGAATCTTATTGAATATGTCGGAAGAAATAATACTCCCACCCTTTTCATGTCAATAGATGCAGAGAAAGCTTTTGACAGGATAGGGTGGGAGTATATGAAACTTACTTTAGATAAATTTGGTTTTAGGGACCTTGGCCGTTTAGCCACAGGAGCTCTCTATACAAAGCCAGAGGCAATGGTATCTAGCCTGGGATTTAGATCATGGAAATTTCTGATTAGTAATGGCACGAGACAGGGGTGTCCTCTATCCCATTTCCTATTTACCCTTTTAATAGAGCCATTGGCAGAAACAATAAGGTGTACAAAGCATATCAAAGGGATTAAAATCAAGGAAACAGAGCACAAAATAGTTTTATTCGTTGACGATGTGGTATTAATGTTGACAAATCTTAAATCTTTGATAAAATATTTACAACAAATATTAAATGAATTTAGCTTAATTTCATATTATAAACTTAATTTACAAAAAATGGAAATATTAGACATAAATCTGAAATCAGAGACTTTAGAAATTTTAAAAGTGAAATATCCTTTTAATTGGTCCAATGGAAAATTCACACATTAAGAATAATTTTTAATAAAGATATACAAAATATAATTGCATACAACTACAAAAATCTTTATGAAAAATGTGTGAAAATCATATAAGATTGGAAAAATAAAAATCTTTCTTTTACAGGTAGAATAGCTGCTATAAAAATGGCATATCTCCATAGATTTAACTACTATATAAGAACATCTTTGTTTGTCTTCCTTTATATTGGATTAAAAAGTTTCAAACTTTATCAGATAATTATTTTTTGAAGGAAAAAAAATCAAGAATAAAAAAAGATATTTTAATGAAAAAGTTTACCAACAGAGGCATTTCATATCCAGATCTTAAATCTTACCATGACGCCACAATGCTTTCCCATATAGTTAAGTGGATAGATCCAATTACTACATATTCATGGTCACAAGTAGAAGAAGCTTGTCTTAAATACTCCTAACTAAGTTGCTTGATGTTTCCTGAAGACACAGCAGAAAATAAAAAAATGACCGAGTCCTGGTTAATTAAAAAAGCTATAGCCTTCTGGCATAAAATTAATTAAAAAATGTATTTAGTTTTGTATCTGAGCCCAATTATAGGTAGTCAAGATTTAAAGAGGACAGTACAAATCTTTTTTTTACCTAAATGGATTAATAAAGGAATAGATACATTTCAAAATCTTTACCTAGGAGAAGAATTGGCACAGTTCGATTATTTAGTTAAAAAATATAATATTGATAAAAAAGATTGTCTGGAATACATTAGACTGTAAATGATATTGAAAAAACATAATTTGTATAATGCAAAACGGGAGGTAAAAACTAATTTTGAAAAATTACTAAGATATAAGAACAGAAAACATTTGATATCTAAATGCTTTGAAATTATTAGAGGACAAATCATTTAATATGAAAACCTGGGAATGAGATCTAAAAGTATCCTTTTCATTAGAGACTTGGAAGAAAGCCTTTTACATAAGTAATAAATATGTTAAAAATGCTTCGTTAAGAGAGGTCTATTTTAAAAAAAAATTAACAGATGGTACCTTGTTTCGGAGAAAATTAGCCGATTCTCATTAAGAACAGACCAAAATATCTGGTGGAGGAATTGCGACTGGCCTATACCTTTCTGCATATTTGGTGGGAATGCCCTCCTATTCAGATCTTTTGGAATAATTGTTTCCATAAAACACATTGCTCCATCGTTGCAAGTGCCTATTTTACATATAATGCCATTGGGATTGAAACATTCATCACAAGCTTTTATTTTACATATTTGCACAATTGCAAAATGGTTGATTGCGTCCCACTGGAAACAACAAAATAGCCTATCTTGGAATGAAATTATAAACTTACTTAAAAGAAATAGAGCGTTAGAATTTTTTTTAACTGATCAGTACTAATTAAAAGTAATATAACCAAATGGAAAGTTTGGGATAAGCATTTTAACCCTGAACTTAATTGAGGGAATAAAGTAAACTTGAGTATGTTTTTGGAAGAGAGGGAAATAGAAATAAAAGGAGAGCAAAAAAGACCCCTTTAGGGATATGCCATCCCATTCCGCCCCCCCTCTTTTTTTTTTTTTTTTTTTTGTCTTTTTGTCTTCTTTCTGTCTTTGTTTTTGTTTTTGGTTTACTTAGGTTTTAAGAAAAAAGGAAAGTGTATAACTAAATAAAAGGGTAAATAAGAGAGGATATCAAAAATTGTACTACTTTTTATTTCTTAATATAATTTATGATATTTATGTTTGAATCTTAACAAAACCATTGTTTTGTATATGTCTTTGTATTTTCTATGGGGTATGTTTTAATTAAAAAACAATAACAATATAAAAAAAAAAAAAAAAGTATATTCTCCTTGATGTCTGCCCACCACTTCAAACTCAACATGTCCAAGACCGAACACCTAATCTTCCCACCCTCTACTTCAGTTTCAATCTCTCACATCTCTCTCACTGTCGACAATGCCATCATCACTCCCACTTCCCAAGTCCGTTGTCTCAGTTTTCTACTGGACCCTGCCCTCTCTTTCATTCCTCCCATACAGTGATTATAAAAATCCTGCCTTCTTCATCTAAAAACATCACCAAGATACATCGGCACGCCGACCTTCGAGCGCTGTACACTAGAGCGCCATCATCAGAGCGCAGTTCTCTGTGCTCTGAAGATGCTCTGTGCTCCAGCCTGCCAAGAGGCTGCCAAGGCTAAGGTAAGGGGCTATTTATTTGTGTGGCAGTTAGACTGGCATGTGTAACACCCTTACCTTAGCCTTGGCAGCCTCCAGTAAATATGAGATAGGGGCCTCTGTAGCAGATGGGATGCAGGCTGTCATTCTATTTATCCTACTCTGAACTGCTGGCTAGAGCAGAGAGCTTCATCAGGGCGCAGTTCTCTGGTGTCCAGTGCACAAAAGACGTGCCACCAAATAGGTCATTACCTCACACAAGACACAACGAAGATTCTAATACACTCTCTCATCATATCTCATCTTGACTACAGCAACTCGCTCCTTGTTGGCCTACCCATCTCCTGTCTGTCACCACTTAATGAATCCCTCTGCTAGACTCATCTACTGTACTCATCAATCAGTGTCTGCAGCACTTCTCAATCAATCACTTCAATGGCTTCCCATTCCCTCCAGAATTCTATTTAAAATCATGACCTCCTAACCTACAAAGCCCTCAACAACAGCGCAACCTCTTTATCTCTGCCCTCATCTCCTCAGGACTTTTCTCATGCTGCCCCTATTCTCTGAAACTCCTTGCCTTCTCCACTAGACTTTCTCTCTGCCTCAAAACCTTCAAATCCTCACTAAAAAGGCATCTGATTAAAGACACCTACCATCTTCCACCTTAACTTGCACATCATATCTTTCACTCTCATGTACCTCAACCAATCTCTTTAGATTGTAAGTTTGCAAGTTTTCAATCTTGCTTGGTACTTTGGAGAAGCACTTTGGACACTGGTTTCTAAGCTGAAAAGACAGGGCCCTCCATCCTTTGCAACACAGGGGAGGGAGAAAGGGAAAGAGAAACATGGCCGGTAGGAAGGAGGGGAGAAAGACATGGGAGGGAGAGGGGGAAAGAGACAAAGGGAGGAGGAAGACAAAGGGAGGGGGAAGGGGGGAAAGAGACACAGGGGAGGGAGGAGGGGAGAAAGACACAGGGAAGGGAGGAGGGAAAAGAGACACAGGGGAGGGAGGAGGGGAAAGAGCAATTGGGGAGGAAGGGAGAGGGGGAAACAGACACATGGGAGGGGGGAGAGACAAATGGGATGGAGGAAAATGGGAAGAGACACAGGGGAGTGGGGCAGAGACAAGGGGATGGGGAAAGACACAGGGGAGGGAGAGGGAGAAATAGACAAAGTGGAGGTGGAGACACAGGGAAGAGTGGGAGAGACATGGGGGTAGACAAGAGGGGTAGACATGGGGGGAGAGACATGGAGAGGGGAAAGACACATGGGAGGGAGGGTGAGGGGGAAAGAAACATAGGGGAGTTAGGGAGGGAGGAGAGGAAAGAGACCAAGGGGGAGGGGGAAAGAGATACTGGAGGGAGGAGGAGGTAAAGAGACACAGGGGAGGAGGGAAGAGGAACAAGGGGGGGAAGAGACACAGGGGATGAAAGAGAGATAAGGAAGAGGTGGGAAAGACACAGGGGGTAGAGACACAGGGGAAGGGGAATGAGACATGGGGAAAAAGACACAGGGAGAGAGGAGTGTGGAAAGAGACATAAGGGAGGAGGGAAAGACACAGGGGAGGGAGAATAGACACAGGGGTGGGGGGAAGAGACATAGGGAGAAACTGGGGAGGGGGAGACACAAGGGAGGGGGAGAGAGACACAGGGGATGAAGAAAGAGACATGGCAAAAAGAGACACAGGGGAGGTAGGAAAGCGATACAGTGGAGGGGGGAAGTTATAAAGGGGAGGGGTTGGGGGAACGAGACACAGGGGGAGTGGAGGAAAGAGACACAGGGGAGAGAGAGGGGGCAAAGATGCAGGGGAGGGAGAGGGGGAAGAGACACAGGAGAGGGGGAGGGAAGAGACACAGGGGAGGGACAGGCGGGAAGAGACACGGGGAGGGGGGAGGAACAAATCAAAGATGTAACCTTGTGGAATGGCTTCAATATCCATACCTGTGAAAGAGTAAAAAATTAACTTAAGGTTGGTAACCTGGGCTCTAAATGTATATAAAGAAAATACATAAAGAATTAAACTATACAAACACTGCCTTAAAACAGTTTGAGGTTTCAGATTGGTTCCATTGCTATAGTAACAACAAGCATTTACATATTCAGAGAGTAACACAGAATTTGCCCTACCATTGACAAAGTTGTGTTTAGTGATGAAACACATGTCAAAACGTTGTAATGTATAATGTCAGATGCCAGTGAAAGTCAGTCTGTGTAGTTAAAGGAGTAGGAAATGATTAGCTACACAAATTGGCAAAAAAGGTTATAATTAACCCAAATTTAACAAATTAAAAAAGCTTTTCTAACAGATTAAAGCACTGAAAACATGTTTTTCTTTTCATTAGAGGAAAAGGAAAAGTATTTTCCAGATTTAAAGGTAGAATAGCCTCTTTCAACCTATTAGTTAGGGTTTTACTCTCCAATGCAAGATTTCTTTGGGTGCTTGTGATATATATATACATAAAGACTGATTTTAAATCCACGTGCATAAATAATTATTAAGGATTTATGGAATACTTTTATTACTAATTTTAAAGGGACAAACCAGTCCTTCTAGGAATCAGATATACTTTAAATACTGAGAAAAAGAAAAGGGACTAGGCAGCTATGGGGGAGAAATTAGTGCACCTTCCAGGAACTGGAGGTATCCATTTAGGGTTATAAGGCTTTATGTTAGTAACCCCATCTTTCTGAGTTTTTAACCTTACAAAATTAATTCAAATATTAGAAAATTGATATGCAGATAATATTCTGAAATAAGAAAGATTAGGAAAAACTTGTTAAAAGTCAGAGAGCTTTATATCATTAGTTTCACTGATTTACATCTTAAATGGGAACTTCTTTTAATGGATTAAAGTACTGGCAAAATTGAAATATTGGACAATCTGCGAATTGGGGATTTATTTTGTCTAGGATGTGGAAAATACTCAATATTTGTCTATTGAGGGACTATACATCCAATAATTTATGTATATACAGTTGTTCTCAAACTTTTGCATACCCTGGCAGACATTGTGACATTTTGGAATTTATTTTTTATTTTGAAATATGACTGATCATGCAAAAAAAATATATATATCTTATTGAAGGATAGGGATCATATGAAGCCATTTATTATCACATAGTTGTCTGGTTCCTTTTTAAATCATAATAACAAACAGAAATCACATACTCTTGAATTTTTGGCCTTGTTACAGACACACACAGTTTAAAATGGCAATTAAAGGTGAATTTCCTATACCTGTGCCAGAAAGAAGTCTTTACTGCGCCAATGCCACAATTATGCACAATTAGCCGTCTACACCTTGACACGTCTCACAGCTTCTGGCACTATGTTTGGAGAGGGGTCAACAAGGCCTATAGTGAAAAGAATACCATCACCACTGTGAAGCAGGGTGGTGGCTCACTGATGTTTTGGTGGTGTGTGTGCTCTGAAGGCATGGGGAATCTTGTAAAAATTGATGGCAAGATGAATGCAGCATGTTGTCAGAAAATGCTGGCAGAGAATTTGCATTCTTCTGCACGAAGGCTGCGCAATGGATGCTCTTGGACTTTCCAGCATGACAATGACCCTAAGTACAAGGCCAAGTTGACCCTCCAGTGATTACAGTAGAAAAAAAGTGAAGGTTGTGGAGTGGCCAGCACAGTCTCCTGACCTTAACATCATTGAGCCACTCTAGGGAGATCTCAAACATGCAGTTCATGCAAGACGGCCAAAGACTTTGCATGACCTGGAGGCATTTTGCCAAGACAAATGGGCAGCTATACCACCTGCAAGAATTAGGGGCCTCATAGACAGCTATTACAAAAGACTGCATGCTGTCATCGATGCTAAAGGGGGCAATACACAGTCTTAAGAACTGAACACTTTTTATTTGTTGTCATGTTTTGTTTTATGATTTTGACATTCTGTTATAACCTGCAGTTGAATATGAATCCCATAAGAAATAAAAGAAATGTATTTTGCCTGCTCACTCATGTTATCTTTCAAAATGCCTCATATAGTACCAATTCACCAAGGGTATGCAAACTTTTTGAGCACAACTATATATATATAAAGGATCATTAATTTAGTTAAGCCCCAGACACCTAAGAGCAAATTATTTGCACCCATTATTTAACCTAATATGCAGTTTAGGATAAAAAAAAATGTCTGGTTGGTTGTTCCTCTTAAATATAAAGGGTTCTAAAATACATTGTTTTTAAATATGTTTTTACTTGGTTTTACTTCAATATACATAAAAATATTTTGAACTAATACTTCCCCTAGCCTAATAAGCATTCATGATCTATTCGTTTTAAGCACTATAAGCGAGAATAATACTCCTGAATGTTCTTCTTATTTACTATATAATACCAAAATCTAATTTGTCATGCAGTGAGTGTAATAATAGACCTATTTTATTATAAGTTTAACATAAGTGAAATAATAAGAAATTTACAGTACGTAACTATATTTTCTTCCTTTTATGAAACTATATTTGTAAAGCTAGAAAAAGAACTCCAGGAGTTCCCCTGCAACCTGCAAGACATCTGTGCTACCATTGTTGTGGCAATAGGTCAGGGCTAATTTCCACTATAAAGAGAAATATATATATATAAGACCTTTAGTATCATCTGTGCAATAGTGCACCATGTGAGCTCCCTCCACAAAACTTGAAAGTATAAGAAATATATAAAGCTTTATAATCCGAGGCAATGTTTTATAAGCTTTCTAAGAACATCATGCATATACTGAAATAACTATTTAGTGAAGCGAGGTACAATGGGATTCACTGGGAGACTGATTTGCATGACTCTAGATAAACTCCTTAGCTGCACTTGAAACACAAGGCATTTTGGACCTGCTTGGACTTTGTCAGGCCTCATAGGCATGCTCAAAAGTATTTTAACTTTACTTGTTGTGCCCACAATCACATTCTACCCATCACATATTATAATTGACAAACTGAGATTTGTCGTCATGCTTGCGAGCCTCGCGAATCGAGGCAAGCCGTTGAGGCATAGAAGCCTTCTGAGCTCGGAGGACTTGGGCAATGAGTACCGAAAAAAAAAAAAAACTCATAAAAATATGAATGTAACGGCCGAACCGCAGAAATCGAAAAACAACCACAACAAAAAAAAAGAATTAAACCACACTCACACACAGCACAGTTGTAGAGCCAGAATGCCTGGGAGTGAGGTTGCAAGCAAATTTAAGCCGAATGTGCAGTGTTTCGTCACTCGAAAATCGGCGAAGCGAGAAATAAAATGGCGGACAAAAACGGCAAAAAAATCTGAAACTGGATGAAAGCGAGGCTCTGCAATGCCAGACGTGCAGACATTGGAAAATGCATGACGCCACACACAGTAACACTTACATGAACAACGCCAGGCACGCAGGACTTAGAATATACACAACGCCAAAGACAGTAACACTTGCACATACAAAATATGTGCATTTGTGTCACTGACAGTGAGGAAAAGGGAAAAAAGTGATAACCCTCACCAGATAAATCTGTGCAGATCATGGATTACTGGAAACACTTACATAGGTCAGGTATGAATTAACTTTTGAGAGCAGTTTTTAAATCTGTGAATTATGATTGGTTGTATTTGTAACCAAACCAATATGGAGCAAAAATAATGCAAATAATCGATTCTAATTGGCTGAAATATGATAGACACAAATTATGTATCCCCTTCCCTGCCTTGGGATGGGTTTTATAGATAGTTAGGGACAAGGGAGGATGTTAGGGCTTGTGTAGTATGTTCAAGTTATTGAGTACCATTCTGCAGTATTGCTATGGATACAACTGAAATTCAGACTCAGAGTCTCCCACGAGCATGCTGTGAGAACATGTCAGAGCTAGAGAGCTTTGGGCAAGCCCTTCTCAGTGTAAGTCAGTAACTTTTATGAGATTATTTTAACTGCAAGTCAACCTTTCTGAGAAATGTAATAGGAGCCATGGAATGGAAACCTTAGTGTAGAGAGCCTATTTCAGGCCTTATCATGAAACACTTAGTTACATTAACAAGACCTCACTATGGGCCATATTGTATTAGAAGCCCGTAAGTGATTCTAACCCACAATTCGGGCTGTGGGTGTTTTTTTCTCTAAATGTCTACATGTATTCTATTGGCTCAAGCCTGCATACTTCAGTCTTTAAGCCTTCATGCCTTTATTTAGTAGGATTTAAGGGGGCGTGATCATATGATTTGGATATTTAAGCAAGTCCATAATTTACTTCTTTGACACAGCCAATAGCCAATGAGTCTGTCATCGTGACGTCAGTAAAACAAGGAAGTTAGAGGTAATCTGAAATCAGAGGTTACAAATTAATAAGAGCCAATAAGTAATGTTTGCCGATGGGGAACACTAGCACTCTATAAATTGCATTAGAGCATATGTTCTATTCCATGGGGGTTTCATGATATGTATTAACCCCTTGAGTCTCGGGATCCAAATTACTCAGAAAAAACAGTTACAAATATATACCGTATTTATCGGCATATAACACGCACCGGCGTATAACACGCACCTCATTTTAAGAAGAAAATTTCAGGAAAAAAAAAAAATTCAAATAAAGAACTTTGAAGCAAAATCCTCAATCTCAACCTCCCTCCTCATCCTCCCTCCTCAAACCCCTCCTCAAACCCCCCATCTTCAAACCCCTCCTCAACCTCAACCCCCCTCCTCAACCCCCCTCCTCATCCTCAACCCCCCTCCTCACCCTCAACCTCCCTCCTCATCCTCAAATCCCTCCTCAACCCCCTCCTCAACTTCCCTCCTCATCCTCCCTCCTCAACCCCCCCATCCTCAACCCCGTCCTCAACCTCCCTCCTCAACCCCCCATCCTCAAACCCCCTCAATGCCCTTCATCCTCCTTCCTCAACCCCCTCCTCAAACCCTTCCTCAACCTCCCTCCTCAACCCCCCATCCTCAAACCCCCTCAACCCCCCCATCCCCATCCTCCTTCCTCCTCAACCCCCCTCCTCAACCTTAACCCACCTCCTCATTCTAAACCCCCCCGTCCTCACCTCCGCCTCACTTACCTGCTTCTGTTCTGGCCTCCGCTACGCTCCGCTCCGTGACTCGGCGCACATGTGACGTCAAATGTGCGCCACGTTATTAGCATATACCGGGTGCAACCGGTATATGTTAATGACGTGGCGCACATGTGACGTCACATGCTCGCCGGGTCAGGGAGCGGAGGCCGGAACAGAAGCAGGTAAGTGAGGGGGAGTTATTTAGGGGGGGGTTAGGTTGAGGAGGGGGGTTTAGGTTGGCGAGGGGAGGGTTTAGGTTGAGGAGGAGGGGTTAGAATGAGGAGGGAGGTTGAGGATGAAGAGGAGGAGGTAATATCGGCGTATTACACACACCTATAATTTGCTCCCTTTTTTCAGGGAGAAAAAGTGCGTGTTATACGCAGATAAATACGGTATATATATTTTCATATTTGTGGGTTTGAGACTGTTCTGCAATTAATTCTGGTGTCTTATCATACTTTCCTGTGCTTTGAAAGTACATTGGCGTGGATTTAATTGCTTCTACAGCTATAATACGTTTTTGAAAAACCCTTTGCGATTAATTTTTACTCGTAATATTTGGTTCAGAAACTTGATGCTTTTTCTAGTTGCGTGTCAGACATAATTTGCGAATTACGAGTAAACTTCTAAAATCTTATTCTAGAATATCGATTTAATAATTTAATGGTTGAAATGTTCCAGCTGTGCAAAAATTAATGGAGATGTAAGACCTAATTTGTGTCTTTGGCTGGACTGTAGTGGTTGTGGGTGGGTTACTCATAATCGGAATGTGAGTAGCTAATATAATATGTGGCAATATTAAGAGTGACTTTGTGTGTGTTACATTATGATTTGGGCAATAGAATAGGGCCCTATGTCTTGCTAACTGACATATTTTAACTCAGGCAGGCTCTTTATGACTCATTTTACTATATAACTGGGCTCAATTACACAAGGGTGGTACCAGTGACTCTATGGACCACAACACTCAAGGTGCATCTATCAGTCACTTACCCCTCTAAGCTCTATCAAGTTCATGTTCATTGCTTCAGTGACCTCATCTATCCATCTCCACCTCTGTCGTCCCCTTCTTTTTGCGCCATCAATCTTTCCCAGCTTTAAAGACTTTCTAGAGAATCCTGCCATCTCATGATGTGGCCAAAATAATTGAGCTTCAGCCTCACGACCATACTTTCTAGTGAACAGTTTGTCTTTATTTCCTGAAATATTGATTTATCTTCTTGCAGTCCAAGGGACTCTAAGCAGTCTTCTCCAACACCAAAATTCAAAAGGCGGCAATTCTACTGTGCTCAGACTTCTTTATGGTCAAGCTCTCACATCCGTATGTTACAACTTGGAACACCATTGTTCAAACAATGCAGACCTTGTTGATAGTTAATATCTTTATTTTTTACAAGCTTGTCCCAGCTTGCCATAGCTTTCCTCCCCAGAATCAAATGTCTTTTAATTTCATGACTACAGTCACCATCTGCAGAGATCTTAGATCCAAGGAAAATAAAATCTTTCACTGCATCCACTTCTTTTTCATCTATTTGCAAGGAAGTGAGATTGCCATTTGCCATGATCTTCGTCTTTTTAACATCGAGCAGCAGGCCAACTTTTGCACTCTCTTCTTTTACCCTCTTTAATAAGTCCTTTAGTTCCTCCTCACTTTCAGCCATCAAAGTAGTATAATTATCGAACAATTGCACTCATTTTACATGCCAGGAAGGTAATGCGTAAGATTCTACAAGCTCGACTCCAACAATATATGGACTAGGAACTACCAGATGTGCAAGCCGGTTTTCTCAGAGGAAGAGGCACAAGAGATCGACTTGTCAATGTCTGCTGGATAATAGAGAAAGCAAGAGAGTACCAAAAAACATTTACTTTTGCTTCATAGACTATTCTAAAGCCCTTGACTGTGTGGATCCCAACAAAATGTGGCATGTCCTTAAAGAGATGGGAGTACCAGATCATATCATCCTCCTCCTAAAGAATCTGTATGTCGACCAAGAAGCCATGGTCAGAACCGAACATGGTACAACAGAATGGTTCAAGATCGGAAAAGGAATGTGACAAGGTTGTGTCAACATGTATTTGTAAGGGATAGGTCATGTCAAACAAATCTAATTAGTTTATATGAGAAGGTTAGTAAGAACCTGGATCAAGGCAACTTAGTGAATGAAGTATTTTTGGATTGTGCAAAGGCTTTTGATACAGTGCCACACGGAAGACTAATGTGCAAACTAAGGGATACAGGAATTGCAGTAAATATCTGCTCATGGATCAAGAGCTGGCTAAAAGACAGAATGCAAAGGGTTGTGGTAAATGGAACATACTCCAATTGGACTAATGTGGTAAGTGGGGTTCCTTACGGTTCAGTATTAGGTCCTCTCCTTTTTAACATATTTATTAATGATTCAGAAGTGGTTGACTGGAAAGTAATGCCTCCATTTTTGCTGATGACACAAAGTTGTGCAAGGTAATTATATCAGATAATGATGTACTTTCCCTTCAAAAGAATTTACATAAATGAGAGTAATGGCCATCTAAATGGCAGATGAGATTTAATACAAATAAATGTAAAGTTATGCATCTTGAAAGGAAAAATAACACGTTGCACTTATACATGCTGAATTAAACAATTAGCGGTTTTGGGCATGACAGATAAAATGATTTGTTGTGAGCTCTCCACGTAGCCTATTCTCATCCATCCTGCATTTTAACAAGCAAAGCCGTCTGCGAGCAACGTTACGAGGCATCTTAGCACGCAAATAGCCTTAAGATGACAGTTACAAACTATGTGTTAACACGTAGCTCCAATTTAGTAGGTCTCTTAATTCTGCTCTATACAAATCCCCAGTACACCCTCATTTGGAATATGTAGTGCAATTTTGGGCACCACTTGAAAAGGTAAAGAGAAGGGCTACAAAACTGATAAGGGGAATGGAGGGGCTACGTTATGAATAAAGACTAACCAAATTAAACTTATTTTGTCTCGAAAAAAGGTGTGTAAAGTTTTGTAAAGTGAGCTTTTTGTGCCAAGAGGTTTTCAATTGACGAGGTTAGAAGTAAAAAGATTCCACCTTAATTAAAGAAAAGGGTTCTGGGGTCAGGAAGGAATTATTATGTGTTTCCCTTTTCAGATGATTTGCTAAGTTATTGCAAAAAGTTGAACTTGATGGACTAAAAGTATTTTTTCAACCTCAATTACCTCAATTACTATTTAATTATGTAAGAACTAAATAGCTATTACATGGATCCTGCAGGCTTGCTCATATCAGAGCATGTGGATATGTAGCTAGGAAGTTTTTCACCTAAGGGAAATACATTGGGAGTGGTCTCAACAGTCCTTACATGATAACTATACTGCTTACTGATGAATCTTCTAAACAGAGCTTAGGACCTATAGAATTTGCCATAGCAACACCACTAAAATAATATTGAACTATTATATGGCTCACATTTATTATTAATATTTTCTATATTTGTAATGAGCCAGCACATTCTGTAGCGCTATACATGGATAAGTTCAAGTCAAAACAATATTAACACAATGCAAAAAGAAAAAAAATGTAGACGGGCCCTGTCTTTGTGCTTTAAATCAAACATACACAGTGCTTTCACTAAAGTAAATAGCAAGATTGAAAACTTGAAAACTTCATCAACAATCTAAACAGAATTGGAGAGGTTTGCAGGATAATAGATGTGACATATGTATTGAGGCTGAAAGTGATAAGCTCCTTTAAACAGATGTGTTTTTAGTCTAGTGGAGCGAGGCAGGGAGTTCCGTAGAATAGGTGCAATACGAGAAAAGTCCTGAAGATGGGAGGGAGAGGAGATTATAAGAGAGGAGGATAGAAGAAGAAAGTGAGCAGAGCGAAGTGGGCGGTGCGGGGTGTATTTAGAAAAGAGAGCGGAGATATAGGAGGGTGAATTATTGTTGAAGGCATTATAGGTTAGGGTCATGATTTTCGAGTGTTGGGTTTGGAAGGGGTCAATTAAGGAGTTGTAGGAAATAAATCAGGTAAGGTGATTGTAAACAAGTCTCTCAAGCAGTTTTGAATCCAGTGAAAGTAGAGAGATGTCGCAATAGTTAGATGGAGATATTGAGTCAGAGAAGGGTTTCTTAAAAGCGGGATTAATTGTGGTATGTTTTAAAGAAGAACAAAACTTGCCAGTGTTAAGGCAAAGGTCTAAAATATGCGAGGGCAGGGATAAGTGTGATAAAGGAGAGGGATAAGTTGAGAAGGAATGGGGTCGTTCTCATTAGGGAACTCACATAAGATCGTACTGATATGTAGCTAGAGGGTTTGTCACGTAAAGGAAATAGCTTGCACTCACAAGACTCCTTACACTTAAGTAAAGGCAAGTACTTCATTGCAAGTGAGAGCCCCAGAAACACAGTAATTAAAATATCAACCTGGGTAAAG
Organism: Discoglossus pictus; assembly: GCA_027410445.1. Lineage (NCBI taxonomy): Eukaryota > Metazoa > Chordata > Amphibia > Anura > Alytidae > Discoglossus > Discoglossus pictus. Next base: position 156,770,245 of record CM050163.1, on the reverse strand, counting down.
TTAAAGAACATCAGTGAACATTATAGCAACTAAAAGATTGAGAGTCAGAACTAAACAGAAACATCTCCCAAAGCAGTTGCAGCAAATTTAAATAAAGTAAGAATTGCAATATTGTGTGATTTCTTATTATTGCAAATTAACATTGCAGATCAGTCATAGCATATTATACTCTAATATTATTTCAGCAATATCTCATTTAGTGCTCGGCATGTGTTCCTGTATGCGAAATGTGAAAAAAAGCACTAAACAGGACATTTTATCACCATAGCACTCAGACAGGGTTATGGTGAATCTGAGAGTGGTGATTAAAAGGGCTTAATGGGGTTTGGTGCTCAAAAAGATAGCTATTCTGAGGGTTAGTGCTAAGTTTCAAATTACAGGGAAAAATAATGCTATTGTGAATCAGCCCTCAATGGGGTATCATTAAGTGGGGTATACCTGAACATGGTATTAAATGATAGGGGAAACACTGTTGGGTGGGTGGCAGATGTGACAGAATCAGATGGGTGATAGTATTTAAATGTGTGAGCAGTATTTGTCATTGGCATGAATTGTTTATTTTTATTGTTTCATAGAGCTGTGTTAAACCATAGAAATTATTATTTTGTGCTTTAGGATGTTGAGGCCTCAATGTTATTTTGCAACACTCATAGACTTCTCTCAAGAGCTCTCATGGTGTGTTTTATGCTCTTACAGGAGGTTGAATTTACACATAAAAAATTGTCACTTGTGTAGGTTATTGTATTAGGAGTTGCTATGCTATATATTTCTACTTGTTAAGTTACTATTCAAAGTATCAGTCTTTCAACATAACTGATTTGAGAACTTATCTGAATCCAGGTTTCCTCCCATTACGCTTCTGCTGCTGTTAAAGAAAAATTAAATACAGTTTTTAGAAATTAAATTTTGTGTGTATTTATTTAAAATAAACTGCATATTATGCAGTCAAAATGTTTAAAAAGATATAAGCGATAACATAGCGTAATTATGTGACTTGCAAGTTTCTTAAATTATGAGGTGGTATTTGTGGATAAGGGGCAGTGTAGATTCCATGGTGTGTAACAGAGGCAGTGTTATTTGAACTACTAGCGACTTGCCCGTCAAAAAATGACGGTCAATAAAATTTAAATGTTGTGAAATTTATTTGCAACACAAAATGAGTCTACTACATTTGTCCCTTTTTTGTTTCTAAAAAGAAATACACATTTCTTTTTATAACTTTTTATTTTTTGTAACTTTCAACTTATATTTCATAATCATTTTTTTTTTTAAAAACAATATAATAATATCTTAATTTTAATGCATACATATTGTACTTTTTAATGCATACATATTGTAAAGTGTAACATGAAATTTTGTAACAGGCAACTTGTATATTATACAATCTTTCAACCTTCTTTTAACAATACTAACACTTTTAAATAGATATTTATCACTTAGTAACTGCAGACTATATTAACTTAGAGTAAGTACATTTTTTTACAACTAATTTTTTTATTTTTATTTGTAACATTTTTGTTAAACTCTCGTTAAACTAAATTACCATTGAATTCAGAGGAAGGCAAACAATAAAAACCCCCATTCAAACTTTTGCAATTGTATCTTAGAGGTAAAAAAATTAATTCCTTCCTGACCCCATTAACTGGCGATCGGATTACTCCCTGAATCAATACTTTTCTAAATCTTATGAAATGATTCAACTACATAGTAACAATACATGTTTGCCTATAACATATCTCTTTAACAAACAGTTTTTAACCTTTTTTTTTGTGGGACCAATCATCTGAACATGAAACTTGTAACCCATTTCAATATGTTTAAGGATGTTTAAGTTTTTTTTTTATTTTCTGTTTGTCTTTTATGCAAATATCACATAGCGTTTCCAAAGTGAAATAGTGGTCCCCTATTTAAAGAGTCCCAGAGTACTTACATTTTGTACTGGAAGTCAAACCACTGTTCTCTATGGATTTTTTATTCCATTGTATATAGTTTGTTCTTGAAATGTTGTTTTTGTGCAATAATATTGAGTACCTTAAAATGTTGTCATAGAAATGAACCTACTCTACTCTATGTTTACAACACCTCATAGTACACAATGTTTTTTGTGTAAACGCATCCATCGTCTAATAAATGACCCTGACTTTCATTTTCGTCAACAGTCACTTTAATTTCGTTTGGATTGGTGCACCTTGAAAAAGCAACATAGAGTTGTCCATGTGCAAAAACTGGTTCCTTTAAAAAAATCCCAACAGACTTAAAAGTTTGGCCTTGTGATTTATTGATGGTCATGGCAAATGCCATGATAACTGGAAACTGTCTCCTTTGAAGGACAAAAGGCAAACCACTCTCGCTTGGAGCTAAATCAATTCTTGGTATAAAAACTCGGTCACCTCTATGGGTCCCAGTTATAATTTCTGCATGTATAAAATGATCTTTTAACTCATGCACAATTAATCTGGTGCCATTACAAAGTCCTTTTTTTGGATTCATATTTCGCAATAACATGACAATTGCACCTTTTTTCAATTGTAAAATATGTGGTGGCATTCCAGATGGTGTTAAGGAATTAATAAATTCGATACTAAAATTCGATTCACTCTCTTTATCATCAGCCAGAACAGAATCTGCACTGTAATAATTCTTCTGTGGTGCATTGATGTATTTTAAAATTTCATTATTTACATTCAAGGCATCGATATTTTTTGATGTTAATATCACTTTGTTTGCAATGTCTGAGTAATCCTCGTTATTAAGAGTGTTTAGAAATATGGCTGATATCAGTGATTCGTTGCAAACCATTTCTGATGGAATTTCAATAGTATCATTTGGTAAATGCTGTATTTCTGGATGTTTTCCTTCTCCGATTTTAATAAGCCAATCATTGAATTCATTTTGGCCTTCAGATCTCATATTTAATTCTAATTTGAGATGTGTAAATATTTGCCACAGTTTACTGGTCTTGATACATGTTTCAATGATCTCTGTTCTATTTCCGTGTGGCACAACAGGTAATGTTTGCCGAAAATCTCCTCCTAACAGCATCACCTTTCCACCAAATGGCAACTTATTATCCATCACTTCTTTTAAGAATCTGTCAATACATTGCAGTGCGTGACATGACATCATTGTTGCCTCATCTATGATAATTAGTTTCGTTAGTTTAAATTTTTTTGCTTGTATAGAATTGAGTCGAATATCTGACACTGATGTTTCCAAAATGGGAACTGGCAGCTTAAATCCACTATGAACAGTTCTACCACCATCTAACAAAAGTGCAGCAATTCCAGTTGTTGCAAATGGCATAGCTATCTGACTGTGTGATCGAATATAACTCATCAAACAATTGTAAAGATAAGTTTTTCCAGATCCACCTGGGCCGTCTAGATAGAAATACCGGTCTTTGACCATTTCATCATCTGTAGCATTTGTGATGGCCTGAAATGCTTCTAACTGTTTAGTATTTAATGTTGCCAGTTTTTCTTGTGTTTTTTGTTTTTGTAGCTCAGTGTCATAATCATCAAAATTAATGTCATCTATAAGTCCTGGATCCGGTAAATTAAAACTTGAACAATTTAATCCATGAGCAAACAATATTTCTTGAATTTCCAACAATGTTTTTAACAGAGCGATTGGTTCTCTGTAACGTTTCAAGAAGTCTTCTGACATGTTTAATTTAAATGTTTCCCACAAAGTGAAAGCATCAGGTACATTGCAAAATATGCATATGAATGCAAATTGTTGTCTCATTTGCTTTGGCATTTGACATAGCGCTGCTTCTTCCAGACACCTCTCCCATTCTGTATCATCAGCTATGAAATTTTGCTGTCTTGCAGCTAATAGGAATGTATCATAAACAATGTCATTGACTGTACGTAAATGCTCAAAACTCTGTGCACCGGGAACATGTAGCAGAAGTAATCTTAAGCTGAAACGTTCAATATCCCTTGGACTGACGGTATAAATGCGTGGTATAATTTTTTGTGCATCTCTTCTTCGTTCTTTCCATTGACCATTTACAAATACATAGTAATATGGTATCTCTATGTATAAAAATTGTCTGGCCTGCGTATCCTGACAGTTTAATTTAAACCATGCTATAAGTGTGGTATCTCTGTCTTCACTTTGACATAATGCAAGTCTTTCATTTCCTTGAGTAAAGCAAACCATCTGACTTTGAGGCAAATGTACAGCTAAGCGATAGATAGCATGTGACCGATCATGCATCTCAAATTTCAAAAGGCGCCACATTGCTTCAGGAGCACTAACATAGCGAGCATCTAAATAATTTGATAGTTCATCGTGTACAATTGGATTTTCGTTTTCATTTACAGCACCTTGTACAACAACAGTAGCTGCGTCATATCCTTTGTATATATATTTATACACATACTTAATTGATTTAATCGAAGTGCAAGCTTCTACATTGATGTGTGCATTGTACTTGATGAGCAAATGTGGATTGTATGGAACAACAAATCTATTATCAACCTTTTGGCCCCGGATAATAGCTGTTTCTCCTTGTGTTCTTTTATACAAAGGATATCCATCACAATTAGCATAAGTTTGCATTTGAAATTGTTTTGGGAATTCTTTTGTACATTTTTTATTTTCCATACATGGTGAATTAGGATTCATCTCTCCACATGGGCCATGAATCATTCTATGTGTAACAATCTCCCAAAGTTTTGTATATTTTTCTTGGTCTGGCAATTCGGCAGAAATGACTGAATCCACTCTCTCTGCAGTTTTCAACTTATCTTTTTCCTGCAGTATTAAAAGTATGTGAGCATGTGGCAGTCCTCTCTTTTGAAATTCAATAGTGTAAACAAATGCCATACATTGTCCAAATAATTTTGCTTTAGTGATATCATGTATTAATGAATTCAGTTTGATTTTAAATACTCTTGCCACTAAATCTGGTCGGTCAGATGTAGTTTGTCCCAAATACAAATTTTCCTTGATCTCTGGCCATTGGGGATTACACGTGAATGTAATAAATAAATCTGGTTTTCCAAATTTTGTGACAATAGCCATGGCATCATTATACCTTTCTCGCATATTGCGAGGAGATCCTTGGAAAGTTGATGGCAAAATAATTGCTCTTCCAGCTGGAATGTCTCTGTTTGCAGCTATTTCAGCCACATAATCCATTAATCCACAATACTGTTCAACTCGTAATTTTTTTTGTTGAAATTTAATGAAATTTAAATTATTGGCTTCAACTTGTAGATATGAATCAATAATCCATTGTTGAGTGAGTTTGCCTCCATGTAAAATTGGATTAAAGCAGTCACGGATAGCAGTTTGTGCAACTTTATATTCCAGCATTGAAACATTAGATCTAATGCGAAGTTTAGTATTGGGATAAGTTTCCAATTTTAATTTTGGTTCCCATCCAGGTTCACCATTTGGAAAGAAAATGGGATATGTCATTGGATCTAAATTACAACTTAATATATTGATGTTGATAAATGGTTGTTCTTCATTGCGTGGATATATTCTAATATCACGCTGAAAAGGTGGTTCACCATCCTCATTTTTAAACACCATAGCAACCTCATTTACTGTCGGTAAATTATATCTTCTTTGATCAGTGTTGCGATCTCTTTTTAACACCATATTTACTCTTGGTATAGGCAATAGATGTCTTTCAGCATGTTCCTGTTGTTCTTTTTCCAGCTGTGCTAATTGTTTGTATGCTTTACTATATGGGTTGTTTTGCATAATTTTATCCAGCTGTTCAAAGACTATGCGCAAACACTGTCTATTTTCTGGTAGTGTCATTCTTTGTTCCACAGCTTCCATCGTATCCAAGACATACAACTGTGCAAATTTCCTTGGCTCTCCTTCTTGTGGGTGTAAATGTGAAGTTCGGTGGTATATTTGACCTTGAATTTTGAAACAATAAGGACCATGTCCTGGTACATTTTCTGCTAAAGTTGCACCCATTGAAGCAAATGAAATTGCACTGTTATAAGACCTGATGTTTTGTTTGAAATTATTATAATTTGAAAATGTTGGATCACTCATAATACATTCTAAATAATATGGAAATGGATGTCTTAGTGGAAGTTTCACCTTTCCTTTCTGACAGCAACTAATGAAATTTCCATCAGTAGGTCTTTCCTTTATGAAATGATAGGCCCCACAAAACTGACAAAGCACATTAAGTAACCCACAATAATGAGTATCTACATGTACTGCAGTATTGAACACATTGTCATGCATTTTTTCCACATATATATCAAACCCACTTTCTATATGTACATTGTTGTCATGTGTGTCTACATTTAAGTCATTCTGCACAATAGAATCATTAGACACTGGTTCACATAGATGTTTTTTTTTACTTTTCCTTTTTTTGCAAGGCCCAACAGACTCACTTTTGGCTTTCTTAGCAATCTTTCTTTTATTTAAAAGTCTCTGTTGATCTTCTTCTCTCAAGCGTTGTGAAGTTTCTGGTGTATGAGCATTTCTCCACCTTTGCTTCCTTTCCCTTGCCAATCTTCTTTTGCGTTCCATTTTGTCTTCTCCATTATCTTCCATTTTTTAATCTGTAATAGTCAATATAAATATTAATTAGTCTTTCTTCTTATTTTTGTGTACATATGTCTTTTTACTTTTTGGACTGTTACATTAAAGTTGATGAATAAACGTTATCCTTGTTTCCAATGAAATAAATGAAACCATTTTTCAAATTATTTTATTGACATATATTAAATTGGTAATAACTGGACATATATATTTATTATATCAATTATTCATCTTTCAATTCATTTTAAATCCTTCTTGATTCACTTCACTGCATACATTTTTTTTTTTTTTTGGCAAGTGCTTCTTCGTTTTGTTAAATGTTTGTATTGCTTCGTATTGTCTATTCAACTTTCCATAATTTTTTTTAACATATGCTGTTTTGATGTGTCAGGACCAAATTAAATATTTACCTGCAAAGACGGTCTTGATGTTGTTCAAAGGCTGCAAACGTCACACTGTGTGTTTATTCACTTTCCTTGATCAATAATCTGTAATTTAAATTTTAGAATCTTTGTATTATTTCACTTCACCCATATCATGAAATAAACATCAATCAAGAGACATATATTTTTATTCCTTAAAAACCTGAAAGCAAATTCTTTAATATGTTCCTATAGTAATGTAATACAAAACTGTTTTTGATATTACTCATTATTAATAATTAATTCATGAAATAAAGTGCATTATGAATGTTATTTTTAATTCTTTCACACAGGTAAGCACAATATCTAATGAATTAATTACTAATGTAATATACATTATTAATTAATAATTATATTTAATGTACATTATTAATTAATGCAGAATATATAAGCAATTATTAATTTAATGTACATTATTAATTAAATTTAAACTGAAAACATAAACATGAGTCTATCTGAGAATTAAATTATTAAAATCATGTACATTCTTAATTAATGAATCAATGTGTTTGTTTTCTGCACATTCTTAAACGCTAACATTTTTGATATTACTGTTTAGTAATAATTAATTAATTGTAGAAAGTACATTATAAACGTTATTTACAATTCTTTTACACAGGTAATTACAATATCCAATTAATTAGTAATGTAATCTACAAATAATTAATGTTCAATATATAACCAATTAATTTGTAATAGAATGTACATTATTAATTAATAATTAAATTTAATGTACATTATTTATTAATTCATGAATAAATGTGTTTCTTTTTTATGGACATTCTTAAACGCAAACTCACTTTTATATTAATGCTTAATTCATTAATTATTTAATGTACATTATCAATAGTATGGTCAATTGTTTCACACAGTTAAGCTCAATATTATATTTCTGTTAATGAAATAATGTACATTAATTTAATAGTTAATTGGTTATATTTTATTGATTATTAATTCTTAATTAAATAAAATACATTATGAATATTATTTACAATGTTTCACACATTTAAGCACAATATATAATCAATTAATTATTAATTTAATGTACATTATTAATTAATAATTCAATGTAATGTACATTAATAATTAATGCACAATACATAACCAATTATTAATTTAATGTACATAATTGTCCTTATTAAGTAACTAATAATATAGTAATTAATTAATGATACTTCTTAAAATGTACCTTTTGTAATTCAATGTTCCTGAATCAGTATCCTGAAGAGCTATCAATCTCTTTCGATTTTCCAGCATCCGAAAATGTCCAGTCACACTGTCATCACCTCAGGAAAAGGTGTCAGTAATGTGTCAATTGTGCCCTATATATAGGTTTTTGCGCGAGCCAAATGCATTGTTTTCGGCGGGAAATACGGGTGCGCGAGCGAAATGCATTGTTTTCGGCGGGAAATACGCTGTTGCTCGAGACCAATGTGTTGTTTTCGGCGGGAAATCGGAGTTGGCGCGAGACAAAGGCGGGAAATCGTAGTCGGCGCGAGGCAAAGGCGGGAAATCGTAGTCAGCGCGAGGCAAAGGCGGGAAATCAGAGTCTACGCGAGACAAAGGCGGGAACTCCGTGTTAATCCGGAAATGTGTGGTGTGCGTCTTATCGGATTTTCCGTAAGTGTTTTCCGTGGCTATAGTGCTGTAGCCTCGTTTTCGTTTTGTTCGGCCGCCATTTTTTCTCTCGCTTATTTTTTTTAAAGTGTCTAAACTCTTTTATTTTGCTTTAAATGAAGGCGATAGTTTTTGTTTTGAGGTCCAGGATGCTTCCTCTTGCTGTCGGTAACTTTTTTATTTATGTGTTGTGTGTATTTAGTGTGTTTTATCTTTTTTCTTGTCCGCGGGTTGCGTCCGATTTTTGCGATGTCGTAATGTGTCTTATACGCCGTCACGGATTATCCGTAATGTGTCTACGCCTTTTTTTTCGGCCGCCATTTTTTCTGTCGCTTATTTTTTTTTTGTGTTTACATTTTTGTATTTTAAGGTAAATCAATGTGTAACTCGCTTTCTGCAGGTCGTGGATGCTCCCTCTTGCTATCGGTTAGGTTTTTATGTATGTGGTGTGTGTAGTTATTGTTGATTTTAATTTTTATGATAGGCGGTTTGCGGCCGTATTTTTTTACTACGTTTTAACGGCTCGCCTCGCTACGCTAAGCCCGCTAAAGTTCTACGGGTTAACGGCTCGCCTCGCTTCGCGAGGCTCGCCGGGCGATGGGCGCCTGCGTCGCTCATTGCTAAGGACGCCTCACGTTCTACGGGTTAACGGCTCGCCTCGCTTCGCGAGGCTCGCCGGGCGATGAGCGCCTGCGGCGCTCATCGCTAAGCCCGCTAAAGTTCTACGGGTTAACGGCTCGCCTCGCTTCGCGAGGCTCGCCGGGCGATGAGCGCCTGCGGCGCTCATCGCTAAGCCCGCTAAAGTTCTACGGGTTAACGGCTCGCCTCGCTTCGCGAGGCTCGCCGGGCGATGAGCGCCTGCGGCGCTCATCGCTAAGCCCGCTAAAGTTCTACGGGTTAACGGCTCGCCTCGCTTCGCGAGGCTCGCCGGGCGATGAGCGCCTGCGGCGCTCATCGCTAAGCCCGCTATTCGTACGGACCACGCAAACAGCGTGACGACGACTCGTAGCAGGACAATTATAATATGTGATGGAAAAAATAACTAAAATAAGAAGCCATGTGATGTCTTAAGCAGGTGAAGGATGGATGCTTTTGGTGTCCCAGTATAGACACAGATGTTTATTTCAAGTTTTCTCTGCTGCTGACATTTGAGTTAATTTAAGTGAGTGAACTCCTGTTGTAGATGTAACCATGCAAATGCAACTTAACTAGAAACAAAGGGTCTCATTAAATTCAATTTTTTTGCAATTTTTTAAAATTGCAAAAGTTACACATTGATTTAATTGAGGAAGCCCACAATTACATGACCGAAATCTAAAACCGTAAACCATGAACCCATACATACCATTTCAGGGCATGATCCTGATTAATTAAGCAAGCCCATAAGTAACGATTTAGAAACATTCAATAGTAAATGAGACCATCATCATGACATCAGTAAAACATGGCATTTAAACGCCAATCAATTAGCTTTTAGAAGTCCGATATGCAATCAGGCTCGTAATTCATAAATTTAAAAATCAATAAAAATGAATGAAGAAACTGTTACAGTCCATGTGGGTGGCCTGATATGTATTAACTCCTTGTTTCCCAAGATTGATATAACACGGAAAATAAACATAAAAAAAAATTATTGCAGATTTGCGAGCTTGAGGCGGTTGTGCAATGAATTCTAATGTCTTTCATGGCTTTCCCAATATTTTAAAATCCAGTATTGTGTTTTTATTGGCTTTTAAAGTGTTAAGAACAGGCAGATAATTGCACATATGATCCTTCCATTCAATATAATTTAGCTTGCACAGTTCTATCTATTTTTTATTAAAATGAAATAACCTGTAGGCTTTCATCATCATAGCACTGAGGATTTTCCCAGTACATTTGAAAGGTATGATTAGACCATCCTGGGATGAAATCCTCACATGAGGTGTTTAGAACTTGAAGCTTGGGTCTTCCTCTTAACCTTTCTCGGGGCCATGAATCACTTCCCAAGCACACCTGGAGGCCTTGGTCATCATACCATTCTTGCTTTTGCAAATATTGGTGGACTTTGAGCTGCTTCATGTGATGTCATTCTGCATTGGGTCAAGCAGTCCCCACTGTAAGCAGCAACCTTTATGTTATGCTGTCACTGTGGCACAGTAATTCTCGCCTTATGTCGTTCTACATCAAGCACTTTATGTGAGTGTTGTATGCCACTGCACCCACGGGTGGTGCAATCGCTGGCACATTTGTGTGTGTTCTATGTGCACGCTCTCTCTCTCTCTCTGTGTGCTCTGTCTGTGCACTCTATCTCTTTCTCTGTGCTCTCTCTCTGTGCACTCATTCTGTCTCTGTGCACACTCTGTCTCTGTGCTCTCATTCTTTCTGTGTAATTCTTTCTATGTCTGTCTCTCTCTGCATGCTCCCTTTGCATGCACCCTTTCTCTCTGTGCACTCTCTCTCTCTGTGCTCTCTATCTATGTGTGCACTCTATCTATGTGTGCACTCTCTCTCTATGTGTATGTATAATCTGTGCTCTCACTTCCTTTGTGCGCTCTCGGCACACTCTTGTCTCTTTCTCTGTGCATTCTTTCTGTGCTCTTTCTGTCCTGTGTCTCTCTCTCTCCTATGTGTGTCTCTCTCTATATATCCCGTGTGTCTCTCTCTGTCCTGTGTGTGTCTCTTTCTGTCCTTTCTCTCTCTCCCATGTGTCTCTCTCTGTCCCGTGTCTGTCTCTCTCTCTCTGTATTTCTCTCTCTGTGCTCTCTCTTCCATTGCAGTCTCTCCTGTCACAGTCTCTCCAGGCACAGTCTTTCCTGGTGCGCACAGTCTCTCTCGGTGCTGTTCCTCTGTTGCTCCCACTGATGCGTAATGGTGGCAGTGATAAGCGCTAATTGGTGCACTGCACAAGCTCACATGCACCAATTCACTTTGTGCTCTCTCTGCACACTCTGTCTCTTTCTCTGTGCACTCTCTCTTTTTGCTCTCTCTGTGTGCTCTGCCTCTGTGTGCTCTCTCTCTCTCTCTCTCTCTGTCCTGTGCCTCTCTCCTGTGTGTGTCTCTCTCTCTGCCCTGTGTATGTCTCCCATGTATCTGTCTCTCTCTCTGTCCTGTGTCTGTCTCTCTCTCTTTACCTCTCTGTCTCTCTGCGCTCTCTCTTCCATTGTAGTCTCTCCTGTCACAGTCTCTCCAGGCACAGTCTTTCCCAGTGCTGTGTTGCTCCCACTGATGTGTAATGGCAGTAGTGATAAGCGATAAACGATGTACTGCACATGCGCACATTAACTGATTCACTGGTAAAGCGCTTACTGTGCATGCATTACTCACTCATTGCCAAATATTGTAGTAGACATGTATATAAAGGGTTGAGTCACATTATTATGACCACCTCCTATTTTTGATGTCAGCAGCGCATAGCTGATGAAATATGGCACATTTCGTCAGCTGGCTTGATGGGTATTAAAGGTTACATGTTGGCATTCTGCAAACATATCACATTAATAATTAAACATCTTTTTACTAACAGACATTTTATGTTTGATACACCCCTTCCTCAGGGCTGAAACATGAGGGTGTGTGTTTTGGCTTTCAGTGGTGAGAGGGGTAGGGGACTAGGGAATCGAGAGCCTTTGTTTAGATAATTGGATTATATTGAAATTGGCACCACACCCCATCCCCCTCATTGGTCCAGAAGCAGACTCCTTGCTTCAGGAAATATAACCATATATCTCACACATGACTTCTACCTGTGTATTATTTATCCACCACTGTCCAGCAGAGGTATCACAATTTATTTTTTCTAATTAAAAACTAGTTAAAGTATTTATTTATGCCTAGCTATTCTCTTAGACTTAACATTTTCAAACCATTTTTTTTTTTCATTGGGCAATGGTTCTGCAAGAATTCTGGAGGTACCGTTAATTGATATGAGTTAGTGAGTCACTGATGAAGGGATAGTCTAAAAATTGTATGTGGTTGACGCAACTTGAAATTAGATTTAAGAACCAGCACTAGTTAAATTTTCCAAAGATAATTAGTTATTTATTTATTCTACATATAAACTCTATTTTCCATGTAAATAATTTCCATGTAAATAGTCTTTGCAGCATCACCGAAATAAACCTTTCACACAAATAGAAAAAAATCTCTCTACAAATCCTTAATGTAAAATAGATTTTCTTATACTTTTTTTAGCTCGACATGAATTATATTTAAATTCTCAAATCATTCTACAATGTACCCAAAGGAAATTATTCATACTAATATAATTAAATTATTTATGAATTTTGACATATTTAGAGCTAATACAACCTTTTTAACAAATATTTTGATTGTATTCAGAAAAGTCTTTGCTCTCATGAATGTTAAAAGTTTCTATGCAGAGAAGACATTTTTTTTTTCAACTCTTACTTGCTTAAGAGCTTTAGCACCCACAAACATTTTTCTTTCCAGTCATCTGCTTTATATCTATAAATATTATATAAAAATTGTTCTACAGCAATAGAGCCTACATGCTACACTTGAGTAAAGCAGTGACTTTTATATGAGAAAGTCAATGGGTCCAATGTACCTTTTATTAAACATGACATATGGCAATATAATTAAAACTAAGATTATTTCCTGCGGATAAATTAGCTTACAGAAATGAAGGTGTTTATTTATTAAATAGCATCTCTGGCATTCTAGCATTATTTTTTCTCTCCTGGGAAGGTTTTGATTGCTTCCATCTTTTTTTTCTGCCTTTTTGCTCTTTAATTTAAAACTGCCTTTATCCTTTGGGAAACAAAATTTGATCAAAGAACAGTGTGCACCAGCAACTAAACAAATTACCTCTGTTATATTCTCACACAGTTCTTTGCTTCCTGTCTTTACTGCATCACAGAAATAAATAAATAAAATGTGTGAAAAATGTATATGACGAATAGGTTATGTTCAGATTTCATTTGGTTTCATAACAACTCAATTGCCACTGATCTCCTGTAAATGTTTTTAAAAACGATAATGTTATTATGGACCATAGGTTCCATTAAAGTATTTTTATTATATTAAGCAATTGTCATGAAATTCTAATAATTTAAATTGAAATATATCAGTAAATATTTTCTGCAGGAAACATTATTAATTTGCTATAAATTATTAATGTAATTACATAGTACCTGTCATTAAGTTTTGCATTTCATAGCAGACGTAAGCTTGAATATTTTCACCCTTTTATTAATGCCTTTGTTAATTTGACATCTTGTGCTACTTAGTACAATATGTGAATACATATGAGTAAAAAAGAAAAACTTATACTGACTTTTTAGACATGTTGAAGGGTTTCAGTTGAATATTTTACATATCAATGCAAACACTGGTCTTACCTTTTATGTTAATAATAAAAGAACAACATTAATATTTCTGTCCTTTTCTGTATAGCTACCTGGTTAAAGTTTTTCTTTCAGATGGTCTTGGACTTCAGCCAGTGCACTTATGGATTTATTAAAATATCAAACATTGTCATACATATTCAGTATGCTAAGAGAATTCTATGCATTTATACTACTCTATTAAATAATTGCACACAAGGAATCCAATTATTATCAGATTTTAGTGGCAACTCAGATTTAAGCACACCGTGACATTAAACATGACCATCACATATATAGTTGTGAGCAGTGCGGGCTTGCCAAAAGTTGCGGGCCTTGTGAAGCGAGGGCCACGGTTGCAAACAGACAAAGAGCGTCAAAAGCGCTCATTGCGCTGGTGCAGATGACTGCCATAGGCGATTATCCCTATGACCCACACTACTATTGGGCAGTGAGTGCCAAAGGCGCTCCCTGCGCTGGTGGAGATGAGCGCCATAGGTGCTCATCCCTACGACCCACGCGACTTAGGTAGTGAATCCCCAGAGACACTCATCCTGACACCCGCAAGTCGGCCGCAAAATTACGACCTGTAAGACTTAGTATGCGAACTATGCAAGTATACAGATTTAACATCCCAACCTCCAAAATGGAAAGACCTACAAAAACACACAAATATGCCTCAAATTAACTAAAAATACACACAGCACAGGGGAAGAGTCAGGTAGCCTGTGAGTGAGGTTTTCAGTTAATTTAAGCCATATTTAGCGTTTTTGAATGCTTGAAATTCGCAAAAGCGAGGAAAAAAATGTCTGCCCCCAAAAAAAACAAGGCCGAAGCACCTAAAATCCACTACCGAACTCGGAACACTTACCCGAAGCCAGTAACACAGCCTGCGGCACGTAGCACATAGAAAATCATCGACATTTTCTATGGCGTAAGCAACTAACTTACACAAAATGTCAAGTACAACTCTAATAGTGCATGCACACTGTGTTTTAACGGTTTCTACTGGAGCTGGCAGTCTATAAATACTGGACACTTTCTCGAATTTTCTAAATTTCTCTGCATGTCAGTGTGACTGTACATTTCTCTGGTGGTGTTACTTCTGAAGCAACATGATTATCACTTTAGAAGTTAAAAACCTGCAAAATTGCAGCAAATAGGTAAGCAAAAATGTATGAATAAATAATTAATACATTAATAATGTAACTTTTTTTTAAGGTTTTAAATATTGCGAATAAAAACATTATTTATATAGAGAAGGATTTAGAAAACATGAATCATGTATAGTATGCTTTAAAAGATAGATAAATATACAGTGGATATCAAAAGTCTACACACCCCTGTTAAAATGTCAGGTTTCTGTGCTGTAAAAAAACTAGACGAAGATAAATAATTTCAGAACTTTTTCCACCTTTAATGTGACCTATAAACTGTACAACTCAATTGAAAAACAAACTGAAATCTTTTAGGTGGAGGGAAGAAAAATAAAAAATAAAAATAATGTGGTTGCATAAGTCTGCACACCCTCTTATAACTGGGGATGTAGCTGTGTTCAGAATTAAGCAATCACATTCCAAATTGTCTTAAATAGGAGTCAGCATACACCTGCCATCATTTAAAGTGCCTCTGATTAACCCCAAATAAAGTTCAGGTGCTCTAGTTGGTCTTTCCTGAAATTTTCTTAGTCACATCCCACAGCAAAAGCCATGGTCCACAGAGAGCTTCCAAAGCATCAGAGGGATCTCATTGTTAAAAGGTATCAGTCAGGAGAAAAGTACAAAATAATTTCCAAGGCATTAGATATACCATGTAACATAGTGAAGACAGTCATCATCAAGTGGAGAAAATATGGTACAACAGTGACAATACCGAGAACTGGAGCTCCCTCCAAAATTGATGAAAATCCGAGAAGAAAACTGGTCTGGGAGGCTACCAAGAGGCCTACAGCAACATTAAAGGAGCTGCAGGAATACCTGGCAATTACTGGCTGTGTAGTACATGTGACAACAATCTCCCGTATTCTTCATATGTCTGGGCTATGGGGTAGAGTGGCAAGACAAAAGCCTTTTCTTACGAAGAAAAACATCCAAGCCAGGCTACATTTTGCAAAAACACATCTAAAGTCTCCCAAAAGCATGTGGGAAAAGGTGTTATGGTCTGATGAAACCAAGGTTGAACTTTTTGGCCATAATTCCAAAAGATATGTTTGGTGCAAAAACAACACTGCACATCACCAAAAGAACACCATACCCACAGTGAAGCATGGTGGTGGCAGCATCATGCTTTGGGGCTGTTTTTCTTCAGCTGGAACTGGGGCCTTAGTTAAAATAGAGGGAATTATGAATAGTTCCAAGTACCAGTCAATATTGGCACAAAACCTTCAGGCTTCTGCTAGAAAGCTGAACATGAAGAGGAACTTCATCTTTCAGCATGACAACGACCCAAAGCATACATCCAAATCAACAAAGGAATGGATTCACCAGAAGAAGATTAAAGATTTGGAATGGCCCAGCCAGAGCCCAGACCTGAATCCGATTGAAAATCTGTGGGGTGATCTGAAGAGGGCTGTGTACAGGAGATGCCCTCACAATCTGACAGATTTGGAGTGTTTTTGCAAAGAGTGGGCAAATCTTGCGAAGTCAAAATGTGCCATGCTGATAGACACATACCCAAAAAGACTGAGTGCTGTAATAAAATCACAAGGTGCTTCAATAAAGTATTAGTTTAAGGGTGTGCATACTTATGCAACCATATTATTTTATTTTTATATTTTTTCTTCCCTCTACCTAAAAGATTTCAGTTTGTTTTTCAATTGAGTTGTACAGTTTATAGGTCACATTAAAGGTGGAAAAGTTCTGAAATGATTTATCTTTGTCTCATTTCTTTACAACACAGAAACCTGACATTTTAACAGTGGTGTGTAGACTTTTTATATCCACTGTATATGTGGAGTAAAATATTGTAAACTTAAAAATAACAAATAAAAAAGCTAAAGCACAAAAATAATTACAAAAAATCTATGCACTTAGCAAATTAAATTATCATTAATATTTACAGTAGATTTCAACATTTGCATATGTCTGTCCTTTTCCACAGACTCTGCCTGGAGAGTGTCACTTACTAATTTGCAGCACCTCATGGTTTAACACAGACTGTAAACTCTGCAGAAATTTAAAGACAACAAATTACAACAAACAGGTAACGTACATGAATTTAACCAATTTAAAAAAAAAAAAAAGCATTAACAAAAATGGTATGGTCTTAATCAAAAAATTATCACTTGAAAAGTTATTTTAACATTTGCATCTCTCTTTCTCATTTTCAACAGACACTGCCCGAAGAGTG
Source organism: Discoglossus pictus (assembly GCA_027410445.1). NCBI lineage: Eukaryota > Metazoa > Chordata > Amphibia > Anura > Alytidae > Discoglossus > Discoglossus pictus. The sequence goes on along the minus strand of CM050163.1, from coordinate 156,752,997 downwards.
TCACAGGAAGATTGGCAGCAGGAGATGGTTACAAACACACACCTCTGTCATTTATAGACAACAAATTCAAGACAACAGGTACAATATAACAAGTAAAAAAATAATATATTTTAGCTACTGCTGCTTACACATATAAAATGGAAGGACCTATCAACCTTCTAAACCTAACACCATAACCTAATACTTTAATGCCAACAGTTGCGCACGCAAAACAGGATAGCACAACAAATCTCCTTAACACATACAAAATTGAAGGGTCTATTCTGTTTTTGGTATGTGCCACCATCTAAACCTAACCCTCAAACCTAAACCCCTTATGCCAACAGTGGCACACAAAACACAGGATAGGATAAAAAAAACTACCCTAACCTTCTAATCCTAACAGTGCCACACACAAAAAAAGGATTGCACAACAAATGTTCTTAACACATAAAAAAAAGGTACCCTAACCCCCTAATGCCAACAGTGGAGCACACAAAACATAATAGGAGAAAAAAAATTACTGAACCCCCTAATGTCAACAGTGGTGTACACAAAACAGGATAGCACAACAAATGTTCTTAACACATACAAAATGTAAGGATCTATCCTTATTTCTGTGCGCCATCACCTAAACCTAACCCTATAACCTAAAACCATAATGCCAACAGTGGTGCACACAAAAAAGGATAGCACAACAAATGTTCTTAACACATAAAAAAGGTACCCTAACCCTCTAATGCCAACAGTGGTGCACACAAACCAGGAAAGCACAACAAATGTTTTAACACATACAAAATGGAAGGATCTATACTGGTCTTACTAAAAAAAATGGATAAAAAAGTTATTTTAACATTTGCATCTCTCTCTGTAATTTTCAACAGACACTGCCTGAAGAGACTCATCACCTCTACATGAATTTATACACTACAATTTGAAGACAACAGGTACAGTATTACAAGCTTAACAAACCAAAAATCAATTTAATGTACTGCTATTTACACATATAAAATGGAACAACCTATCCTGTTTTGTGTGCGCCTTTGTGGAAATGCACTACAACCTAACTAACCCTCTAAGCCTAACCCCATAACCCTAACCCACTAATGCCAACGTTGGCGCACACAAAACAGGATAGGAAAAAAAATGGTTCTAACACATACAAAATGGAAGGATCTATCCTGTTTGTGTGCGCCACCCTCTAAGTCTAACCCTATAACCTAAACCCTTAATGACAATTGTTGCGGAAAAAAAAGAAAATACCCCAAAAGAAAAAAAAACACTGCTGTTTACACGTATAAAATGCAAGGACCTATCCTGTTTTCTGTGTGCCGCATAACCCTAACCCCCTAATGCCAACACTGGAGCACACAAAACAGGATACCACAAGAAATGATGTTAACACATACAAAATACAAGGACCTATCCTGTTTTGTGTGCGCCGTTCACAAAATGCACTGCAACCTAACTAACCTGCTAAGTCAAACCCCATAACCCTAACCCCATAATGCAAACAGTGGTGCACACAAAAGGATAGCAGAAGAAAAAAGCAAAACAAAAATTACAAACATTTCATTTAAAAAAAAAAAGTACTTATATACTACTTATATTTACAGATTACTATGCAGGATACCAAAAACAAGGAGGAACAACATGTACTAAGATGGAAATATCGACAGACGCCTGAGGAACAGAAAATTCAAAAAGAAAAAAAAACGTGAGAGAATCGCAAGCAAAAGACAAGCGTCTGAGAAAGTAACATCCAAGCCCAAAAAGACAACCAAAAAACAAAAACATGTAGAAAATGTATCAGAACAATATGGTAATGACAGTATTGTTGATTTACAGAGCCATATTGATATATATTCTCAGAATTGTCCTTTAGTTAAAACCTTAACAGTAGAGGTTCATAATTGTGGTATGATAAATGTTGTCTGTCAGTTTTGTGGGGCTTATCATTTACAACAGGAAAGACCCAGAGATGGCCAGTTTGTTAGTTGCTGTCAAAAAGGCAAGGAAAGACTTCCACAAATACAATTCCCACCATATTTAAAAAGCATTATGGCTGAGCCTACTTTCCCTAATTACCAAAATGTCAAAATAAACATAAGATCTTATAATATTGCCATATCCTTTGTATCTGTGGGTGCAACATTAGCTGCTCATGTGCCAGATATAGCTCTTATTGTTTCAAAGTACAAGGACAAATTTACCATTGTACCTCTCATTTACATCCAGAAGAAGGGGATGAAAGAAATGTTGCTCAACTATATGACCTTGATACAATGGAAGCTGTTGAAACACATATGCAGCTTCAAGTAAATAAAAAATGCTTATGCATTGTCTTTTTAGAGCTTGATAAAATTATGACCCAAAACCAGTACACTCAAGCTTATAAAAAATTGTCTGAAGGAAGAACAAGAACAACAAATTCATGCAAAACTACATCAATTACCAATCCCAAAAGTCAATATGGTTCTTAAAAGAGATCACCATACTGATAAATGCTGTTATAATTTACCAACATCAAATGCGGTTGCATTGATGAGGGAGAAACAGCATTTCAAAGGGATATTAGAATATATCCCAGAAATGATGAACAACCTTTCATTAACATAAGTATCTTAAGTACTAATTTGGATTCAATGACATATCCCATTTTTTCCCCAATAGGGAAGCCGGATGGCAACCCAAATTAACACTTGACAGTTATCCCAAATTCTAAAGTACGTGTCAGAAATAATATTTCCATGCTTGAACTTAAAGTGGCTCAAATTGCAATTCGAGATGGATTCAATCTTTTTATGTGGTGGAAGACTGACACAAAAATGGATCATTGATCCATATTTGCAAGTTGAAGCAAATCATTTCAATTTCATAGAATATCAACTAGATAAACTACTTGTAGAACAGTATTGTGGACTGATGGATTATGTAGCTGAGGTAGCTAAAAACAGAAAGCTTGCAGCTGGCAAAGACATGATTTTAACTTTTTCTTTTCCAAGGAGCTCCTCGCAATATGAAAAGAAGATACAATAATGCTATTGGAAAACCAGATTTATTTATTACATTTACATGTAATCCACAATAGACAGAGATTGTACAGATTTAGTGACAAGAGACTTCAAAATCGAATTAACTGGATTAATATGTGACATAACCATAACTCAGATATTTGGCAAATGTCTGGCTTATGTTTGCACCATAGAATTTAAAAAAAGAGGCCTTCCACCTGCACATATGCTTATAATCCTTCAAGAGAAATATAAATTGGATACTGGTGATAAAGTGGATTCAGTGATTATTGCTGAACTGTCAGATCCAGAAATACATGATAGACTATATGAGATTATAACTCATTGCATGATTCCTGGACCATGTGGAGATATTAATCCACAATCAACATGTATGGAAAATAATAAATGAACTAAAGAATTTCCAAAACATTATAGAGCCAAAACTTATGCTAATTGTGATGGATATCCATTATATAGAAGATGAGAAGGTCAAAATGCCATTATTCGTGGAAAAAAAAGTTGATAACAGATATGTGGTGCCATACAATCCAAATTTGCTCATGAAGTATAATTCACACATTAATGTGGAAGCTTGCACTACTATAAAATCCATTAAATATGTCTACAAATATATAGCCTTATTAAATTGCGATTCAGCAAATTTAAAAGGGCTCTATTTAAGCACATAGCATATTTTTTTACAGAAGTTTTTAGTTAGTGAAGACTTTGCTTTTGGATAGAAGTTCACTAACTAAAAACTTCTGTAAAAAAATATGCTATGTGCTTAAATAGAGTTCTTTTAAATTTGCCGAATTGCAATTTTATAAGGCTGATAGTTACAAAGGCTATGATGCAGCTACTGTAGTGGTCAAAAGTGCAGAAAATCGAGAACAAACTGAGTTATTTCATGATGAACTTGCATCTCATGTAGATGCTCGCTATGTAATTGTGCCAGAAGCAATGTGGTGTCTTCTAAAATTTTAAATTCATGATCGTTCACATGCAGCATATCGATTAGCTGTACATTTGCCCCAAACTTAGTTTACTTTAATGTTGGAATTGAAAGAAATGCTTTGGCACAAAGTGAGCGTCGCCAAACTACACTAACTGCATGGTTTCAATTAAATTGTATTGTCTTGGAGGCAAGGGAATTGTTTTACATTGACATTCCATATCATTATGTTTTTGTTAATGGATTATGGCAAAAAAGAAAAACCTGTGGAAATAATATAATACCAAGATTTTATTCCAAGAGACCTTGAATGTTTCTGCTTACATTTACTCCTTTTAAATGTTCCCGGTGCACAAAGTTTTGAACACTTGAGAACTGTAAATGATACAGTTTATGACACATTTCATTAAGCTGCGCGACACAGAAACTTCCTGGCTGATGATACAGATTGAGAAAGATGTCTAGAAGAAGCAGCACTATGTCAAATGCCACGGCAGAGCGAACAGTTTGCATTCATTAGCATCTTCTCAAATGCTCCAAATGCATTGGTTTTGTTGGTCAAATTTAAAACAAATATGTCTCAAGACTTTTTGCAATGTTAAAATGAGTCTATTACAGAATTAAAAGCATTAATTGAAATTCAAGAGGTCTTTCTTTCTTATTAATTAAATTGTGCAAGTTTTAATCTGTTAGATACAGGACTCATAGAGGAAATAAAGTTTGAAGACTATGACACTGAGCTTCAAAACCAAATATCACAAGAAAAAATTGCAACGTTAAATACATTACAATTTCAAGCATTTAACGCCATAAAAAATGCACTAGATGATGACTTGTTCAAAGAGCATTTTTTTCTATCTAGATGGACCTGGTGGATCTGGAAAAATGTATCTATATAATTTATTGATGAGTTTCATTCGGGCACAAGGTCAAATAGCACTGCCATTTGCAACAACTGGAATTGCTGCACTTTTGTTAGAAGGTGGAACAACAACGAATTACATAAATACAAGCAAAAAATAAATTCAAAAGTAAATTAATTATAATAGATGAGGCTACAATGATGTCATGCCATGCTCTACAATGTATTGAGCGTTTGTTGCGTGAAGTCATGTATAATGAATTGCCATTTGGTGGAAAGGTCATGTTGTTAGGTGGAGATTTTAGGCAAACATTACCTGTCATTGTACATGGAAATCGAACAGACATTGTTGAAACATGTATAAAGTCAAGTCCACTATAGAAACATTTTACCCATCTTCAATTACAACAAAATATGACATCAGAAGGACAAAATTAATTAAATGATTGGCTCATTAAAATTGGAGAAGGAAAAACTGAGCAAATTAATAATTTACCCGATGATACCGTGGAAATTCCATTGCAAATGATTTGCAAACAGGACATCATATTGGCTATATTAAAAAATACAATAACTAATGAGGATTATGCAGAGCTTGCAAACAAAGTAATATTAACATCAAAAAATAAAGATGCATTACTTTTGAATAATGAAATATTAAAATTAATATATGCACCACAAAGAAATAATCACAGTGCTGATTGTGTACTTGGTGATGACAAAGAAAGTCAGACAAGCTTTTCAACTAAATTTATTAATTCATTAACTCCATCTGTAATGCCACCATGTATTTTGCAGCTAAAAAAAGGTGTGGTTGTCATGTTACTGTGAAATGTGAACCCAAAAAAAGGACTATGTAATGGGACCAGATTAATTGTTAAAGAATTAAAAGACCATTTCACAAATGCTGAAACTCTGAATGGTACCCATAAAGGTGAAATAGTTTTCATACCAAGAATAGATTTGGCACCAAGTGAAAGTAGCCTCTATTTTGTACTTCAAAGGAGACAATTTCTCATCATCATCATGGCATTTGCTATGGTGATTGATAAATCACAAGGACAGACTTTTAAATCCGTTGGTATCTTTTTAGAAGAACTAGTATTTGCCCCAGCCAACTGTATGTTGCATTTTCAAGATGCAAGAATCCAGATGTAATTACAGTTTATATTGAACAAAAACCAAGTTAGGGTGATCTATTAGATGATGGGAGAATTTTTACAAAAAATATTGTCTACTATGAGGTGTACGTACACTTAAATTACAAAAAAGGATAACAATGCAACAGATGTACACAAAAAAAAGGAATAGTGCTTTGATCTCAATGACAAATTCACAAAAAAAAGCCAACAAACATAGAGAACACTGGTTTAATATTGAGGACGAACTTTGATGTCACTCTGACTCTTTATAGAGGATCACTATTTCACATAGGTAACTCTATAAAATGGCAAAAAACACAGAGAACAGTGGTTTTACTTCCAGGATGAACTTTTATGTCACTTGGAATCTTTTTAGAGGGCCACTATTTCACATAGTAAACTCTATGGGCCTCATTCTATTAACGGCCGTAAAATGGCCGCAAAGCTGCGATTCCTTGCGGCCATCTTACGCCCCGTGTAGAGCTACTGCTACCCTGCTATTCAAATGGATGGTGCCACAAGGATATACCACTTACGGCCAGCCGCACATCATGCAAACGACCGCAAGCGTTTTTCCCACGCCCGTAAATCTTGTTTTCTCTAAGTCAGAAAACTGTAAATGCAAATATAAATTCAAGATGGCACTGTAAAGCTCTGTAAATGCTAGGCATCATAATGTGGGACATGAGGATTAATAGCAACACCCTCTCAAGCTTGCACATCGCCCAAATCCGATATATCATTTACGGTTTATTTTCCGTCCCGTAGTCCCGCGGGCTCGTCCTTGTTAAAACCTGTACGGGTTCGGAGGTTGAGGGCCGCAAACAAAGCATTGTAGTAGCCAATATATATTCAATCCAGCACTGCAAAGCACTGTAAATGATGGGGAACATAATGGCGGGGCATGAGGATTAATAGCAAAACATTATCAAGCATGCACATCGCCAAATTGTACTTTGATTTTAAAATCCATCCAAGTCCCACGGACTTCAATGATCAAGCTCGTAGCTCATTTATTCAAGCCCGTAGCTCCTTATTCAAGCCCGTGAAGGCTTGCATGATAGATAAAACACGAAGATTGAACATGAAGTTAAATATCTTTATTTGCGCATTTGAGAGTAGGGGAATGTTGAGCTATTAATTCTAAAACCAAACATCACTTTCACTTTTAATAAAAGTACAGGATGGCTTTTCTATGCTACGACTTGTAAGTAAGCCCTTTACGACCTGTGGGTCAATTTTACCCATTTACGGACTTCACGGAGGCTAATCACGCAGCCTTTGCAGGTCTGAGGTGCTCCAAGCCCTTGGGACTTTGTCCACGGACATTTGACATGAATTAAAGTAAAAATGATTTTCAGATTTGAGTGTAGGGGAATGTTGTGCTATAAATGCTAATACCTCCAATCCCTTTATCGTCTCATCAAAGTGCAGGATGGCTTTATTATGTGCTTAATTGGTGCTAGCGGGTACCTTTTTGGTGCAAGTAAGCTGCGGCTCGGTTTTAGATAATTACGGCCATGACGAGAGGGTTTACATAGCATTTGAATAGCAATCGTGGCTTTCTTGTGGCCGAAACTCTTGCGGCCGTGTAAGATCAAAGGCTTTCCTGCGGCGCGTGCAGCCGCAAGGGATAACAGGGCGCCAGCCACAAGCCTGCCGGAGCCCTTGGCCGCAAGGGAATAGAATAGGCAAATAGCCTGCGGCCGGTCCTTGCAGCCACGCATCTCATACGGCCGTTAATAGAATGAGGCCCTATGTGCCATTTTCAATAACTACAAAAATAACAAAAACAAATAAAAAAACAAAAACAACAAAGACAAAGTAACATATTGGAATGTCTTGGAAGTGGCCTTTTGGCATGATTGGCCCCACAAAACAGTTGTTTTTTTACAATTTCAGTTTAAATATTAGTACATTAAGTTACTGTTTGTAATTTTAAAATTGTATTTTACAAGGTGTGGAAAGTTGTTCCATTGTATGTAATTAAGGGATCATGTTAGTAGGAGGATGATCATTTTTTGGACAATTGAAATATATAATTAAATAGAGAGTATTGATCCAGGGAGTAATCTGATCGACATTTACTGGGGTCAGGAGAAATTATTTTGTTCCCCTCTTTCCCCTCAATTGGATAAGTTTCCCTGGGAGGGTTTTCTGTTTGCCTTCCTCTGGATTCAATACCTATGTGCTTTAGCAGTATTTGAAATACAAGTTGCATGTTACAAAGCATTATGTAAAGGTTGATAATACTCATTCATACAAAGTTGACCCATTGGTATACTAGTCCTGCATAGCTGACAATTAAAAATGTTAATATTGTTAAAAAGGATGGTTTGCCAGTTCTCGAACTGCAAGTTGCATGTTAAAAAGCATTATGTCATGGTTTACAATACAGATTCATAAAAAGTTGAGACATTGTTATATTACTCCTGCATAGCTGACAATTAAAAATGTTAACATTGTTAAAAAAGGATGGTTTACCAATTCTTGAAATACAAGTTGCATGTTAAAAAAATAAACACATTTACTATAGAGTACATGCCTCTTTTTAGAAAGTCTTTATAAATGTGAAAGTTTTTTTATGACCTTGCTTATTATCATACACATATTTTTCTTATTTTCTAAATGTTAAAGTCAGAAAATGCTAAACATTACATTGGTAACATTGAATATTAAAATAAAAAAAATACATAAAGGCAATAACCTGGATATAGATGAGAAACATTCCTGAAAATGTCTTTAGGTCGGATTTGTATGTAATTCAGATCTCTCAATAATCTTGTACTGTAATAATAAGTTACAGAAACTGTTGTGCTCTCCCTTTTAATTCAAACACAACATAAAAACAAACTCATTTAATAATAATAATAATACAATGTGATAATAATAATAACAGTAATAATATTAATAATAATACCCCTGTACTGTAATAATAAGTTACAGAAACTATTGTGCTCTATCTTTTAATTAAAACTAACAGAACATGAAAACAAACGCATACAAAAGCCTTGGGAGCCCCTTCTAAAGTACGAGTCATCTGTAAGTCAGGTCATGTGTAACACGGGGACCTGCTGTATTGGTACAAACAGAGTTGATGACCCTGCCTTAATGTAATATTGAGTAGCACTGTGTACACTTGATTTTAAGCTCAAAGACAGGACGCTTCATTATTTGTTATTTTCTTTATTTTGTTAATATTGTTTTGACTTGAACTTACCCCTGTATATCTCTAAGGAATATGTTGGTTTGTTACAAATAAAGGAAATAATAAGAATATATGGAAAAGTGGTATTTAATGTGTCTTATAGGAATGTTTGTTTAGTGGACATTAAATAATATTATTGGATGTTTTTACATTATTTAAACTTTATCTAAAGAGATCACTGTTCAGTAAGTGGTTGAAGCTGTAAAGAAAAGAGTTTAGTTTTATTAATCAAATAATTAATCTGAGAAAGGGCAGCACAACAGTCTTGTGGAAAATAGGTGGAAGAGGTAATAGTGGGTGAAGAACGGTGTAAGTCAGTGTGGTAAAGAAGAGGTGGTTAGGGTAGTATTTGGAGACCAGATGTGAGAGCGAGTAATGAACAGAAGCCAGTGAACAGATTAGAAATGTGGACCAGCAGATTAAAAAAACACTGGTGAAAATGGTGAATCCAGCAGAAGCATTTAAGATGAATTGTAGCATTAAGTGAGAAGATTGGGCTTAAGTTGTAGCAACTAGCACACAGTAAATTAGTTAATTATTTTAGTTATGTTTTGTGCAAACAAAGTATGATTTTGAGACAAGGTGTGCAAAGAATGGAGTCCATGGGAACCTCATGACAGTGGTGAAACCCAAAAGAGTAATGTTTCACATAACTGTAACAGGACCCTTTAACATGTTGCTGATGATGTGATTGATGATATCACACATAGCATTAATGACTTGCATCTTTAAACACATGCAGCAATTTAATAAGGTTGATGCTGTTCAACATTATCAGTGATTATATGTCACTTACACTATGTATTTTTCCTCATTCAAAACCTATCCCCACCAAAGAGATCATTAATACTAATATAGATGGAGTTTGCCACATGAGAGATTAATCACTCAGTAATCTTTAAAATATAATTTATATGCATTTCTGAATAAGTGTGTTTACATTTTAACTTACTGCAGCTAGATTTTTCATTTGCATCCACAGAGAGATTTATTACAACATACTGTATATACTCGAGTATAAGCCAAGTTTTTCAGCCCTTTTTTTAAGGCTAAAAAGGGCCCCCTCAGTTTATACTGGAGTCACCCCCCCCCCTGTGTCTCTCTAACCCCCCCTGTCTTTCTAACCCCCCCATGTCTCTCTACACCCCTGTGTCTCTCTAAACCCCCCGTGTCTCTCTACCCATCCATGTCTCTCTACCCCCCTGTGTCTCTCCAACCCCCCGTGTCTCTTTCCTTCCCCCCTCTTCATACTCAACCCCCCTTCTCATCCGCAACCCCCCTCCTCACTTTCTCCCCTCTTAATACCTCCCCCTCACTTACCTGCTTCTTCTCCGGCCTCTGCTCCTTCCGTCTTGACCACGGCGTGCATGTGACGTCACATGCGCGCCTTGTCATTAGCATATACCGGGTGCTGGCACCCGGTATATGCTAATGACGTGGCGCGCATATGACATCGCATGCGCGCCAGGGTCAAGACGGAAGGAGCAGAGGCCGGAGAAGAAGCAGGTAAGGGAGGGGAAAGGTAGATGGGGATGTATATAGGGGGCTTTAGAATGAGGATGGGGGTTGAGAAGGGGGGTTGAGGATGGGAGGGTTGAGGAGGGGGTTGATGAAGAGGAGGGAGGTTGAGGTTGAGGAGGGGGGTTGAGGTTGAGGGGGGTAAGGAGGGGGTTGATGAGGAGATGGGAGGTTGAGGTTGAGGAGGGGTGTTGAGGTTGAGGGGGGGTGAGGAGGGGGTTGAGGATGAGGATGGGGGGTTGAGGATGAGGATGGGGGGTTGAGGATGAGGATGGAGGGTTGATGGGGGGTTAAGGAGTGAGGTTGAGGGGGGGTTGAGGAGGGGGGGTGAGGATGGGGAGTTGAGGATGGGGGAGTTGAGGATGGGGGGGTTGAGGAGGTGGTTGATGAGGACGAAGGAGGTTGAGGTTGAGATGGGGGGTTAAGGATGGGGGGTTGAGGATGAGGGGGTTGAGGATGGGGGGTTGAGGATGAGGATGGGGGGTTGAGGATGAGGAGTGGGGTTGAGGAGGGAGGTTGAGAATGAGGAGGGAGGTTGAGGATGAGGAGTGGGGTGAGGAGGGAGGTTGAGAATGAGGAGGGGGGTTGAGGAGGGTGATAAGGGAGAGGGGAAGAGACACAGGGAAGGGAGAGGGCAGAAGAGACACGGGAGAGAGAGGGGGGACACAGAGGGCACAAGAGGGACACAGGGGGCGGCACATTTCCCACCTCGGCTTATACTCGAGTCACTAATTTTACCCAGTATTTTGTGGTAAAATAGGTGCCTCGGCTTATACTCGGTCGGCTTATACTCGAGTATATACGATAATTGCCAAATATGGATTTAATACATTAACTTTATTATGACACCACATCTCTTCAGCTTCCTGTCAAAAATAAAACCTATTTGCCTAAATTAAGTTGTTGTATTTAAAATATTTGATGTACAACATAAATGGTCCCTACTCAAAAAAATAATATTATAAACCTCAGTATTTTCAAACAAAAAAGATGATTTTGTTTTAATTTTCTTTCTATTCAGAAGTTTACAACTAGTACAGTATTGCTTCAAGATTGCTATTTATAAAATATTGTGAGGATATGCTTTTTTATTACAAAATGATCAACAAGATATAGATATTATAACCATCTAGCAAATAAAACATGTATTATTCTACCCAACCTACCTTCCTTCCTTATTACAACTTAACAACGGTCTTAAGCCTGGCTAGTACCTGCTCTCATCCTCCCTGATTTCTGTTTTTATCTGCATATTATTAAACCTGGCTTATTAAGTGTCTAACACATTTAATAATATAGCATTAGATCAATTCATGAAAGTAGTTCCCACCTATCTATTAGTTTATATATTACATTTAAAATAATTTTACAAGATGACACTGTCTCAATATGTGACCTTTTCAGTGTTCCTGAAACGCAAATATTTTATTTATTCACATATCAAAGATATCAGTGGTGCCTCTGTCAGTTGCTGGATTTAACTAATGTTTCTATTAACATTTTCCAGGTGGCTTCATTTGGATATCTAGGGAAATAGTGGCAAGCAGAACGCATCTTGACTTTACAATCATTAGTGACCAATAGTATTTCATATGATTTCTTCTGCTATTTGAAAAACCTATGTAGACTGCTGTATCATATGGAAGCAAGTTTCTATTTGTTCTGAACATCCAGGTCCCTCTAAGATGTCCTGCAAGTTGACTTTAGAAAGTTCCTCTGTAGTATAGTAAGGTTTGTGGAAACATTTTAGTTGTGTTATGTGTTCATGTATTCATAGAGCTATATCCTATTACTTCTCTTCACATACTCCAATATAAGATTCCCATTTAATCTTTCAATTTTCAATAACCACCCAAATTACCTAGGGCAATTATATGTAGGCTAAACACTATCTATTAAAATGATTGTCTTTGAGTACTTTTTATGACATGGTAGTCCAAAAGTACAAATTCTGTATGTGTATTTTAGCATATTTCTGTCTTAGATAGTTATAATATTAGTGCTTGTCTATTTCAAGCTCCCTGAAGTTGATACATAGATTTTAATATGTTATTTTACATCCAAAGGTAGTAAGGGAACTGGGTTCTGTAATAGCCAAACCATTATATTTAATTTGTCAAGATTCACTAAACATAGGGTCTCTACCAGATGACTGGAGAAAAGCTGATGTGATACCTATATTTAAAAAGGGAGTAATCCAGGGAATTATAGACCAGTGAGCCTCACTTCTGTAGTGGGGAAGCTTTTTGAAGGGTTAATAAGAGATAATATACAAGAATATGTCTATTTGAACAGGATTATAAGTAGGAGTAAACATGGATTTATGAGGGATAGGTCATGTCAAACAAATCTAATTAGTTTCTAGGAGGAGGTTAGTAGTAACCTGGATCAAGGCAACTCAGTGGATGTAGTATTTTTGGATTTTGCAAAGTCTTTTGATACAGTGCCACATGGGAGACTATTGTGCAAACTAAGAGATACAGGAGTTGCAGTAAATATCTGCTCATGGATTGAGAGCTGGCTAAAAAACAGGAAGCAAAGGGTTTTTGTAAATGGAACAAACTCTGATTGGACTAATGTGGTAAGTGGGATTCCTCAGGGTTCAGTATTAGGTCCTCTCCTTTTTAACATATTTATTAATGACTTAGAGGTAGGATTGGAGTGTGGTGTCTCCATTTTCGCTGATGACACAAAGTTGTGCAAGGTAATTAAATCAGATAGTGATGTGCTTTCCCTCCAAAGGGATTTACATAAAATTGAGGAATGTGCATCTAAATGGCAGATGAAATTGAATACGAATAAATGTAAAGTTATGCATCTGGGAAGGAAAAATAGCCATTCAATGTATAATCTTAATGGAGCAAATCTAGGTGTATCAGATATTGAAAGGGATTTGGGAGTGCTTGTGGACAACCACCTAGGTAACAGTGCTCAATGCCAAGCAGCAGCTGCAAAGGCAAATAAAACATTAGCATGTATTAAGAAGGGTATAGAAGCCAGGGAAGCAAATATAATTCTGCCACTATACAAATCTCTAGTATGCCCTCAATTTTGGGCACCACTTCATAAAAAGGACATTTTAGAGCTGGAAAAGGTACAGAGGAGGGCTACAAAACTAATAAGGGGAATGGAGGGGCTAAGTTATGAAGTAAGACTAACCAAATGAAACTGATTTTCTCTAGAAAAAAGGCGTCTAAGAGGAGATATGATTACCGTATATAAATACATCCAGGGTCAGTATAAAGATTTGTCAAGGGAGCTTTTTGTGCCAAGAGGTTTTCAACTGACAAGAGGACATCCCTTGAGGTTAGAAGTAAAAAGATTCCCCTTAAAGAAAGAAAAGGGTTCTTCACAGTATGGGTGGTTAATCTGTGTAATTCTCTACCAGAGGAGGTAGTGACAGCGGATTCGATAGATAACTTTAAAAGGGGACTGGATTTATTTCTAATTAAAAAGGGAATTCAGGGTTATCATGGATAATTAGAGAGACCGTATTGATCCAGAGAGAAGTCCGGTCGCCGGTGTCTTAGATCAGGAGGGAATTGTTTTTTTTTTTTTATACAACTATTTAATTAATAGTTAAACTGCATATTGCAGATCAGAGGAGATCTTAAAAGGTTGAACTTGATGGACTGAAAGTCGTTTTTCAACCTTAAATACTATGTAACTATGTAATACTAATTGTAATTTTCATATAATTGTTCTAATATTTTTATGCTCTGAGAAATGTATACAGTGAAGGTTTTCAAGTTCATTCATTTCAGGATTACATCATCAACACCATTCATGCACATTGGATCCTAACCTACATACAGTGCCTTGCAAAAGTATTCACACCCCTTGGCATTTTTCATGTTTTGTTGCCTCACAACCTGGAATTAACATAAATCATTTGAGGATTTGCATCATTTAATTTACAGAACATGTCCACAACTTTGAAGAGATTTTTTTTATTATTATTGTGAAACAAACAACAAACAGGACAAAAAAACAGAAAAAGTCAATGTGCATAACTATTCACCCCCCTAAAGTCAATACTTTGTAGAGCCACCTTTGCAGCAATCACAGCTGCAAGTCACTTTGGATGAGTCTCTATTAGCTTGCCACATCTTACCATGGGGATTTTCGCCCATTCCTCCTTGCAAAACTGCTCCAGTTCCTTCACGTTGGATGGTTTTCGCTTGTGAACAGCAATCTTTAAGTCTGACCACAGATTTTCTATTGGATTGAGGTCTGGGCTTTGACTAGGGCATTCCAACACATTTACATGTTTCTGCTTAAACCACTCAAGTGTTGCTTTAGCAGTGTGTTTGGAGTCATTATCCTGCTGGAAGGTGAACCTCTATCCTAGCCTCAAATCACGCACAGATTGGAGCAGGTTTTCCTCAAGAAAATCCCTGTATTTAGCACTATCCATTTCCCCTCAACTCTGACCAGTTTCCCAGTCCTAGCTGCTGAAAAACATCTCCACAGCATGTTGCTGCCACCAACATGTTTCACTGTGGGGATGGTGTTCTTTGGCTGATGTGATGTGTTGGGTTTGCGCCAGACCTAGCATTTTCTTTGATGGCTGAAAATTTTAATTTTAGTCTCATCAGACCAGAGCATTTTCTTCCATACATTTTGGGAGTCTCCCACATGCCTTTTCACAAACTCAAAACGTGCCATTTAGTTTTTTGAAAGTAATGGCTTTCTTCTGGCCACTCTGACATAAAGTCTATGGAGTGTACTGCTTATTGTTATTGGCTATGGAGGGTACGGCTTATACTCCAGTCTCTGTTGTGGAACTCTGCAGCTCCTCCAGGGTTATCTTAGGTCTATGTGCTGCCTCTCTGATTAATGCCCTCCTTGCCCGGTCCGTGAGTTTTGGTGGCGGCCGTCCCTTGGCAGGTTTGCTGTTGTGCCATGTTCTTTCCATTTGGTTATGATAGATTTGATGGGGATCAAAGATTTGGATATTTTTATATAACCTAACCCTGACTTGTACTTTTCAACAATATTGTCCCTTACTTGTTTGGAGAGTTCCATGGTCTTCATGGCAGTGTTTGGTTAGTGGTGCCTCATGCTTAGGTGTTGCAGCCTCTGGGGCCTTTCAAAAAAGGTGTTTCTATGTAATGACAGATCATATGACACTATAGATTGCACACAGGTGGGCGTCATTTCACTAATTATGTGATTTCTGAAGGTAATTTTTTGCACCAGAGCTTTTTATGGGCTTCATAACAAAGACATACCCACATGTAAATTTTCTGTTTTCTATTTCTAAAAAACATTTTTATGTATATATTTTTCTTGTTTCACTTCACCAACATAGACTATTGTGTTCTGATCCATCACATAAAATTCAGATTAACAAAATATTGAATTTCAGTCTCTAATGTAACAAAATAGGTAAAAAGTCAAGGGGGAGAATACCTTTGCAAGGCACTGTATTTGCACAGGTCGTGGGAAGCTTTCTTTCATTGAACAGTGTGAGTATTAATGTCTTTTTTTACTTTACCTTATCTATATTAATGTGCTATTATATGTATGTTGAATGTGTTGGGGATAGAGGAAACCCTTTGTCCATGTGAATAGAGAAAACCCTGTGTTTTTATGATGTCATATAGAATTTGTATAGACTTTGTCACAAAGCATTATAAATGTCTTGCCTCAATGAGCACATTATAAAGAGTTTGGGTAAATCAAAATGTCTAATAACACTATTATCACAAATATAGTTGGGAGCATTGCGGGTTGATGCTAATGCTTGTGGACTCACATAGCAAGCCCTCCGCAACTGCTGACTGCGAACATAAAAAAATACAAAAAAACACACACAAAAAAAAAAACACATCACACACAGCACGGGGGAACAGCCAGGACGTCTGTGAGTGAGGTTGCTTGCAAATTTAAGTCAGATTTCACGAATTTCGGCACTTACATATCGTCTATGCAAGAAAAAAAATGGAGGCTGGAAAAGACTAAAACGAGGCCAATCACGTCAAATTAAAAAACGTACTTGGAACACTTATGCAAACTCAGTAACACTTCATGTGGCTTGTACTACACATCTTGTGGCATGTAGCACATACAAAATCAAAGCTATTTTCTATGGAAAAAGTAAGTACCTTGCACAAAATGGCGACTGGAACGCAAATTCACGGCTGGAACGCAAATAGAGCATGCACATTGCGTTATAACGGTTTCTACTTCAGCTCACACTCTATAAATACTGCAATCTTTTTAGAATTTTCTCAATTTGAGGTGATGAACAGTGTGACTGTATATTTCACAGGTGGCGTTACTTTTGAAGCAACTTGATTATCACTTTAGAAGTTTAAAACCTGCAAGTAACAGCAAATAGGTATGCTATAATTAATTAATTAATAAATGAATTAATAAATACAAAAAATATAAAGATATGGTTTGAAATATTGCCAATAACAACATTATTCATGTACAGTATCATTGAAAAGATATATAATTTTTATGAATTAATTAATAAATTAATAATCAAAAAAACAAAAAACTTGGGTTTTAAATATTGTCAAAAACAATAATATTAATGTACAGAAGCAATTAGAAGACATTCATGTATAGTAAGATTTAAAAGACAGATACATGTTTAAGTGGGGTAAAAATGGTGGGAATTTAAAAATAAGAAAAAAGGAGAAATTTAAACAAGAAAATTGCTTTTATTAAGACATATTTGAAAACATAATTTATGCTTTTAGCAAAACAAATATCTTCATATTTACAGTGGATTTCAACATTTCCATTTTTTTCTCATTTTCAACAGACTCTGCCTGAACAGTGTCACTGATTAATTTGCAGCACTGCATGGATTCAAACAGACTGTAAAATCTGCAGAAATTTACAGACAACAAATTAAACCCAACAGGTAATGTACAAAAATACATTTGCTTAACATAAATACTATGGTCTTAGTTAAAACAAATATATTGAAAAGTTATTTCACAATTTGCATCTCTGTCTCTCATTTTCAACAGACACTGCCTGAAGAGTGTCACGGGAAGATTGGCAGCAGGGGACTCTCTGTAATTTATAGACAACAAATTCAAGACAACAGGTACAGTATAACAAGTAAAAAAAATATATATCCTGTTTGGTGTGTGCCAATGTGAAAATTCACTGCAACCTAACTAACCCTCTAAACCTAACCCCATAACCTACAACCCTAATGCCAACAGTGCCGCACACAAAAGATGATAGCACAAAAAATAAAATAAACGTACCCTAAGCTCCTTATGCCAACAGTGGGGCACACAAAAGAGGATACTACTACGACTCTTGTTAACAGATATAAAATGGAAGCATCTAGCCTATTCTGTGTGCCACAACCTATAAGCCTTGTCTCTACAGGAATTTATACACAACACATTGTAGGCAAGAGTTACTGTATTACAAATTACAAAAAAAAAATACATCAAGTACTGCTGTTTAGACATATAAAATGGAAAGGCCTAACCTGTTTTGTGTCTGCCTTCATAGAAATGTACTGCAACTTAACTAACACTCTAAGCCTAATCCCATAACTGTAAACCCCTAATGACAACATTGCTGCATGCAAAACACTATACCAAAAAAAAAAAGGTGAACCCTAACCCCTAATGCCAACAGTGGTGCACACAAAACAGAAAAGGACAATGCTTTTAACATATACAAAATATAAGGATATATACTATTTTAGGTGCTCAACCCTCTAAGCCCAACTACATACCCTAAACACCTAATGACAACAGTAGCGCACAAAAAGCACAACTAAAGCCATAATGGCAACACAGCCATACACAAAACAGGATAACACGAGAAATGCTATTAACATATACAAAATAGAAGGACCTATCATGTTGGCTGTGCACTTTTCACAAAATAGCCTGCAACCTAAGTAATCTGCTAAGTCCAACCTCATAAAGCTAACCCCATAATGCAAACAGTCGTGCACACAAAACAGGATAGGAGAAAAAATAAACAAAACAAAATAACAAAAAGTTAATTTAAACAAAAAAATAAACAAAGGAGAAAAAATACTAATGTACTACTTTTATTTACAGATTAATATGGCAGCTACTGAAAACAAAGAGGAAAAGAAAAGACGTCATACTAGACAAGGTAAAAAAACATGGGCAGATCAACAGACGCTCAAGCAAAAGGAAATTTGACAACAAAAAGAACGGGTGAGACTCACAAGCAAAAGACTAGCGGCTGACAAACTAACATCCAAGCCCAAAAAGGCCACTAAAAAACAAAAGCATTTAGAAAATGTTGCTGAACAATCTGAATAGAATTTTAATGATGATTTAGAGAGTCATATTGATATATGTTGTCAGAAGTGTCCTTTACTTAAATCGTTAACAGTAGAGGTTCATAATTGTGGTATTATGAATATTGTCTGTCAGTTTTGTGGGGCATATAATTTCAAACAACAAAGACCCAGAGATGGCCAGTTTGTACGTTGCTGTCAAAAAGGCAAGGTAAGACTTCCACAAAGACAACACTTCCCAACATATTTAAACAGCATTATGACTGAGCCTACTTTCCCTAATTACCAAAATTTCAAAACAAACATAAGATCATATAATAGTGCAATATTCTTTGCATCTATAGGTGCAACATTAGCTGCTAATGTGCCAGGACGTAGCCCTTACTGTTTCTAAGTACAATTACAAATTTACCATCATACTTCTCATTTACATTAAAAGGATGGGAGAAAAGAAAATTTGCTCAGCTATATGTCCTAGATACAATGGAAGCTGTTGAACAACGTATGCAGCTTCCAAAATAAAAAAATGCTTATGCATTGTTTTTTTAGAGCTTGATAACATTATAGCCCAAAACCCGTACACTCAGGCTTATAAAAAAGTGTCAGAAATAGAACAACAACAAAAAATTAATGCAGAAATACATTAATTACCAATCCCAAAACTCAATATGGTTCTTAAAAGAGATATCCATACTGATAAATGCTGTTACAACTTACCAACATCAAATGAGGTTGCAATGTTCTTTCAAAATGATGAGGGAGAACCACCATTTCAAAGGGATATTAGAATATATCCGAGGAATAAGGAGCAATCTTACATCAACATAAGTATCTTAAGTACTAATTTAGATCCAATGACATATCAACATTTTTTTCCAAATGGGGATGCCGGATGGCAACCCAAATTAACACTTGACAGTTACCCAAATTCAAAAGTGTGTGTCAGAAATAATATTTCCATGCTTGAATTTAAAGTGGCTCAAACTGCCATTCTAGATGAATTTAATCCAATTTTATGTGGTGGAAAACTGACACAACCATGGATCATTGATTCATATTTGCACATTGTGGCAAATCATTTAAATTTCATAAAATATCAACAAGATAAACTACGTTTAGAACAGTATTATGGACTGATGAATTATGTAGCTGAGGTAGCTACAAACAGAGAGCTTGCAGCTTGCAAAGCAATAATTTTACCTTCTTTTTCCAAGGATTTCCTCGCAAAATGCGAGAAAGATACAATGATGCTATGGCTATTGTAACTAAATTTGGAAAACCAGAATTATTTAATACATTTACATGTAATCCACAATGGCCAGAGATTGTACAGAATCTGCTAATTGGACAAACGGCTTCCGATAGACCAGATTTACTGGCAAGAGTCTTCAAAATCAAATTAACAGAATTAATGTGACATAACCATAACTCAATTATTTGGCAAATGTCTGGATTATGTTTATACCATAGAATTAAAAAAAAGAGGCCTTCCACGTGCACATATGCTTATAATACCTCAAAAGAAATATAAATTGGATATTGGTGATAAAGGGGATTCAGTGATTATTGCTGAACTACCAGATCCAGAAATACATTGTAGACTATATGAGATTGTAACTCATCGCATGATTCATGGACCATGTGGAGATATTAATCCACAATCACCATTTATGGAAAATAAAAACAGCACTAAAGAATTTCCAGAAGATTATAGAGACAAAACATATGCTAATTGTGGTGGCTATCCATTATATAGAAGAGGAGAAGGCCAAAATGCCATTATTCATGGAAAAAAAAGTTGATGACAGATATGTGGTGCCAAATTTGCTCATGAAGTTTAATGCACACATTGGTGTGAAAGCTTGCACTTCTATAAAATCTATTAAATATGTCTATAAATATATTTACTAAGGCGATAATGCAGCTACTGTAGTGGTCAAAAGTGCAGAAAATTCAGAACAAACTGAGTTATTACATGATGAACTTACATCTCATGTAGATGCTCGCTATGTAAGTGTGCCAGAAGCAATGTGGCGTCTTTTCAAATTTGAAATGCATGATCGATCACATGCAGTATATCGATTAGCTGTACATTTGCCCCAAAGACACTTAGTTTATTTCAACGTTGGAAATTAAAGAAATGCTTTGGCACAAAATGAGCATTGACAAACTACACTAACTGCGTGGTTTCAATTAATTTTTACTGACTTGGAGGCAAGGGAATTGCTATACATTGACATTCCATAGCATTATGTTTATGTTAATGGTTTATGGCGGAAAAGAAAAACCTGTGGAAATAAAATTATAGCTAGAAATTATACTGTAAATCCGAGAGACCTTGAATGTTTCTGCCTACTTTTACTACTTTTAGATGTGCCTGGTGTATAAAGTTTTCAACAGTTGAGAACTGTTAATGACACAGTTTATGACACATTTAATTTAGCTGCATGACAGAGAAACTTCCTGGCTGATGACAGAATGGGAAAGATGTCTAGAAGAAGCAGCACTGTGTTAAATGCCACAGCAGATGAGAGAACTCAAATGATTCAAAAGCATTAGCTTTGTGGGACAAACTTAAAACAAATATGTCTGAAGACTTTTTGCAATGTTACAATGAGCCTGTTGCAGAATTAAAATCATAATCTCTCATGGATTAAATTGTGCAAATTTTAATCTGCCAGATCCAGGACTCATAGATAAAATAAACTTTTAAGACTATGATACTCATCTTCAAAACCAAATAACACAAGAAAAACTTGCAACTTTAAATACATTTCAATTGCAAGCATTTAACTCCATAAAAAGTGCACTAGAGGATGACTTGCTGAAAGAGCTTTATTTCTATCTAGAGGACCTGGTGGATCAGGAAAAACATATCTATATAATTTATTGATGAGGTTACTTTGCACACAACGTCAAATAGCACTGCCATTTGCAACAATTTAAATTGCCGCACTTTTGTTAGAAGGTGGAAGAACTGTGCATAGTGGATTTAAACTGCCAGTTCCCATTCTGGAAACATCAGTGTCGGATATTCGAATGACATCTTTAAAAGCAAAAAAAATAAGAAAAGTTAATTCATTATCATCAATGAAGCTACAATGATGTCATACCATGCACTACAATGTATTGACCATTTGTTGCCTGAAGTCATGGATAATGATTTGCCTTTTGGTGGAAAGGTGATGTTGCTAGGTGGAGATTTTAGGCAAACATTACCTGTTGTTGTCCATGGGAATCGCACAGACAATGTAGAAACATGTATCAAGTAAAGTACACTATGGAAACTCTTTACTCACCTCAAATTAGAACAAAATGTGAGATCAGAAGGACACAATTAATTCAATGAGTGGCTCATCAAACTTGGAGAAGGAAAAACAGAACAAATTCATAATTTATCCGATGATACCATGGAAATTCCATTGCAAATGATTTGCAAACAGGACATTATATCGGCTACATTTCAAAATACAATAACTAACGATGATTATGCAGAAATATTAACATCCAAATATAAAGATGCATTGCTTCTGAATAATGAAATATTAAAATTAATAGATACACCACAAAAAAAAATCCTAGTGCTGATTGTGTATACCACCACATATATTGCAGCTAAAAAAAAGGTGCAATTGTCATGTTATGGCGAAATATGAACACAAAAAAGGACTATGTAATGGGACCAGATTCATTGTTCAAGAATTAAAAGACCATTTCATAAATGCAGAAATTCTCAATAGTACCAATAAAGTTGAAAGAGTTTTCATACCAAGAATAGATTTAGCACCAAGTGAAAGTAGCTTGCCTTTTGTACTTCAGAGAAGACAATTTCCCATCTTCATGGCATTTGCCATGACCATTAATAAATCACAAGGACACACTTTTAAATCCGTTGGAATCTTTTTAGAAGAACCAGTATTTGCCCATGGTTAACTGCATTTTCAAGATGTAAGAATCCAGAGGAAATTAAAGTTTGTATTGAAAACAACCAAAGTCAGGGTGATTTATTAGATGAAGAATAAACATTGTCTACTATGAAGTAATGTAAATTAAATTAGAAAAAATAACAATAAAAATTATCTACAAATAAACAAATTAAAAAAGAAACAGTGCTCTTATATCTATGACAAATTCACAAAAAATACCACAACAAATATAGAGAACAGTAATTTCATTTTGAGGATGCAATTATATGGCACTCAGACTCTTTTTAGAGGACCACTATTTCACATAGGAAACTCTATGTGCTATTTTCAATTACTACAAGAATACAAAAACCAAGTGAAAAAAAAAAAGAAAAACAACAATAAACAGTGGTTTTATCCCATAGCCAAAATTGCAAGTCTGCTGGGCTCTTTTTAAGGGAACCACTTTGAGATACAAAACAAAAAAAGAATGGAATGTCTTGGAAGTGACATTTGCCAGAATTGGCCCCACAAAATAGTTACCTTGAATTTTCTTACCTTTACTGTTTCAATTTTAATACATTAAGTTCATGTTTGTAATGTTAAAATTCTATTTTCATAGGACTGAAAAGTTGTTTTATTGTATGTAATTAAGGATTCATGTTAGTAGAAGTATTATCATTTGTTGTAAAATTTAAATGTTTAATTACATAGAGAATATTGATCCAGGGAGTAATCTGATCACCAGTTAATGGGGTCAGGAAGGAATTCATTTTTTTTTGCCCACTTTAAAACAATTGACCAAGTTTCACTAGGGTTTTTTTTTGGTTTGCCTTCCTCTGGATTCAATATTCAAGATCACTATATTTTTAGCTGTTTTAATTTTAAATGTTATTACATTACGTTAATGTTTGCATTGTTAAGATCGTATTTTACAAGGTTTGAAAAGTTGTTTTATTGGATGTTATTAAGGGTTTATGTCAGTAGCAGCATAATCATTTGTTAAAAATTTAAATGTGTAATTAAATAGACAGGGTTCATCCAGGGAGTAATCCGCACTTCAGTTACTGGGGTCAGGAAGGAATACCTTCCCCCCCCCCCCCTTTGACACAATTGGCTAAGTTTCAATTTTTACTGTTTGCCTTCCTCTGGATTCAATACCTATGTTCTTTACCAGTAGTTCAACTACAAGTTGCATGTTAAGAAGCATTCTGTAATGGTTTAAAATACTCATTAATACAAAATGTACCTATTGTTATGTTACTCATGCATAGATCAGAAATGTTTGTATTGTTAAAAATAATTAGTTGACCACTGTTTCCAATATAAGTGGCATGTTACAAAGCTTTATGTAATGGTTCACAATACGTATTCATACAAATGTAATGCATTATTATAATATTACTGCATACATGACAATTAAAAAGGTTAAAATGGTTTAACAGTTGTTGAAATACAAGTTGAATATTAAAAAAAAATATATATAATAATTGCTGTACTTCTTTGTACATAACAGAACGGTTAAGAGTGTCAGAGACTCACATTGTGTGGCAAACAGCAATCCCAGCTTACATTTTTTATTGACCATCATTTTTTGATGGGCAAGTCACTAGTTCTATCATATTTTGATCATCTATGGTTTAATAAATGTAATGTCTGAAACTGCTTGTTCTTGTACTAATATCATGCAAGTCACATCTCTCACAGTATTTACCTAAATAAATATATTTACATAAGAGCAGAAAGGGGTGGGGGAGTGACACTAGGACAGACTGAACCCAGCATCTATTGTCTGGTAACAGATTATTACACAGTCATTTGAGGAGGTTAACATTAATTAAACTAGTCTAAAATATAAAACTTTTGTTTGCTCAAAGAGTCCCTTTAAAGTCTGGCATGCATATCCGATATGTAATATTTACTTCCCACAAACTGAAGTACCTGTACCATGACTTTCATATCAAAATGTGGTCTATTAGCAATTAAGTTACAGCAAACAATATATTTCTGCCATTTTGTAACCATAATTTTGCTCAGAGATAGAGTAGCCAGTATCTCATTTATAAAGATAATAGTGTGGGCTAAGATCACTTAAATTACCAAAAAAGACACTAGCCATTAAAATAGACATTTTTAAAGTAAATCTACATTTTTTAAGCATAGAGGAATATATTTTGTCTTTTTACATCAATTCCTAAGAGTTGGATCATGAGGGCGTATTTTTCATCTATCATTCACTGATAGATTAAAAACATGTATTCATGAGGGAGGTTTCAGAAGCAGGGAACAAGGACACCACCACCACCACCACCATTAGCTCAAAATAATGAAGCTTGAATTAGTAGATGCAATCACTTTTCTCCAAATATGTAAAAAACCCTCATACACATTCAACTTCCACCAAAGTATCATGGATGCCTTCATGGTCTAGCAGAGGCATCAAAGATTAACACATTTCCTTGTGCAGTGACCCTAAAAATATATTTCATATTTCATGTTGCAAGGTAAATTTTAAATTGCCATATCTTGGTGTGTTACAATCAGTAACCCTAGAACCTTGTTTGACATAAAAAGTCAAGTTTGAGCATCCTTGGAGACAGATCATATAGTTACTAAAAATATTCCCACTGCTGCTAACTAGTGTACTCATAGACACAGAGTCTCTCAGGTCTGTCACAAGCCCAAATAATGTGCTAACCTCAATGGCGCAACCCAGGGGAGAGGAGTACACTTTAACCCCAAGCACTCTTGCCTTCTGCTACAGGAGTTTTCCCTCAGGATTGTAGGGGTTTTGGCTATTCTGTACTCAGGATACAAACCAGGATCACCAGCAGGAAATCAGGAACACAGGATCAACACACCTGGTACAATCTGCTGTTCAATCCTTGTAGCCCCTTTGAACTACCCACTTGGATTTAGATTACCTTGATGGGCTTGCGACAGGGGCGTAGAAACTCGGGCGGATGGGGGGGGACAAAAGATAGCAAAATTAAACATAATCATGCATTACTAGAGTTGGCTATGGAGTAGTATGTCTTTCCCATAAAATATGTGAACCATAATCTATCTATCTATCTATCTATCTATATATATATATATATAGTATATATATATATATATATATATATATATATATATATATATATAGTGTGACAAAGTCGTACGGAGATGTGGGAGAGTTCTGAAAGATGACTGTTTAAGCCTGAGGATATAGGTATTTGCCAAATTGAGTACTTCAGGTGATAAAAACTCTCTTACATCACAATGGGACTGCAGCTGTGAAAAGGCCAAGACAGTCTGTTGAGGAGTCACTTGCAGCTAGAGCGAGAGTTGTACATGTGCAAGCAAGATTGCTGCTGCCCGGAGAAAGAGGTGCAGTCCAGAGAGAGAGCTGCAGCTCAGAAGGAAAGTTGCAGCCAAAGCCCAGAGAGAGAGTTAACTATGGAGCAGTACACAGCTTTGAAGGACACACTCAGAGGGATGGGTACGTATCCAATTAGAGACTAATAGAGGAGCATAAATAAAGGCACAGGCTCTGAGGAGAGAGCCTAAAATGGACAGTCTGAAGAGCAGTGGATACCAAACTGGGACAACAATCCAGAGACACTAAAGTGGGGAAGCTATGAAGCAAAGATCACAGAGCAAGAGCCCTGCATTACAGAGGAGTCATTGGACTGCTTAATTAGTTGTGAGTAAATATGGATAGTTAGGAAAATGTCCTGAAAATATAGGTAGGAGCGACCTGTAGAGCCAAGGGGACCATGGCTGGTTGACGGTGGTGGGGCGCTCCTACACTAAAAAAATTAAATGTACCAACAAAAAATTACACAGCACTAGTCTCCCGCCGACCCCTGCACCACTGGTAGCCCCGACCCACTCACAATAGCAACACCACTCACAGTAAGGATTGTCATAAAAAGTTTGACATTGAGTCTATATAGGGAAATGGTTAATTTCCCATGTGGGTGTGATGTTAGAATGGAGGAAAGATGCAGAAGGAGAGGAGGGAAGGGTAGGTGATTAAATGAATTGGAGGTAGAGAGTGCAAATAGGGCTGCTATGAAAGCCAGCGCTCATCGCCTAAGTGTTCCGAGTTTCAATGCCTCAACTGCTCGCCTCGCTATGCTAAGTGCTTCGAGCTCGGAAGACTTCTGTGCTTCAACTGCTTGCCTCACTACGCGAGGCTCACAAGCGTGACGACGATTTGCAGTTTGACAACTATTATATGTGATATACATAATATATATATGTATATATACATACATGATATATTGTATATATATATTATCTAATATATACAGTGTGTGTATATATATATATATATATATATATATATATATATATATATATACAGTATATTTAATATTTCTTCACCTGTGACATAAAATGTAAGAAAATAAATAAGACAAGAGATAAATAGGCCTAGCTGTTTGGAACACTACCTATAACTTTAGGACAGTTTCCTAAGAATCCATATCCACTCCCAACTAAGCCTGGGAGGGACAGACATTAAGCTCTCGCTCCCGCTCTATGTTCTTTGCTTCACATCTTCCCCACTTATTGTCTCTGGATCCTTGTCCCAGTTTTCCATCCACCATCTGGGTCAACTTCTCTTGCAGCTCTTCAGACTATCCATTTTAGGCTCTTTCCTCAGAGCCTGTGCCTTTATCACAAGCTTTTAATAAGGCCTTTGATAAAGCCGGGTTTGCTGATAAATGGTCTATTGAGAACTGTAATGTTCACATCATTATATTACAGAGCATCTATCCACTAGCTAGTTATTCATTATATTTGTCTGATTTGTGACTGTGATATATTTTGAGAGAATATACTAGCATATTCACTGTGATATGCACTGTATACAATAGTCCCACTATGGGATATTAGACCATGATTGTATTCAGTTTTTAACTGCATGAATGCTGCACATTGTTTCATATAGAGACCTTTTTGCAGAACGTTGTTAGTTTTTCAACCTGATTGGTGATTTTTGGTTGCTCTGGTTATTGTTTTCACTAGTTATAGGGAACTAGAGATAGATTGTGGGGCACACCATAGCCACAAAAATTAAGATGTCTCTCATTGAGACGTAGCGACTGCTTTTGGAGTAACTTTCATTTATGTCTCATCTTATTGTAGGGACTTCAGTTAGATTGTGGGGCACACCATAGCCTCTGAGATAGGAGGTCTCTGTAATGAGACATAGGTCTCTAATCTAATGATACTAGAATGGTTTTTAATAGAGGTTGCATTTTTATGTGGATTCGAAAAGATTTTTGTCTTTGTGTTTGGTTCTATTAACCAACACCCAGTAAGATCTCTATCAGAGATATAATTGAACTTTATATCACGTAGTTTCAAAAGGTACTTTCCTCCAACATGTTTCAAATGTAAACCAAGTACCCCCAAATACATCAGACAGTTGTTGTTTTTAAGCGCCGCTTTTTCACTATTTGTTTCACTTATGAATAAAGGTCCCAAATTGTATATTTACCCCTGAAAGACATACTGCTCCATAGCCCTCTAGTGACCAAATCTGGTAATGAATTTAGCTATTTTTTGTGTCCCCTGTTCAGATAACCTAGGTGTGATTTGTTCCCACCATCCCCCCCAGTTCCTATGCCCCTGGAATGGATGCTAAGTGAGGTCGGTGCTCAGAGGGATTGGGTGCTGTATGGGGATGGATGCTCAGAGGGGATTACTATATTCAATGATTGGGTGCTGAGTAGGGTTGGATGCTAACAACCCTTCCTTGAGGGGGAACAAATATTTTTTTTTTCTGCACCAGCGCCCTCCATTCTCTAGCTCTGTCCCTGGCGGATCTAATGTGTTTTTATGCTTTTACCCTTTTTTTTTCATATTTGTAGGCATTTACTTACAAATTTGCTTAGTGAGCAATTAAGCACGGCTCATGTAGTCTAGGCCTATCTGTCATATTTAATAAAAAAAAATGTGGTCAGGTAAAAGTGTTTCACTTGATGAATTATGCAAACAAATATACATGATTTAACACAGAATGTAGGAGGTTATTGTTAAAAAAAATGCAATAATAATTATTCAATTTCATTCAAAATATTTTTTTTCTCCTCTTCATGCAAAAATGAAATACCTCAATAGGAGACAACATGTATGTTTAACACAGCTTTAACACAAAATTATTATCAACATATCATATGCAGTTCACATCATTAGAGGGTGCTTCCTCAGGCTCTACAACAACTACCCCTTAGTGAAACATGGCTAATTTATTTTCTTTTTTACTATATCTATTTATAGATACATACATCTCAGTAACTGATACTCATTTAAATAATAAAACGCAGTAACACCACTTGCTGACATACAAATGTTAACAATGTTATAAATAAAATAATATACATAAAACAAACACTTTTTTATTCTTCTAAAAATAGAGTACACAGCCTGCATATTGGAAATTATTAGTAAAAAAAATATTGAAAATATATTATAGCATCTTAGATGCAATCCATATGTATCAAACTATTACTCATACAATATAGAGAGAATGTAATTTCCCCTTTTAACATTTTCCCTGTTCAGGAGGCATTCATTTATGTCCACAAACATTATAGAATTAATGAGTACACAATTTGCAAATAAATCACTTATAAAATACTTATCTTTGGCAAACTATATTTGCTTTCCTTATTTCCCAGACTTATGAAAATTAATCACACCATCTTAAAAACAATCTCCTGCAAGTTTAAATTGCATTTTTGTTGATGTTTTAACAAACCTGCAAACTTTTGAAATGGCAAAATATAATTTACCAACAGCTGAGTAAATCCATTTGTTCAAATTGTATTAATCTAATGTATTATGGTCAAATAAACTGAAATCGTTGAAACTGTCATCATTCTAGCCCTGTACCTAGTACACTATAATTTACATTTAAAGTATGATGGGAAGTCTACGCATTATGATTTTTAATTGAAGGTTTCTAGCTTGTGAAACCTGGGATGCTGGTATGGATGCTTAATTTGCACCTAATTTAAAAGCAATCACAGAACTAGGGAAAGATACTATTCTTGCAATGCTTTCTTATGAATGTTGATACAGATTTGCTTTGAGAGAATGATTATGAAAAATACATTATTTGTACTTAATGTGTCTGTTTCCATTACATCAGGAATGAAAACAAATTGCATTGGTCATTTTGATTTAACCAAAATGACCCTGGGACGTATTCTTGAACTCAGAATAGAAGTCTGGTTTAATTTGTTTTACATTAAAATCAAACTGTTTGGTATAAAGTATATTCACCCAGTGAATCAATTCATTTTTTTCCAGCATACTTTTTATAGTTCCAGTTATATTTTCTATACTACATTAGGTTTTTAAATGTGAAATATTATTGGGAATATAACAGTGTGATCATATGTGTATGCTATCAGTACAATTTTTGTTTGTCAGTAAATTGTACTTTATATTCCTATTTAGTCCTTTCTAACCCAGGGTCCAATTACATGTTTTCCAAACCTTGCAAATCTTATGAGTCAAAAACTCACATAAGCCCTAATATAATTGTCAGGGAATCATCTGGAATTACAATAAAAAGTGATAGGGCACCGTGTCTGCCTATGTGATCACCATCCTTCCCTAAAAGAGCTATGGAAACTGGGAGCCAGGAAGGGAAATGAGCCAATAATTAATATAATATAAACCATAAGGTAACCTACATACACTGCCCCAAAATAAAACGGACAGGGCATACAAGCTGGTTGCCCTAAGGTTCTTATTGTAATTGTGCATTATTCTCCAGCTTAATGTCAAGATAGGTTGGTCTGAGTAGACTTCTGTACTAGACATTCACTGTCTCATTGGTTGAAATTTGAGTATGTTAGAGGTTTGGTAGTTCATCGGTCACATCCCCGACTTACACACTCCAGATCACAAGCATAACGATGCTGCCAGGCCCTTTTTATGATAGAGGGTGATAGGAATTGTTTACTATTAATAAGTTGTACAGTTCAAATGAATGATTATTTTTCTTCACTGTTTTATGTGTTATAAAGTGCCCAGTGTTGAATAAAGTTTGATTCCCTTCTGGTAAGAGGAGTAGCGCTGTAATTCCTTATAGGGAAGGGAGAGTCCTGGGTAGGGGAATTTGTCTTAATGTTCACCCATTTACGCTCTATCCTACGTCTGGGTGCCAGTCAATGAACCCAGCTGATGACATCATAGCTTAAACAATGGGATTTCCTTGTGTGGCCTCTCCAGCTTTTTGGGTGTTGTGACAATAGCTATTACATGCTGCCTCTGAAAAACTATTACATGTACACTCTTAAAATTAATTCTTACATGTGAAGTGTTCTCTGCTCTATGTTTCATTTTCTTAGAAGTGTGATTGCATGCCTCTTGTAAGAGCTGACAGATAATGTTATGTGTTCTCAGAAGGTTCTCTCTGTGCCTGTCGTGAGCCAAATCTTTACAATCTCCCAAAGAATGGCTAAACCACTTATGAAAACACTTAAAGATAATGAGTATCCAAAAAAAACCACTACCAGAAAAAACAGCTTAAAGAAGCATTTGACAGGACTCTAATAAAATAAAATATTAGAGCAACACATCGTAAAGCACAAAAGAAGCCTGTGACTAGCAACACTTTAAAAGTATGCACAAAGAAGGGGAAATTTAATTTTTTGATAAAGCTAAGGCAAAACTAGTGCCCCTTTATCTGTCGGCACTAGAGGTTTTTATTCAAATGTGCTTTTAAATTGTCTTATAATTAAAATACTAGCTAGTTATCCAAATAGTTCAATAATTTAAGAGATTGAGCCAGAATAAATCAATCTGATACTAGCTAGTTATTTAAGAAATCAAACTAATACTTAGGATAACAAGCGACTTAAGAGAAACAACTAGACAGTTTCAAGAGGATTCATTTAATAGAATTATAATTTAAAAAACTGAAATTTAAACTGATTTATTTAATATGGACAATCCCAGTTAGACAGTTTGGATGACACATATTCATTTAAGTTAAACTACAATCACTTAAAAAAAAAACATTAAGAAAAAACTATTGCAGAATTGTGGAAATTAATTACTCTATTACATTTTGGAAATTGACTATTTCATTGAAATCATCATTGTTTGAAAAAGAGCTAGATGTAGATAAAGAGTTCAAGGTACAAGAATACTTTAAGAGAATTACGTTAAAATAAGAACCAGATGTACAAAAAGAGCTTTATACAAAAACACTGTAAGAAGATTATTTTTAGAGCTTATAAATCTTGGGCTCAAATCTGTCATTTGGGGGACATTTTATTGTTAGGACAAGCAGTGTTATACATATGTAAATGTAAATCTATTAATTGATGGAGTTTTGACAGTCTAATTAAAAACAAGAAAATGTATACTTCTATCAATAGTCTAATTTCAAGAAAAAAACTTTTTGTCACCAAGTAATATTTGAGATATTAAAACTGAATCTAACTAGAAAAACTAGACTAAGGATTTCCAAGAAATATCTTAATGATCTTTTTTTTAACTTGGAATATCTTTTAGGAGGAAGTTTTTGATCCCTAAGACATTAGTTTTGCCAGTGATTTCAGTGACATCATCCTTCAAACTACACACATTTTGGAGGTTGTTTGTAAATTATATTTTTAACCGTAAGTATTCTTCCATGATAGCCGGCTTATGTGTTAAGACCAGCAGAGCATCTCTTTGAAAATGTCACTATTTACAATAATTAACATTCTCCATTCACTCTACTTTGTATTCTGTTTTTTTCCTCTCAAAGCAACGTAGGGCTGTGATACTAAACTATCAAAACTTACCTCTCTGGCATACAATTTCACCTCGCCCTAAACCTGTATTCTGACTAATCGATCATTTTTTTTCAATGAATCAAGTCATTCCACCATGGCTTAGCAGCCATAAAGGAAAGCTAAGTCTAAGCAAAGAGGACTTATGGAAGGAGATTTGTTTAAACCACAAGCTGCTACTTTGCAAGACAATTCATTTGAACTAGATATCTCATGACCATATCCATTACCTCCAAGATTGCATTCGATGGATTCCTACATCCTAGGGAATTCACCATCTTCCCCAATGATCTAACTATTTCACTACCTTCATCTAAAACCAGCAAAATTCTAGTCCACATCTGCTATTTATGATAGCCAGTCACTGAAATCCATTCCCTCCAGCTCTCCATTCTCTATTGGCCATCTCTAGCCAACTTTTCCAGATCAAGACCTTAATTCACTACATCAGACTGACCATTCAATTTAAACTTGATGCTATTTGCCTATTTAGCTTCTTAAAACAACACTCTCAGCCATATCAAAACACTAGGCGGATGGAAAACAACAACGTTCCATTGGTGTATCAACATCCCCGCTTTGAAACTTTGCAAAACTTTTTTCAGTATAACCAAGCAAACCTAACTCTCACCTAACCAAAACTCTTGTACTTTTTCACATCTAATCAGGCTAGGACAATGTAAAATGCCACACATTAATCTACCTTCACCAAAAGAGAAGACTCAGACTACAAATGTCAGGTTAACTTAACCTGAAGTTTTGGAAGGAGCATGAGTTCTCTCCTCCTATATATACCGGTACCTTCAGACTCCATTAAATATTTTCACACTTACCTCACTACCACCAGCCTCCCCCTTCTCTCCACTTCTCCACTCTCCCTAGTCTTCTAATCAGGCTTGAACGATATAACTAAAATGTCCCACATCAGGCTACTCTCGCCAAGAGAGAAGGCTCATGGACTAACATTATAAACTATAATAATTTAAAATTGGCTGTAATGTCCGCGCAGGGTTCAGACAATTGTCAATAAATTGTGGTATTGTGTCCTGGCCGGCAATGCACATGTTCATTGTCAGTCCGGACATCGCATGCACATTGCCAGCCAAGACAGAGGGGGCGAAAAAGGGCATAGAGAGAGAAAGGGCATAAATAAAGAGAGAGAGAGCACAGAGAGAGAGCGGGTACAGAGAGAGAGAGGGCAGAGAGAGAGTGCAGAGAGAGAGTGCAGAGAGAGAGGGCACAGAGAGAGAGAGATGATGGGAGAGAGAGCACATAGACAGAGACAGAGCATACAGAGAGTGAGAGAGGGTACAGAGTGAGAACAGAGAGAGAGAGCAGACACAGGCAGAGCACACAGAGCAAGAGCACACAGAGAGAGCGTGCACCGACAGAGTGAGCAGAGACAGAGTGCACAGAGAGAGAGAGAGCACTCAGAGAGAAAAGGCACAGAGACATACAGCACGGAGAGACAGTACAGAGAAAGAGAGACAGCAAAAAGAAAGACAGCACAGAGAGAGAAAGCACAGCCAATTAAAGATAACTACTATATGATACCATAATTTATGATGGGCAAGTTACTAGTGATAAATATTTAGCAACAGGCAACCCTATTGCACGGGCTTAGGAAATTACATCCTTTTGGGCAAGTGTTTCCTTTACAGGACTTTTGCTTGTGCGCATAACTCCTTGTATGAGTCATTTATTCACATATGCTTAGCTGTATGTGAAATTTGTTTTTTAGGTGTCAAATTATTTAATTAGCATCCATATTCTAGGGATTAAGCAAAATTTTAACCCTTCAGGCATCACAGTACTGCAATTGTTATATTCTCTTTTTATGTTAATTTAACATATATACACACATAAACATATATATATATTTGCGGCACATAGCGGCATATAGTTGCGGCAGGCTCACTGCACGAGCCTGCAAGCATTAGCAACAACCCGCCTGCAGACAACTATATATGTGATATTGCTTTATTTAAAGGACTTTCACCAGGCTCCCTATATAGACATGTTGCATCATTCTCAACATTCTGTCATTTAACATGAAAATTCCTTCACTATCTAGGTGCTTTTTTTATATTCTTATTTAGTATGCGCATTCAATTTTCTGAAACATATCTTTACAGCTACTTTCTTTGATCACATTAGAAATTGGTTAACATGTTAATGAGATAAATGCAATTCTGTTCACTCCCTCTCAATCTCCAAACACTTAAAAAAAATTGTTTGGTGACATACTTGGGCCCTTTTCCAACCCAAAATATAGCTGTGTAAAAAGGCTCAACTATAACTGTGGGAGCTTTTTTTGAGCAGGGTAAGTAGCCATTCTAACCTGAACTACTACAAAGCTAACTGAAAA
The DNA here is from genome assembly GCA_027410445.1 of Discoglossus pictus. Lineage (NCBI taxonomy): Eukaryota > Metazoa > Chordata > Amphibia > Anura > Alytidae > Discoglossus > Discoglossus pictus. Next base: position 156,717,986 of record CM050163.1, on the reverse strand, counting down.
TGACTGAGTACGCACCAGGGTTGTTTCACTTAAGCTCAGTAGTCACTGTCAGCTCAGTAGTCTGCATAGTTAAAAACAACATTAAATACATTCACCCCCTGTATATCTATGTAAACCCTTCCCATGGCAGGGAAAGGGTTAACAATTAAATTAAAATACCACTGCTGATCACCTCTATAAGCCTTGGGACTTTTAAGTGCTGAACGGAAATCCCTCCCCGCTCACCCCGATCCCCACATCAGTCAATAACCAAGTGGGTCTATTTAGACCCCCATGACGCCTAATCATTAACCCCCAAACCATGACGGTCCTTAACGGACCTCTGTGGTACCTGGCAATTTTGTGGTGTATAAGAACCTCCATGGCACTAACACAATTCCCTCAAGGACTCCATGGCACTCTAATGAAAAAAACTAAAGTACAGTAAAAAAATTATGAACTACAGAATAAAAAAAAAAACCTAAATTAAATTTTTTTTAAAAACACATAAATCACAAATGTACATTAAAATAAAAAAAGATAATTACCGTTTATACTCGAGTATTAGCCGAACCAAGTATTTTACCACAAAATATTGGGAAAACATAGTGACTCGAGTATAAGCCGAGGGTGGGAAATGTGCTGCACCCTGTGTGCCTCTTGTGCCCTCTGTGTCCCCCTCTTGTGTGCCCGCTGTGCCCCTTTCTTGTGTCCCCCTCTCTCTCCCCTGTGTCTCTCCCCCCTCCTCTGTGTCTCTCCTCCCCTCTCCAACTCCTGTGTCTCTTCCCCTCCTCTCCCTCCCCTGTGTCTCTTCCCCCTCTCTCCCTCCCCTGTGTATCTTCCCCCTCTTCCTTCATTGTGTTTCCCCCCTTCCCTGTGTCTCTTTCTCTCCCCCTCCCTTATCACCCTCCTCAACCCCCCTCCTCAACCTCCCTACTCATCCTCCCTCCTCAACCTCCCTCCTCATCCTCAACCCCCCATCCTCATCCTCAACCTCCACATCCTCAACCCCTCTCCTCATCATCAACCCCCCATCCTCAACCCCCTCCTCATCCTCAACCCCCCTCCTCAACCTCCCTACTCATCCTCCCTCCTCAACCTCCCTCCTCATCCTCAACCCCCCATCCTCATCCTCAACCTCCACATCCTCAACCCCTCTCCTCATCATCAACCCCCCATCCTCAACCCCCTCCTCATCCTCAACCCCCTCTTCAACCCCCCTCTTCAACCCCCTCCTCATCCTCATCCCCCCATCCTCAACCTCCCCATCCTCAACCCCCCATCCTCATCCTCAACCCCCCCATCGTCCACCACCCTCCTCATCCTCAAACCCTCATCCTCAACCCCCCTACTCATCCTCAACCCCCATCCTCAACCCCCCTCCTCATCCTCAACCAATCCCCATTCTCAACCTCCTCCTCATCCTCAACCTCCTTATCCTAAACCCCCCTCCTCATCCTTAACCTATTTTCTCAACCCCCTCCTCAACCTCCCTTCTCAACCCCCCTCCTAAACCTCACTCCTAAACTCCCTCCTCATCCTCAACCCCCATCCTCATCCACAAACCCCACATCCTCAACGCCCTCCTCATTTCAACCACCCATCCTCATCCCCCCTCCTCATCCTCAGCCACCCCTCCTCAACCCCCCTCCTCAACCTCCCTCCTAAACCTTCCTCCTCAACCCCCTCCTCATCCTCAAACCCTATCCTCATCCTCAAAACCCACATCCTCAACTCCCTCCTCATCCTCAACCCCCCATCCTTAACCCCCTCCTCAACCTCAACAGCCAATCCTCAACCCCCCTCCTCAACCTCCCTCCTCAACCCCCTCCTCATCCTCAACCACCATCCTCATCCTCAAACCCCACATCCTCAATGCCCTCCTCATTTCAACCACCCATCCTCAACCCCCCTCCTCATCCTCAGCCACCCCTCCTCAACCCCCCTCCTCAACCTCCCTCCTAAACCTTCCTCCTCAACCCCCTCCTCATCCTCAAACCCCATCCTCATCCTCAAAACCCACATCCTCAACTTCCTCCTCATCCTCAACCCCCCATCCTTAACCCCCTCCTCATCCTCAACAGCCAATCCTCAACCCCCCTCCTCAACCTCCCTCCTCAACCCCCTCCTCATCCTCAACCACCATCCTCATACTCAAACCCCACATCCTCAACCCCCTCCTCATCCTCAACCCCCCTCCTCATCCTCAAACACCCCTCCTCAACCCCCCTCCTCAACCTCCCTCCGGAACCCCCCTCCTCATCCTCAACCAATCCCCATGCTAAACCCCCCTCCTCATCCTCAACCTCCCCACCCTGAACCCCCTCCTAATCTTCAACCTCCCCATCTTCAACACCCCTCCTCATCCTCAACCTCCCTCCTCAACCCCCCTCCTCAACCCCCTCATCATCCTCAACCCCCCATCCTCAACCTCCTCATCCTCAACCTCCTTCCTCATCCTCAAACCCAATCCTCAACCCCCCTCCTCATCCTCAACCATTCCCCATCCTCAACCCTCCTCCTCATCCTCAACCCCCCTCCTTATCCTCAACCCTCCATCCTCTACCCCCCTCCTCATCCTCAACCTCCCCATCCTCAACCCCCCTCCTCATCCTCAACCTCCCCATCCTTAACCCCCCTTCTCATCCTCAACCTCCCTCCTCAACCCCCCTCCTCAACCGCCTTGTCATACTCAACCCCCATCCTCATCCTAAACCTCCTCATCCTCAACCTCAACCCCCCATCCTCATCCTAAACCTCCTCATCCTCAACCTAAACCCCCCTCCTCATCCCAAACCCCCATCCTCAATGCTCCTCCTCATCCTCAACCCCCTCCTCATCCTTCACCCCCATCCTCAACCCCCCTCCTCATCCTCAACCTCCCCATCCTCAACACCCCTCCTCATCCTCAACCTCCCCATTCTCAACCCCCTCCTCATCCTTAACCTACCCATCCTCAATCCCCCTCCTCATCCTCAACCTCCCTCCTCAACCCCCCTCCTCAACCCCCTTGCCATCCTCAACCCCCATCCTCATCCTCAACCTCCTTATCTTCAACCCCCCTCCTCATCCTCAACCCCCCATCCTCAACCCCCCTCCTCATCTTTAACCAATCCCCATCCTCAACCCTCATCCTCAACCCCCCATCCTCAATCTCCCCCTCCTCATCCTCAACCTCCCCATCCTCAACACCACTCCTCATCTTCAACCTCCCCATCCTCAATCTCCTCATCCTCATCCTCAACATCCCCATCCTCAACCTACCACCCTCAGCTTCAACATCCCCATCCTCATTCTCAACCCCCCCATCCTCTACCCCATCCTCATTCTAAACCCCCCTTCTCACCCTAAACCCCAGCTCCTCATCCTAAACCCCCTGCCTCACTTTACCCTTCTAATTAGCTCCCCCTCTCCCTTTCCCCTCACTTACCTTCCATCTGCAGCTGCTCCTCGGGTCCTCTGCCCTCCTTCCAGCTGAGTCTTGACCTGGCCAATGCTAATGACGTGACGTGCATGTGACGTCACGTCATTAGCATATGCAAGGGTCCCGACGCAGACGGAAGGAGCACGGAGGAGCGGAGGAGCAGCTGCAGATGGAAGGTAAGTGAGGGGAAAGGGAGAGGGGGAGGTAATTAGAGGGGTAAAGTGAGGAGGGGGGTTTAGGATTAGGAAGGGGGTTTAGGATGAGGAGGGGGTTTAGGGTGAAGAGGGGGTTTAGGGTGAGGAAGGGGGCTTAGGATGAGGATGGGGGGTTGAGGATGAGCATGTGGGGTTGAGGATGGGGGGGTTGAGGATGAGGATGGGGCATTGAGAATGATAAGGGAGGGGAGGAAAAGAGCCACGGGGGGGAAAGAAAGACACGGGGGAAAGAGAGACACAGGGGGGGGGGGGACACGGGGGTAAGAGAGACACAGGGGTGGTGACTTGAGTAAAAGCCAAGCGGGCCCGTCTCAGCCTTAATAAAAAGGCTTAAAAACGTGGCTTATACTCGAGTATATACAGTACATTAAAATCAAATAAATCAAATAAAAAACATACATAAAACATATATTAAATAACATATAAAATAATAAAACTTGTAAGGGAAAAATCTGTACTTACCTACCCTTAATGCCCTTACAGCGACAATCAGTGATGCCCTGGTCCTCAATCTTCTGAGCTGGACTATCCTCATTCTCAACCCCTCATCCTGAATCCCCCATCCTCAACCCCCCCTTCCTCAACCCCCCTCCCCATCCTAAACCCACCCTCCTTATCCTCAACCTCTTTTCTTAACCCCCCTCCTCAACCTCCCTCCTCAACCCTCCTCTTCAACCTACTTCCTCAACCCCCTCCTCATCCCCAACCCCTCCATACTCATCCTCAACCACCAGATCCTCAACCCCCTCCTCATCCTTAATCCCCCTCCTCAACCTCCCTCCACAACCCCCCTCCTTAACCTCCCTCCTCAATCCCCTCCTCATCCTCAACCCCCCATCCCCATCCTCAACCCCCTCCTCATCCTCAAACCCCTTTCTCATCCTCAACAAATCCCCATCCTCAACCTCCCTCCTCATCGTCAACCTCCTTATCCTAAACCCCCCTCCTCAACCTCCCTCCTCAATCCCCTCCTCATCCCCAACACCCCCATCCTCATCCTCAAACCCCACATCCTCAACCACCCTCCTCATCCTCAACTGCCCCTCCTCAACCTTCCTCCTAAACCTTCCTCCTTAACCCCCCTCCTCAACCTCCCTCCTCAACCTCCTCCTCATCCTCAACCCCCATTCTCATCCTCAAACCCCATATCCTCAACCTCCCTCCTCATCCTCAACCAATCTCCATCCTCAACCCCCTCCTCATCCTCAACAAATCCCCATCCTCAACCTCCCTCCTCATCGTCAACCTCCTTATCCTAAACCCCCTCCTCAACCTCCCTCCTCAATCCCCTCCTCATCCCCAACACCCCCATCCTCATCCTCAAACCCCACATCCTCAACCCCCTCATCATTTCAACCCCCCATCCTCAACCACCCTCCTCATCCTCAACTGCCCCTCCTCAACCTTCCTCCTAAACCTTCCTCCTTAACCCCCCTCCTCAACCTCCCTCCTCAACCTCCTCCTCATCCTCAACCCCCATTCTCATCCTCAAACCCCATATCCTCAACCTCCCTCCTCATCCTCAACCAATCTCCATCCTCAACCCCCTCCTCATCCTCAACCTCCTCATCCTAAACCCCCCTCCTCATCCTCAACCAATCCCCATCCTCAACCCCCCCTCATCCTAAACCTCCCTATCCGCAATTCCCCTTCTAATCCTCCCTCCTCATCCACCCTCCTCAACCTCCCTCCTCAACCCCCTCCTCATTCTCAACACCCCCATCCTCATCCTCAAACCCCACATCCTCAACCCCCCTCCTCATTTTAACCCCCCATCCTCAACCACCCTCCTCATCCTCAACCACCCTCCTCAACCTCCCTCCTAAACCTTCCACCTCAACCCCCCTCCTCAACCTCCCTCCTCAACCTCCTCCTCATCCTCAACGCCCATTCTCATCCTCAAACCCCACATCCTCAACCCCCCTCCTCATCCTCAACTTATCTCCATCCTCAACCCTCCTCCTTATCCTCAACCTCCCCATCCTCATCCCCCTCCTCATCCTTAACAAATCCCCATCCTCATCCCCCACCTCATCCTCAACCTCCTCATCCTAAACCCCCTCCTTATCCTCAACCTCTTTTCTCAACCTCCCTCCTCAACCTCCCTCCTCAACCCCCCTCCTCAACCTCTCTCCTCAACCCCCTCCTCAACCCCCCATCCTCATCCTCAACCACGCTCTTCATCCTCAACCTTCCAACCTCATTCTCAACCGCCCATCCTGAACCTCCCATCCTCAACCACCCCATCCTCAACTCACCTCCTCATCCTAAACCCCCTCCTCATCCTCAACCTCTTTTCTCAAACATCCTCCTCAACCTCCCTCCTCAACCCTCCTCCTCAACCCCCCTCCTCAACCTCCCTCCTCAACCTCCCTCCTCAACACCCTCCTCATCCTTAACCCCCTTACTCATCCTCAACCCCACATCCTTAACCCCCCTCCTCATCCTCAACCCCCCCATCCTCAACCCACCTCCACAACCCCCCTCCTCAACCCCCCTCCCCAACCTTCATCCTCAACACCCTCCTCAACCTACCTCCTTAACCCCCTCCTCATCCTCAACCCCCCATCCTCATCCTCAACCACGCTCTTCATCCTCAACCTTCCAACCTCATTCTCAACCGCCCATCCTGAACCTCCCATCCTCAACCACCCCATCCTCAACACACCTCCTCATCCTAAACCCCCCTCCTCATCCTCAACCTCTTTTCTCAACCATCCTCCTCAACCTCCCTCCTCAACACTCCTCCTCAACCCACCTCCTCAACCTCCCTCCTCAACCTCCCTCCTCAACACCCCCCTCATCCTTAACCCCCTTACTCATCCTCAACCCCACATCCTTAACCCCCCTCCTCATCCTCAACCCCCCCATCCTCAACACACCTCCACAACCCCCCTCCTCAACCCCCCTCCCCAACCTTCATCCTCAACACCCTCCTCAACCTCCCTCCTTAACCCCATCCTCATCCTCAACCACCCCATCCTCAACCCCCCTCCCCAACTTCCCTCCTCAACCCCCTCCTCAACCTCCCTCCTTAATCCCCTCCTCATCCTCAACCCCCATTCTCATCCTCAACCCCCCATCCTCAACCCCCTCCTCATCCTCAACCTCCCCCTCCTCAACCCCCCTCCTCAACCTCCCTCCTAAACCTTCCTCCTCAACCCCCTCCTCATCCTTAAACCCCACCCTCATCCTCAACCCCCTCCTCATCCTCAACCCCCATCCTTAACCCCCCTCCTCATCCTCAACAGCCAATCGTCAATCCCCCTCCTCAACCTCCCTCCTCAACCCCATCCTTATCCTCAAACCCCACATCCTCAACACCCTCCTCATCCTCAACCCCCCATCCTCAACCCCCTTCCTCATCCTCAAACACCCCTCCTCAACCCCCCTCCTCAACCTCCCTCCTGAACCCCCCTCCTCATCCTCAACCAATCCCCATGCTAACCCCCCCTCCTTATCCTCAACCTCCCCATCCTTAACCCCCTCCTAATCTTCAACCTCCCCATCTTCAACACCCCTCCTCATCCTCAACCTCCCTCCTCAACCCCCCTCCTCAACCCCCTCATCATCATCAACCCCCCATCCTCAACCTCCTCATCCTCAACCTCCTTCCTCATCCTCAAACCCCATCCTCAACCCCCCTCCTCATCCTCAACCATTCCCCATCCTCAACCCTCCTCCTCATCCTCAACCCCCTCCTCATCCTCAACCTCCTCATCCTAAACCCCCCTCCTCATCCTCAACCAATCCCCATCCTCAACCCCCCCTCATCCTAAACCTCCCTATCCGCAATTCCCCTTCTAATCCTCCCTCCTCATCCACCCTCCTCAACCTCCCTCCTCAACCCCCTCCTCATTCTCAACACCCCCATCCTCATCCTCAAACCCCACATCCTCAACCCCCCTCCTCATTTTAACCCCCCATCCTCAACCACCCTCCTCATCCTCAACCACCCTCCTCAACCTCCCTCCTAAACCTTCCACCTCAACCCCCCTCCTCAACCTCCCTCCTCAACCTCCTCCTCATCCTCAACGCCCATTCTCATCCTCAAACCCCACATCCTCAACCCCCCTCCTCATCCTCAACTTATCTCCATCCTCAACCCTCCTCCTTATCCTCAACCTCCCCATCCTCATCCCCCTCCTCATCCTTAACAAATCCCCATCCTCATCCCCCACCTCATCCTCAACCTCCTCATCCTAAACCCCCTCCTTATCCTCAACCTCTTTTCTCAACCTCCCTCCTCAACCTCCCTCCTCAACCCCCCTCCTCAACCTCTCTCCTCAACCCCCTCCTCAACCCCCCATCCTCATCCTCAACCACGCTCTTCATCCTCAACCTTCCAACCTCATTCTCAACCGCCCATCCTGAACCTCCCATCCTCAACCACCCCATCCTCAACTCACCTCCTCATCCTAAACCCCCTCCTCATCCTCAACCTCTTTTCTCAAACATCCTCCTCAACCTCCCTCCTCAACCCTCCTCCTCAACCCCCCTCCTCAACCTCCCTCCTCAACCTCCCTCCTCAACACCCTCCTCATCCTTAACCCCCTTACTCATCCTCAACCCCACATCCTTAACCCCCCTCCTCATCCTCAACCCCCCCATCCTCAACCCACCTCCACAACCCCCCTCCTCAACCCCCCTCCCCAACCTTCATCCTCAACACCCTCCTCAACCTACCTCCTTAACCCCCTCCTCATCCTCAACCCCCCATCCTCATCCTCAACCACGCTCTTCATCCTCAACCTTCCAACCTCATTCTCAACCGCCCATCCTGAACCTCCCATCCTCAACCACCCCATCCTCAACACACCTCCTCATCCTAAACCCCCCTCCTCATCCTCAACCTCTTTTCTCAACCATCCTCCTCAACCTCCCTCCTCAACACTCCTCCTCAACCCACCTCCTCAACCTCCCTCCTCAACCTCCCTCCTCAACACCCCCCTCATCCTTAACCCCCTTACTCATCCTCAACCCCACATCCTTAACCCCCCTCCTCATCCTCAACCCCCCCATCCTCAACCCACCTCCACAACCCCCCTCCTCAACCCCCCTCCCCAACCTTCATCCTCAACACCCTCCTCAACCTCCCTCCTTAACCCCATCCTCATCCTCAACCACCCCATCCTCAACCCCCCTCCCCAACTTCCCTCCTCAACCCCCTCCTCAACCTCCCTCCTTAATCCCCTCCTCATCCTCAACCCCCATTCTCATCCTCAACCCCCCATCCTCAACCCCCTCCTAATCCTCAACCTCCCCCTCCTCAACCCCCCTCCTCAACCTCCCTCCTAAACCTTCCTCCTCAACCCCCTCCTCATCCTTAAACCCCACCCTCATCCTCAACCCCCTCCTCATCCTCAACCCCCATCCTTAACCCCCCTCCTCATCCTCAACAGCCAATCGTCAATCCCCCTCCTCAACCTCCCTCCTCAACCCCATCCTTATCCTCAAACCCCACATCCTCAACACCCTCCTCATCCTCAACCCCCCATCCTCAACCCCCTTCCTCATCCTCAAACACCCCTCCTCAACCCCCCTCCTCAACCTCCCTCCTGAACCCCCCTCCTCATCCTCAACCAATCCCCATGCTAACCCCCCCTCCTTATCCTCAACCTCCCCATCCTTAACCCCCTCCTAATCTTTAACCTCCCCATCTTCAACACCCCTCCTCATCCTCAACCTCCCTCCTCAACCCCCCTCCTCAACCCCCTCATCATCATCAACCCCCCATCCTCAACCTCCTCATCCTCAACCTCCTTCCTCATCCTCAAACCCCATCCTCAACCCCCCTCCTCATCCTCAACCATTCCCCATCCTCAACCCTCCTCCTCATCCTCAATCCCCCTCCTCATCCTCAACCCCCCCTCCTTATCCTTAACCTCCCCATCCTCAACCCCCCTCCTCATCCTCAACCTCCCCATCCTTAACCCCCCTCCTCATTCTCAACCTCCCTCCTCAACCCCCTTGTCATCCTCAACCCCCCATCCTCATCCTCAACCTCAACTCCCCTCCTCATCCTCAAAATCTGTACTTACCTACCCTTAATGCCCTTACAGCTACAATCAGTGATGCCCTGGTCCTCAATCTTCTGAGCTGGATCATCCTCATTCTCAACCCCCCCATCCTGAATCCCCCATCCTCAACCCCCCCATTCCTCAACCCCCCTCCCCATCCTAAACCCACCCTTGTTATCCTCAACCTCTTTTCTTAACCCCCCTCCTCAACCTCCCTCCTCAACCCCCCTCTTCAACCTACTTCCTCAACCCCCTCCTCATCTCCAACCCCTCCATCCTCATCCTCAACCCCAACATCCTCAACCCCCCTCCTAATCCTCAACCCCCCTCCTCAACCCCCCTCCTCAACCTCCCTCCTCAATACCCTCCTCATCCTCAACCCTCCATCCTCATCCTCAACCCCCTCCTCATCCTCAAACCCCTTTCTCATCCTCAACAAATCCCCATCCTCAACCCCTCTCCTCATCGTCAACCTCCTCATCCTAAACCCCCCTCCTCATCCTCAACCCCCCCTCCTCAACCTCCCTCCTCAGCCCCCCTCCTCAAACTCCCTCCTTAATCCCTTCCTCATCCTCAACCCCCCATCCTCATCCTCAACCCCCTCCTCATCCTCAAACCCCTTTCTCATCCTCAACAAATTCCCATCCTCATCGTCAACCTCGTCATCCTCAACCCCCCTCCTCATCCTCAACCTCCCCATCCATAACCCCCTCCTTATCCTCCCTCCTCAACCACCCTCCTCAACCTCCCTCCTCAACCCCCCTCCTCAACCTCCCTTCTCAACCTCCTCCTCATCCTCAACCCCCATTCTCATCCTCAAACCCCACATCCTCAACCCCCCTCCTCATCCTCAACCAATCTCCATCCTCAACCCTCCTCCTTATCCTCAACCTCCCCATCCTCATCCCCCTCCTCATCCTTAACAAATCCCCATCCTCATCCCCCACCTCATCCTCAAACTCCTCATCCTAAACCCTCCTCCTTATCCTCAACCTCTTTTCTCAACCTCCCTCCTCAACCTCCCTCCTCAACCCCCCTCCTCAACCTCTCTCCTCAACCCCCTCCTCAACCCCCCATCCTCATCCTCAACCACGCTCTTCATCCTCAACCTTCCAACCTCATTCTCAACCGCCCATCCTGAACCTCCCATCCTCAACCACCCCATCCTCAACCCACCTCCTCATCCTAAACCCCCCTCCTTATCCTCAACCTCTTTTCTTAACCATCCTCCTCAACCTCCCTCCTCAACCCTCCTCCTCAACCCTCCTCCTCAACCTCCCTCCTCAACCTCCCTCCTCAACACCCTCCTCATCCTTAACCCCCTTACTCATCCTCAACCCCACATCCTTAACCCCCCTCCTCATCCTCAACCCCCCCATCCTCAACCCACCTCCACAACCCCCCTCCTCAACCCCCCTCCCCAACCTTCATTCTCAACACCCTCCTCAACCTCCCTCCTTAACCCCCTCCTCATCCTCAACCTCCATCCTCATCCTCAACCACCCCATCCTCAACCCCCCTCCCCAACCTCCCTCCTCAACCCCCTCCTCAACCTCCCTCCTTAACCCCCTCCTCATCCTCAACCCCCCATTCTCATCCTCAACCCCCTATCCTCAACCCCCTCCTCATCCTCAACCTCCCCCTCCTCAACCCCCCTCCTCAACCTCCCTCCTAAACCTTCCTCCTCAACCCCCTCCTCATCCTTAAACCCCATCCTCATCCTCAAAACCCACATCCTCAACCCCCTCCTCATCCTCAACAGCCAATCGTCAACCCCCCTCCTCAACCTCCCTCCTCAACCCCCTCCTCATCCTCAATCACCATCCTCATCCTCAAACCCCACATCCTCAACACCCTCCTCATCCTCAACCCCCCATCCTCAACCCCCTTCCTCATCCTCAAACACCCCTCCTCAACCCCCCTCCTCAACCTCCCTCCTGAACCCCCCTCCTCATCCTCAACCATTCCCCATGCTAACCCCCCCCCTCCTTATCCTCAACCTCCCCATCCTCAACCCCCTCCTAATCTTCAACCTCCCCATCTTCAACACCCCTCCTCATCCTCAACCTCCCTCCTCAACCCCCCTCCTCAACCCCCTCATCATCCTCAACCCCCCATCCTCAACCTCCTCATCCTCAACCTCCTTCCTCATCCTCAAACCCCACCCTCAACCCCCCTCCTCATCCTTAACCATTCCCCATCCTCAACCCTCCTCCTCATCCTCAATCCCCCTCCTCATCCTCAACCCTCCATCCTCAACCCCCCTCCTCATCCTCAACCTCCCCATCCTCAACCCCCCTCCTCATCCTCAACCTCCCCATCCTTAACCCCCCTCCTCATCCTCAACCTCCCTCCTCAACCCCCTTGTCATCCTCAACCCCCCATCCTCATCCTCAACCTCCTCATCCTCAACCTCAACTCCCCTCCTCATCCTCAAAATCTGTACTTACCTACCCTTAATGCCCTTACAGCGACAATCAGTGATGCCCTGGCCCTCAATCTTCTGAGCTGGATCATCCTCATTCTCTACCCCCCATCCTGAATCCCCCATCCTCAACCCCCCCATTCCTCAACCCCCCTCCCCATCCTAAACCCACCCTCCTTATCCTCAACCTCTTTTCTTATCCCCCCTCCTCAACCTCCCTCCTCAACCCCCCTCTTCAACCTACTTCCTCAACACCCTCCTCATCCCCAACCCCTCCATCCTCATCCTCAACCCCCACATCCTCAACCCCCCTCCTAATCCTCAACCCCCCTCCTCAACCCCCCTCCTCAACCCTCTCCTCAACCCCCCTCCTCAACCTCCCTCCTCAATCCCCTCCTCATCCTCAACCCTCCATCCTCATCCTCAACCCCCTCCTCATCCTCAAACCCCTTTCTCATCCTCAACAAATCCCCATCCTCAACCCCCCTCCTCATCGTCAACCTCCTCATCCTAAACCCCCCTCCTCATCCTCAACCCCCCCTCCTCAACCCCCCCTCCTCAACCTCCCTCCTCAGCCCCCCTCCTCAACCTCCCTCCTCAATCCCCTCCTCATCCTCAACCCCCCATCCTCATCCTCAACCCCCTCCTCATCCTCAAACCCCTTCCTCATCCTCAACAAATTCCCATCCTCAACCCCCCTCCTCATCGTCAACCTCGTCATCCTCAACCCCCCTCCTCATCCTCAACCTCCCCATCCACAATCCCCCTCCTTATCCTCCCTCCTCAACCACCCTCCTCAACCTCCCTCCTCAACCCCCTCCTCATCCTCAACACCCCCATCCTTATCCTCAACCCCCTCCTCATTTCAACCCCCCATCCTCAACCACCCTCCTCATCCTCAACCGCCCCTCCTCAACCTCCCTCCTAAACCTTCCTCCTTAACCCCCTTCCTCAACCTCCCTCCTCAACCTCCTCCTCATCCTCAACCCCCATTCTCATCCTCAAACCCCACATCCTCAACCCCCCTACTCATCCTCAACCAATCTCCATCCTCAACCCCCTCCTCATCCTTAACCTCCTCATCCTAAACCCCCCTCCTTAACCTCCTCATCCTAAACCCCCCTCCTCATCCTCAACCAATCCCCATCCTCAACCCCTTCCTCATCCTCAACCTCCCCATCCTCAACCCCCCTCCTCATCCTCAACCTCCCCATCCGCAATTCCCCTCCTCATCCTCCCTCCGCAACCACCCTCCTCAATGTCCCTTGTCAACCCCCTCCTCATCCTCAACACCCCATCATAATCCTCAACCCCCACATCCTCAACCCCCCTCCTCATCCTCAACCCCCATCCTTAACCCCCTCATACTCACCCCCCCTCCTCAACCCCCTCCTCAACCTCCCACCTCAAACCCCCTCTTCAACCTCCCTCCTCAACCCCCTCCTCAACCTCAACCCCCCATCCTCAACCCCCCAGCCTCATCCTTAACCCCCATCCTCATCCCCCTCCTCATTCTCAACAAATCCCCATCCTCAACCCCCCTCCTCATCCTCAACCTCCTCATACTAAACCCCCCTCCTCACCCTCAACCTCCTCATACTAAACCCCCCTCCTCATCCTCAACCTCTTTTCTCAACCATCCTCCTCAACCACCCTCCTCAACCCGCCTCCTCAACCCCCCTCCTACACCCCCCTCCTCAACCTCCCTCCTCAACCCCCTCCTCATCATTAAACCCCTTACTCATTCTCAACCCCACATCCTTAACCCCCCTCCTCAACCCCCCTCCTCAACCCCCCTCCCCAACCTCCCTCCTCAACACCCTCCTCAACCTCCATCCTTAACCCCCTCCTCATCCTCAACCCCCATCCTCATCCTCAACCACCTCATCCTCAACCCCCCTCCCCAACCTCCCTCCTCAACCCCCTCCTCAACCTCCCTCCTTAACCCCCTCCTCAACCTCAACCCCCCATTCTCATCCTCAACCCCCCCATCCTCAACCCCCTCCTCATCCTCAACCTCCCCCTCCTCAACCCCCCTCCTCATCCTCAACCAATCCCCATCCTCCATCCCCTCCTCAACCTCCCCATCCTCAACCCCCTCCTCATCCTCAACCTCCCTCCTCAACCCCCCACCTCAACTCCCTCCTCATCCTCAACCCTCCCATTCTTATCCTCAACCCCCCATCCTCAACCCCCCTCCTCATCCTCAACCCCCATCCTCAACCCCCCTCCTCATCCTCAACCCCCCATCCTCAACCCCCCTCCTCATCCTCAACCTCCCCATCCTCACCCCCCCTCCTCATCCTCAACCAATCCCCATCCTCAACCCTCCTCCTCATCCTCAACCCCCCTCCTCATCCTCAACCCCGCATCCTCAACCCCCCTCCTCATCCTCAACCTCATCATCCTCAACCTCCCCATCCTCAACCCCCTCCTCATCCTCAATCTCCCCATCCTCAACCCCCCTCCTCATCCTCAAACCCCCTCCTCATCCTCAACCTCCCTATCCTCACCCTAAACCCCCCTTCTTCACCCTAACCCCCCCTCCTCATCCTAAACCACCAGCCTCATCCTAAACCCCCCGCCTCACTTTACCTTCTAATTACTTCCCCTCTCCCTTAACCCTCACTTACCTTCCATCGGCAGCTGCTCCTACGGTCCTCCGCCCTCCTTCCAACTGCGTCTTGACCCGGCCAATGCTAATGATGTGACGTGCATGTGACATCACGTCATTAGCATATGCAAGGGTCCCTACCCAGACGGAAGGAGCGCGGAGGAGCGGAGGAGTATCTGCAGATGGAAGGTAAGTGAGGGGAAAGGGAGAGGGGCAGGTAATTAGAGGGGTAAAGTGAGGAGGGGGTTTAGGATGAGGAGGGGGTTTTAGGATGAGGAGGGGGTTTAGAGTGAGGAGGCGGGTTTAGGATGACGAGGGGGGTTTAGGATGAGGATGAGGATGGGGGGTTGAGGATGATAAGGGAGGGGAGGGAAAGAGCCATGGGGTGGAAAGAGAGATACGGGGGAAAGAGAGACACAGGGGGGAAAGAGAGACACGGGGGAAAGAGAGACACAGGGGAAAAGACAGAGACAGGGGTGGTGACTCGAGTATAAGCCAAGGGGGCCCTTTTCAGCCTTAATAAAAGGGCTTAAAACTTGGCTTACACTCGAGTATATACGGTACATTAAAATCAAATAAATCAAATAAAAAAACATACATTAAATAACATATAAAATAAGTAAACTTGTAAGGGAAAAATCTGTACTTATGTACTTTTAATGCCCTTACAGTGACAATTAGTGATGCCCTGGTCCTCAATCTTCTGCGCTGGATCATTGAATTATCACATTATCTTCTATCTTGATTAAAGCAATGGATTCCTCCTCTTCTGGGCCTTTGGAATGGCCCTCAAAAATAATTATCTGACACTCTTTAAACTTAGTTTACCTAACAGAGCTCCACCTATGAGGAGCTCCCCGTCACAGATGGTTTTTGTAACTCTTTTGCAGCTTAAAAGCTCATTTTTCTGTTTTCCGATTGGCTGAAATATGTGTCACTAATATTTTAGTCAGTTAGAACCCTATATTACAAAGTGTAAAAAACACCTACTATAAATCACAAAAAGTAAAATGAAAGAACTACATCAAATTAAAAAAATAATTAAATTAAAAGAAAAAAATATCAAATAAAACAAAAAATACACTAAATAAAATGAATTCAACCTATAAGGAAAACAATATTCACTTATCTCCCCTTAATGCCCATCCAGCAATGATCAGGGATGCACTGATCCTCAATATACTGTCCTTGATGAAGTGGGTCATTCATTTTGATTGGATAGTCATGTCTTCTTCTATCTGTATAGAAGCCATGGAATCCTCATCTTCTAGACCTGGCCCTTCACCTAAAAATCCCAAAGCTCTATAAAATAATAGTTTTACCTAACAAAGCTCCTTCTATAAGGAACTCCCCTGACACAAATTGCTTTTTCTGCAGTTTTATGGCATAAATGCTACTTTTGATTGGCTGAAATATGTGCAACTCATATTTCAGTCAGTTAGAATCAATTCTGAAATATCACCCTGCTCTTTTTGTGTGGGAAATGTTTTTTTTGTTTTTTGTTTTTGTTTCTAATGTCAGCATATATATGACATACAGAGTTACATTTTTGTTCATATACATTTTTTATTAATATATGACAATGGCTCTATTATATAAATTATTAATTGTTTACTATATTCTTAAGAACATTTAACATATCATGTGTATCATTTGCATATATTAAGAATATAACTACTGTATTGATCATGCATTCCACCTCCTCCCATTTTCAAAATTGTCCTCATTATTATTATCATGTAAGCAAGTTGCAGAACAATATCAGGTTTGCTTATTTTATCTTTACCAAGGTTCATCAATAGGTTTTATTGGCAATATCCCATATGCCATTTTTATTAATTACATTTATCCCATAATGAAATCAGTCTCGAATTGTAATATCCGGCATTAGGGTATAGAAAATATTCCCTGCAAGGTAGGAGTAAGTACGGATAGTGATGTCGCGAACATCAAATTTTCGGTTCGTGAACAGCGGAGGCGAACTTCCATCAAATGTTCGTGAACGGGCGAACCTGGCGAACCGCCATAGACTTCAATGGGCAGGCGAATTTCAAAAACCCACAGAGACTCTTTCTGGCCGCAATAGTGATGGGAAAGTTGTTTCAAGGGGACTAACACCTGGACTGTGGCCTGCCGGAGGGGGATCCATGGCAAAACTCCCACGGAAAATTACATAGTTGATGCAGAGTCTGGTTTTAAGCCATAAAGGGCATAAATCACCTAACATTCCTAAATTGTTTGGAATAACATGCTTTAAAACATCACGTTTCATGTTGTATTGATCAGGTAGTGTAAGGGTTACACCCGCTTCACAGTAACAGACCAATCTCTCCGTTTAATGCACCGCAAACAACCGCAAACACTCCCTTTGCACAACCGCAAACTCCAAATTTGCACAAGGTTGGATACCAAGCTAGCCATTGTGGTAACTTGTGATACACCACAGCCATGTCCCGTTCCTTGTCCTCACTGATGTCATTGAAGGTCTCTTCCTCCACCCAGTCACCAAGGGTCCCCGAAAGGTGACAACAAGCCCCCTGGGACGCCTGCAGTGTTTGGTCTTCCACCTCCTCAAAGCCACCTTCCTCCTTTGACTCCTCTTCTTCAGACTCCTCTCTCTGCGTTGCCTCTGTCTGCGTTATTATAAGGTGTGTACTGTTAAGTAGTACTATTCCTATCAGTTTAATCCCTGTTACGTCCACTATTATGGGACGTGTATATGGCATTGATTTTTGGAACAGGGAAATGGAAAAAGATGCTTGGTCGGACCTCCTACTTCGAATTTGGGGCACTGCACGTGCAATGTAATGTGCCACCAGATAGGAGTGGTGTGTTCAGTTGTACTATTTATTCCTATCAGTTTGATACCTGTTACATCACCCATCAGGGGACATGTATATGGCATGGATTTTTGGAAGCGGGAAATGGAAAAAGATGCTTGGTCGGTCCTCCCACTTCAAATTTGGGGCACTGCGCGTGCATTCTAAGGTGCCACCAGATATGAGTGTCACTGTGCACTGGCAAAAGTGGAGGCGCTGTAGGCCTAACACACACGCCTGTAGGCAGGCAATTGCTATTCAATCTATTACAGTCAAAAAAGTGTTGTTTTATGTCACTGTACACTACGGTTGCACCAGATATGAGTGTCACTGTGCACTGGCAAAAGTTGGCAGAGTAGATGCAATAGGCTTAGCACAAACACGCCTGTAGGCCGGCAACTGATATTTAATCGATTACAGTCAAAAAAGTGTTGTTTTATGTCACTGTACACTACAGTTGCACCAGATATGATGTATCACTGTGCACTTAGCAAAAGTTGGCAGAGTAGATGCAATAGGCTTCACACACACGCCTGTAGGCAGGCAATTGCTATTCAATCTATTACAGTAAAAAAAGTGTTGTTTTATTTCACAATATAAGCTGTTAGGTGTTAGCCTGTCACACACACACGCTGGCAGGCAGGACTATGCAATTAGATTACACAGAAAAAAATTATAAAATAAAAAAAGGGCTTTATGAATTTTTGTCCTTGCAGCAGATATCAGATGAGTCCTTCAGGTCTGTAGTGGAAGCTAAATACACAGCCTGGCTATCTATTTCTCTATTAAATCTCCAGCAGCTACACTGTCTGTCTTCTCACAACGAATGCAGCTTCAGAATGATTCTAAAATGGATGCTGTCCTTCAGATGGAAGGCCCTGGAAGGGAGTGTATGCTGCTGATTGGCTGGAATGTGTCTGCTGACTTTGAGGTGCAGGGTCAAAGTTTCCTTAATGATAAAGAATAGGGGGCGAACCCAAAAGCGCATGTGTTCGCCGTCCACTGTGAACGTGAACATGCCAAAATCGCCACGAATAGTCCGCGGGCGAACTGTTTGCGACATCTCTAAGTACGGATAGTAATAAGAAAAAACTTAAATCAAACAAGTTAACATATAACTTATCTCATATGTCACTTTGGTCATTTTATTATTTTTTAATTTAAGGCAAATGAATAATACCAGTCCTTGTGTTCATTATCTGGTGAAGTTTGTTCTGAGGTGTGGAGAGTTTCGGGACATGTATCCCCAGCTGGCACATTTCTGCTTTTAATTTTACCGAATGATGAAAGATGTTTGATGCTAGGTAACCTACAGTCTTCCAGATTTTTGGACTTTACTGCACTTCCACCTGGTATGGATGAATGTGCCTATATCAGGGCAGCCTCTGAAATATTGTGGATTCTCTGACTTGTTTCATTTAGCTAATCTATCCGGTGTTAGATATGTATGATGAAGAACTTTTATTGAAGTTTCTAAGATGCTATGATTTAAAGAGCCCCTGAAGATATTTGCCCTAGATTCTTCCAAATTATTTTAATTCCATTGGATTTCTAGATTTTTTTCCTAATCCCACATATATCGATCCTTATTTTCCTCTTTAGGAGAGTTAAGCATGTCATATATTTTACCAATCATACCTTTAGTGAGAGGAGCATTATGGCAAATTTTCGAAAGCCTGTTGTGTTTAGGGAGGCCTATTGTGTGAATTAATTGACATACAGAATGTCTCAATTTAGTGTAATTTTAATGTTCATATAAGGGGATGGCATATTCGTCCCTAAGTACTTCAAACAAGAGAATTTGTCCATCCCTTACCCATGGGCCATGTCTGTCTAAATTATGGGATTTCCACCAATGTTGAGAGATAGATGAGATATATTTTGGGGCTTGGGGTGTGTAAAGACCGGAATTAAGTGAGGGGATTTAGGAAAGAGTGTGGAGTGGTGGTGGGCCCAAGTAACTCCTGATGTCGTATTTTTGATCATGGGGTTTGAGGAATTTTTGATCCCAGACGGTTGTGGGTTAAGCCAAGTTAAGCCAAGTTGTATATGGGTACATGGTACAATTTTCAATAAATATCCAAGCTGATTGGGATACAATTGAGTGTGTTAAGGGTATGAAGGCCAGTTGTACTACCCTGTAGTATTGCTTTAAGTTTGTGCATGAAAGACCTCCTATGGATTTGTGCCTGTGCATGAGTGTTGTTGTGATTCTAGCGGGTCTATTATTCCAAATATATAAAAAAAAATGTGTTAGATCCTTCATGCTGATCTGAAGAGGTATTGACCTAAAGAGGTACACCAATCTTAGTAGTATGTTCATTGTTACTGTGTTAATCCTCCCTAGCCACAATATATTGTGTTTAGACCAATTGTTTAAATCTATTTTTAGTTTATTATATAATGGAATATAATTGTCCTTATACATACCTTCTAATTTTGATGTTATGTGTATCCCTAAATATTACATTATTTTTTTTGGCCCATTAAAATGTATACGTTTTTGAAAGAAGCTATTTTTCTGCAGATGTCATGTCTAATGCTAAGGCTTCTGTTTTTTTCTATAGTCCTTTTTAGACCGAATATGCCCCCAAATTTATCCCGGATCTGCATGAGTTGTGAGATTGAATTTACGGTATCCGTGATAGAGCAGAGCAGGTCACTTGCAAACAATGACATTTTGAAATGTTGAAGTCCAATTTGAATACCTTTAATTTCTGGAATCAGCCTGATTAATTATGCTAGAGGTTCTATAGTAAGTTTTAACTGCAGGTAGTGGCCCCATTGATACAAATTATAAAAATGATATGTTTGCTACCAGGATTTATATGGTTATTGATGCCTCATATATCTTCAGTCATAACCATAGGGTATACACTGCTATTGTATGTCAGTCATCTATGTTTGTGGGCAGGGGTTTAGTTGCCAGAATACTTATAGGGGGATACAGCTCATTGTATACACCAGGCAGAGAAAAAACGTAATTATATATACATACAAACATCATGATATCTGAAGGGTATTTGTCCACCACCCCTCCCCTAGTTCCCAATGTGTGTGGTGTGATATGATACTCACTTTGCATGGTTGTTGGCACACCCCTGCCCCCCTGTCCTGTTAAGCCCACTACTGCTGCTGGCTAAATCCACTCCTTTAGGATCTGCTCCCATCTACATAAATGATATTGGCTGGTGGCTCACCACCGGTTGCACGTGCAGCTTTTGCCTCCTCTGCTATCTTCCTATTCACCTTTGGCCGGCTGTTGTCATATCTTTGTTTGACAGATTTTACATCCCTGTTTGCAACCCCTACTGCCACAACAGCTGAAGCTATCTGACTCCAGGCCTCTGCCTTCTGGCTAGGCCTCACATGTCTCCCACCATGTATGATTCTATAGCGAGCATGGATTTCCCTTAGATGTTCTGTGGCCTACCGCTATGTACAGCTATGTGTACATATTAATCTATATGTGTGTGAATTATGTGATATCAGTAATTATGTGTGTTCTAAATTAAGGGTCAATATATATTAAAGGTCAAAATATCAAAAAACTTACAAAGCTCCTTCTCTCTCTCTCTCTCTCTCTCTCTCTCTCCAATGCTCACAAACCCACCAATGCCTAGACCAGTGTGTTCACTTGCTCAGCTACAGCACAGTTAATGATTTACGGTTTCCGCGCCATTTAAAACCCCTTCCTGCAGCGTTAATTGCGGTTCCCCACTTTCTATTGGCTGTTAGGCCTGCGTAGCAATCCGTGATTAGGGGTTTGGATCATAATGGCCGATTGCATCTCGGCCAGCCCCTTGACCGCTTGAAAGGGTTTACAGGCTTGCATCTATGTCCAGTTGGTCACTGCATTGATGAATTTAATAGCTCTGTAACTATGCAGAATTTCAAGCCTGCAGGCTTTTCCTGTATACCGTTGCTGCTATGGGCTTGGAATTTAATGTGGCTTTTAGTTTAGTAAATTGTGAGATCAGTAAATTGTGTGGCCATTGGTTTCCAAAAACACATTGTTAAAATGTCCATAATAAATCAAAATGTGATGCATAGCAATGGGCATAATTAAAAGGGCATAGTAAATCAAAAGATGGGCTGTGATAAGTGATCCCTATGCAGCCTATTTCAATACATCTACTTAGACTTCAGTGCCTTAGTAAATCTCCACCAAAGGGTCTATTCAGTACAGATTGTTTAAGCCCCAGCTTTGAATCGCTGGTACCATAATATCTAAAATAATTATCTGGCAGAGTTTGTTGGGTAAATATTGTGAAATAATTATGTGTTTTTATTTTTTAGTGTGTACATGCATATTGTATATTTTATGTACTTTTTATAATGCAGATTCTTTGTTCTCATATTTAACCACATATTAGATTTGTACATTCTTAGATATAAAGATTATTATAAAAACATTTAAAAAAACAATGCTGTTTTTCTCAAACATTTCAGTAGTTTTTCATATTTCTTTTAAACATGTTATAGTTTTTCATATAATTTTTGGTGTTCTGTTTGCAAAATGTTCTGGTCCTTTGCAGGATGCAAATAAAAAAATGGGAACATCAATTGAAGCACAAATGTTAACTTCCTTGGAATTCATCCAACAGCTAGTTCTACTGCCAGTTATCATGTCAGGCGATGTTAATCAAATTCCTTTGGAGCCTAGGAATACTTCATTATTAGCACACTACTCATTTAGTCATTTTGGATCTATTTCAAAACCAAGTACACTATATTCTTTTATCAATCTTCTTCATGGAAACTTTACTTTTTGTGCAGGGCATCTATTTAACAGAAAACCAAATCATTTGCATGAAGTTTATCACATTCTGAAAAACATTTTATAAATTAAATCTTGTTTACAACAACTTTTAATTACATAGAATAGAAAAATGAATTCTTATTATAATCGGTTATTAATTTATACAAATTGATAGATATTCATGTATTTAGATATACTGTGCTTTCTTTAAATTACTACCATTTATTTCAGTGGTCTCCTGTCTAGTCTTACCTGATTGTATGAATTTGACATCACGTAAGAAATATACATCATTCCTATGTAATTAATATAAGTAAAATAATGTGTAGTCTCTGTTGGATACTATTTCTCTTACACAAAATCTATCCTAAAATGACACTGTTTTAAAATTACACTGTCCATCCCTCCTTCTACTTACCCTAGGATAGATGGATACCAAAACTAGTATTTGTTGTCAGTTAAAATTCCACATTCACTGATCACAAATACAGAGCACATAGGATAGTTCTTATTTTTTAATGTAAGGCTTGACTCAGAATAATGTGCATTTTACACAGCTGAATATATGCACATTTGCCTCGACATTGAGAGATACAAGAGTTAACCATAGAGTAGTTTAACATAAACAGTAAGATTATAAAGATTATAGTAAGTATAGTTTTCACAACACAACTTTTAGTCTGAACACAGGTTTCCCTTCTACACCCCAACAGCTGTAGCAGTCAGCAGGATGTCGGTGGCCTTTTACTAGATCAGCATCCAGGAAAGGAATATAGTTCTACCTATGTCTTAATTAGAAGAGATCTTTATTGAACAGGGTACAGCATATTTATAGGAGAAATTCAATAATAACTAAACACATTAATACAAAGTAAATGCAGTTACTTGGTAATGTAATTTTATATTACTAAATTACAACTCCAAGTTAGCCTAAGTTGTTGAATAATATATGATTGCTTAGTAAACTGTTATTTACATCCCTCCACTGGAGGTCTTCAGTGATAAACTGTTCAATTTAGAACACTGTGTCAACTCCAGAAAGGATTTTTTAGATCTGCCTTCCAAACAATAATTTGTTTACACCTTCATAGACAATTTAACAGAGCATACCTTGAATTAACACTCAACTATTTATAAACAATACATTAAAATTCCAGGCACATTTAACATTAATATAATCAATCTAGAAAGCTGTTGCAAACATATTTATTGCATCCATTATTACATACAGTACAACAACTACTGTAGTAGAGTAAATATTCCCGGAGCTAAATATGATACCACTTGAATAGTACATTCCTTAGCCTAGAGTCCCAGTGCAATACTTCACACAGCCCTGACTGGCATATGGTGGTTTGTGACAATAGTGTTGAGTCACTACAACTGCAAAGTTGGTGAAATGGTTGGTGTTCGCTATTCTGATTAGTCCCCTTTTTTGTTGGTGACAAGATGTAAAGATAATGTAATAAGGGGCTTTTTGCACTAAGTAAGAGTTTTCTTTACTAATGAGTCCTTGCAAAATATTATACTAATAGTAACTTGCCCTCCATAATTGATGGTATCATAAAATGTTATCTTGTATTGTCTATGCTGTCTCTTTCGATTCTGTCTAACTTTCTGAGTAAATAAATAATGCTTCATTTTATAATATGTCAGTCAGTCAGACCCATGACATCTCATATTGCAGTGATTCAAATTAGAAGATGCCCATTTTTTTCATCCAATGTCCCTACACTGCATTACAGACAGAAAGATGAAACAAAAACTCAGCAGGAGGTACTGCAGGAGGAGTAAAATGAGATTATTAACTTGTCTGAAGTGTAGATGCAGTGGCCAGGGCAACACAGTTTGATTGCTCTCCCTATGCCCCACTTCTCCCACAAATAAGTCCTCTCTTAGAAAGCTCTCATTGGAAGGAACTCACATATGCATGGCTTTAACTAGCAACACAACCAGGTGCTACAGCAGGTTCTCAGGAATCACCATGCCCAGTAGCATGCAAACTCCCTTACCTTCAGCCATTTATTCCCACATCACCACTACAACAGGAAATATATCTAGTAGATTTATCCAATATTAGGGAACAATTATACAAGCATTCTGAAGTGTTACTACAGATAACACCAATAATCTGCAATGGCTCAGGTTGGATGTTGGAGGTGGAACATACAGGAACAAGATTTCTGGTCAAAACAAGATATGATACAAAGAAAAAATAACTTGGGAAATATTTATATGGTTACTTGACAGACTGTAGACCTCTTCAGGGTGTTGTTTGATACACTTGAGCAGCAACAACATCAAGTTTCATATAGCATCTTCACCACAGAAAAGAGGCCACCAGAAGATCAGATCTACCCACTCAGCCTCTAGCTCCTAGAACATGTGAATGCTTATAGAACACTGTGTTGATCTCCAAACAGTGTTATCTGATCCTGTAATTGTACCATATACAGTATAACAACATACATGTACAAATCTACAAATATTTATAACTTTATACAAATAGTGTATGACACAATATTAAGAATCAGTAAGTTCTAATGTTATTGAAAGCCTATTAATATTGTGATGGCAACAACAACCCATTAGTTTTATCTGCTTTTCTGACAAATATGTCTTTAACTAGCGACTTGGCCGTCAGAAAATGACTGCAATGAAATGCATTTGTTTGTAAATTTGTTTTGTCGGTAATATGCGTATTTGACACTTGTAACCTTTTTCTTATGTCGAAATAAGTACAATTATTATATAATTTTTTTTTTTTTTTTTGGAACATTGTATATTTTTGTTGACGAACTGTTCAAGTATTTTTTTGTAAAAGTGGTAACTTTTGAATGTAAGAACAGTTGAACATTGGATTAATGAGTATTGTAAACTTGACATAATGCTTTTTTAACATGCAACTTGTAGATTAAGAACTCTTAAACAAAATATATATTGAATCCAGAGAAAGGCAAACAGTAAAAACCCTCCTTGAAACGTAGCCAATTGTATCAAAGCGGGGGGGAAATGAATTCCTTCCTGACCCCATTAACTGGCGATCGGATTACTCCCTGGATAAATATTTTACATGAAATGCTACATTTACATTGTGTAAGAAAACGTCCTTCTGCTGTTAACATAAACTTTGAAATATCTACAATTAACCAAGTTTAGCTTGTTTTTTATTAAACTTGTAACATTGTATATAGTAACATACTTAATGAACATTTGAAGTGTAATTTTTGTAACATGCAAGGCAAGTGTTTTGTGGGGCTAATCATGCCGAAACAGTACATCCATGAAATAATAATGAGCTATTTTGTCATTGGTGCTTTTTAATGGTTGACATTTGTTTGTTGGTGTTGTAATTGTTGAAAATGGCACATAGTTTCCTATGTGGAAGAGTGGTTCTCTAAAAAGAGAACGCAAGACATTAAAGTTTGTCCGCGATGTGTAACCACTGTTCTCTATGTGTTTTGCCATTGTATAGAGTTTAGTATGAAAATAGTGGTGCTGTAAAAAGTTTGTGAGTGACCTAAAAATTAATGATTGAAATTAAACCACCGTTCTCGTTATTTTTGCTTTGTTTTTTGTTGTTAAATTGTCCTACAGGTCATTTTTTAGTTTTGGTTGCAGTATGTGTGGCATGGGTTGTGTTTCTTGGAATGAAAGTTACAGTACTTCATAGTAGACAATGTTTTTTGTAAAAATGCGTCCATCCTCTAATAAATCACCTTGACTTTCATTGTTTTCAATGTGAACTTTAATAGCCTGTGGATTTTTGCACCTTTTGGCCATGTGCAAATACTGGTTGTTGTAAGAATATACCCAAAGATTTGAAAGTGTGACCTTGTGATTTTTTAATGGTCATGGCAAATGCCATGATAATGGGAAATTGTCTTCTTTGAGGCTACTTTCACTTGGTGCCAAATCTATCCTTGGTATGAAAACTCTCTCTCCTTTATGGGTACCAGTTAGAATTGCAGCATCTATGAAATGGTCCTTTAATTGTTGAACAATTAATCTTGTCCCATTGCATAGGCCTTTTTTCACAGTCACATGACAATTGCACCTTTCTTTAGCTGCAAAATATGTGGTGGCATTCCAGGAGTTAATGAATTTGCCTGACTTTCTTTCTCATTAGCAAGTACAGAATCAGCACTGTGATAATTTTTTTGTGTTGCATTCATTTTTTTAAATATTTCATTATTGAGGAGCAATGCATCCTTATTTTTGCATGTTAGTATGACTTTGTTGGCAAGTTCAGAATATAAATTTCGAATTCGTTCTTTTTTTCCTTCTCCAATTGTAATAAGCCAATCATTGAAATAATTTTCTCCTTCTGATCTCATATTTTGTTGTAATTGAAGATGGGTAAAATGTTTCCATAGTGTACTTGACTTTATACATGTTTCGATAATGTTGGTTCGATTTCCATGTACAATGACAGGAAATGTTTGTCTAAAATCGCCACCTAACAACATTACCTTTCCACCAAATGGCAAAGTATTATCCATGACTTCACAAAGAAAACCGTCAATACATTGTAGGGTATAGCATGACATAATTTTAGCCTCATCTATTATAAATAATTTACTTTTTTATGTTTTTTTTATTGTAATGATGTCATTCGAATATACGACATTGATGTTTCCAAAATAGGAACTGGCAGTTTAAATCCACTATGCACAGTTCTTCCACCTTCTAACAAAAGTGCGGCAATTCCAGTGGTTGCAAATGGCAGTGCTATTTGACCTTGTGCTCATACAAAACTCATTAATAAATTATATAGATACGTTTTTCTTGATCCACCAGGTCCACCGAGATAGAAATAATGCTCTTTGATGTCATCATCTAGGGCATTTTTGATAGAATTAAATGCTTGCAATTGTAATGTATTTAAAGTAGCAAGTATTTCTTCTGTTCTTTCTATTTGTAGTTGAATGTCATAGTCTTTAAAGTTGATGTCGTCTATAAGACCTGCATGTGGCAGATTAAAACTTGCACAACTTAATCCATGAGTTAAAAAGACCTCTTGGATTTCCATTAATGCTTTTAATTGTGCAATAGGCTCATTGTATAGTTGCATAAAGTCTTCAGCCATATTACTTTTAAATTTGTCCGACAAAGCTAATGCATTTGGAGCATTTGAGAATATACAAATTAATGCAAATTGTTCCCTCATTTGCCGTGGCATTTGACATAGTGCGGCTTCTTCTAGACATCTTTCCCATTCAGCTAGGAAATTTCTATGTCGCGCAGCTAAATGAAATGATTCATATACTATGTCATTAACAGTTCTTAAGTGTTCAAAACTTTGTGCACCAGGAACATTTAAAAGTAGTAGTCGTAAGCAGAGATGTTCAAGGTCTCTTGGACTGACAGTGTAAATTCTTGGTATTATTTTATTTCCCCTGCTTTTTCTTCGTCGCCATAATCCATTAACGAAAACATAATGATATGGAATGTCAATATATAACAATTCTCTTGCCTGTAAATCAGTTGAATTTAATTTAAACCATGCAGTTAGTGTAGTATGGCGATGCTCACTTTGTGCCAATGCATTTGTTTCATTTCCAGCATGGAAATACACTAAATGTCTTTGTGGAAAATGTACAGCTAATCTATATACTGCATGTGATCGATCGTGCATTTAAAATTTTAGAAGACGCCACATAGCTTCTGGCGCACTCACATAGCGAGCATCTACATGAGATGCAAGTTCATCATATACTAACTCAGTGCTTTCGGTATTTTCAGCACTTTTGATGACTACAGTAGCTGCATCATAGCCTTTGTAAATATATTTGTAGACATATTTAATGGATTTTATAGAAGTGCAGGCTTCTACATTAATGTCTGCATTATACTTCATGAGTAAGTGTGGATTGTATGGTACCATATATCTATTGTCAATGTTTTTGCCGCAAATAATAGCAGTTTGTCCCTCTCTTCTATATAATGGATACCCATCACAATTGGCTTAAGTTTTGTTTCTATAATCTTTTGGAAATTCTTTTGTACATTTCTTATTTTTCATACATGGTGACTGATTAATATCTCCACAGGGTCCCTGAATCATACAATGAGTTACAATCTCATATAGTCTACCAGGTAGTTCTGGATCTGGTAGTTTAGCAATAATGACTGAATCCGCTTTGTCACCAGTATCTAACTTATCTTTTTCTTGAAGGATTATAAGAATATGTGCATGTGGAAGGCCTCTTTTTTGAAATTCAATAGTATAAACATAAGCCAAACATTTTCCAAATAACTGAGTTATGGTATTAATTCATTTAATTTTATTTTGAAAACTCTGGCCACTAAATCTAGTCTATCGGAAGCAGTTTGGCCAATTAGTAAATGTTGTGTAATCTCTGGCCATTGGGGATTACATGTAAATGTAATAAATACATCAGGTTTCTCAAATTTGGTGACAATAGCCATGGCATCATTGTATCTTTCTCGCATATTGCAAGGAGATCCCTGGAAAGAAGATGGTAAAATTATGGCTTTTCCAGCTGTCATGTCTCTGCTTGTAGCAACCTCAACAACATAATCCATCAATCCACAATACTGTTCTACACATAGTTTATCTTGTTGATATTTTATGAAGTTTAAATTGTTGGCCTCAACTTGCAAATAGGAATCAATAATCCATTGTTGTGTTAGTTTTCCACCACACAAAATTGGATTGAATCTATTTCGAATGGCAATTTGAGCTACTTTAAATTCAAGCATGGAAATATTATTTCGCACTCGTACTTTAGAATTTGGGTAACTCGGAAGGGTTAATTTTGGTTGCCAAAATTGCTTCTTCGTGTGGAAAAAATATTGGATATGTCATTGGATCTAAATTTGTACTTAAGATACTTATATTAATGAAAGGTTGCTCCTCATTCCTGGGATATATTCTAATGTATCTCTGGAATGGTGGTTTTCCTTCATCATTTTGAAACGCCATTGCAACCTCATTTGATGTTTATCAGTATGTCTATCTCTTGTAAGCACCATATTGACCTTTGGGATTGTTAATTGATGTTTTTCTGCATGAAGTTGTTGTTCCTTTTCTACTTCTGCCAATTTTTTATTGAGTGTAGGGGTTGTTGGCCATAATTTTATCTAGCTCTATAAAAACACTGGGTAAGCATTTTTTATATTCTTGAAGCTGCATACGTTGGTCAACAGCTTCCATTTTATCTAGGACATATAGTTGAGAAAATTTTCTTTTCTCTCCTTCCTCTGGATGTAAATGTGAAGTACAATGGTAAATTTGGCCTTGCACTTTAAAGCAGTAAGGGCCATGTCCTTGCACATTAGCAGCTAATTTTGCCCCCATAGATGCAAAGGATATGGCACTATTGTATGATCATATTTTTGTTTTGAAATTTTTGTAGTTGGGAAAAGCAGCCTCAGTCATAATGCTTTGTAAAAATGGTGGGAATTGTTGTCTTTCTGGAAGTTGGACCTTGCCTTTTTGAGAGGAACTAATGAACTGGCCTTCTCTGGGTCTTTCCTGTTTGAAATGATAAGCCTCACAAAACTGATAGAGAATATTCATGTCACCACAATTATGAACCTCTACTGCTAAACAATTAAGTAAAGGACAATTTGAAGAGCATATATCACTCTGGGTTTGTAAGTCATCATTAGAAATGTTATGTGATTTTTCAGGAACAGGTTCTAAATGCTTTTGTTTTTTAGTTGCTTTCTAAGGTGTAGAATTTATTTTTTCATCTGTTGGTCTTTTGGTTGCAAGTTTTTTCTATTCTTTTTCTCTTCGAATTTCCTTCTGCTCCGGCGTTTGCTGGTTTGCACATCTTTCTTGTCGTTGTTTAGTTTGCCGTCTTATCTTTTCCTGTCGGTATCAGCCATATTAATCTGTAAATAAAAAGAATGTATTATTAGTTTAGTTTGTGCTTGTAATTTGTTTTGTAAGTGCTTGTTTGTGTTTTTTGGTACTATGGTGTTTTCTGTGCAACAGTGTTGTCATTCTAGATTTAGGTTGTGTGTGTAGGCTTATAGGTTATTAGTGTTAAACTTGTATGTGTTCCTATAATTGTTTGTGTTGTTATTTTTTGTGGACGCTAGTTTTGAGATTATAGGTTTGTAGGTGTGGCTTATAGGAATAGCACAGGCAAGGGAACTTCAGAGTAAATTTTGTAAATCTTACCAATATTTTGATTATTTGGGTGTTTTCTGTAGGCGATTGTTGTAATTGTAGGATTATCTTGCAGTTTTAGGCTTATAGGGTGTGGGTCAGAAAAGAGGCTTTATTCTGTTTTTTTGTAGGTGTTACTGTTTGTGTTTAGGTTATGGGTTTAATGTTGTAGGTTAGGGCACATAGAAGAGGATTTGTTCTTGAATTTGTTATGCGTTAGCACTATTTGTTGTAGTATCCTGTTTTGTGTTGGCCACGTTTCAGATGATAGATTTAAGTTATGGGTTAGTGTTAGAAGTTGGTGTAGGTAAAACAGGATTTATTTTTAAATTGTAAATGTGTCAACAATATTTTTTGAAGGATCGTGCTTTGTGTGGGTCATTATTGTTGTTTATTGCTCATTATTTTCTTGTATTTTTCATGTTGACATTGTAGCACAGCAAACACGATTTTCTTTTTTCTCTTTTCTTTACTTGTTCTACTTTACCTTGTTAGAAGTGTTAGTTGTCGATTAATATTACTGGATCCGTTACTGCAAATGTCCGTGTGATAGTCTTCAGGCAGTGTCTGTTGTAAAAGAGAAACAGAAATATTATTTGATTGTGTTTTTTTTTGGAACAACAGCATATTTTTTTTGGAAAAGCAATGTATTAGCATTTTTGGTTTCTTTGTTGTGTGTAAAATCCTGGTGATTTGAGAGTGTGTGTGAAACCGTGCAGAGCTGGAATTAATTTTGTAGTATGCTGTTTTGTGTAAACCACTGGTGTAATTGTATTCTTGTTTTACTGTTGTAGTTTGTGTCACATAAAACATGATTATTCTTTTTTGAATTGTGTATGTATTAGCAGTAGTGATGTCCCGAACAGTTCGCCGGAGAACTATTCGCGGTGATTTTCGGTCCGCCGCCTATTCTTTATCATTGAGGAAACTTTGACCCTGCACCTTACAGTCAGCAGACACATTCCAGCCAATCAGCAGCATACACTCCCTTCCAGAGCCTTCCATCTGTATGACAGCCTCCATTTTAGAATCATTCTGTAGCTGCATTCATTAAGAGAGGAGATATATTCTACCTGTTGTTGATTTAATGGGGAAATAGATAGCCAGGCTGTGTATTTAGCTTTAACTACACACCTGAAGGACTCCTTTGATATCTGCTGCAAGGACAGCAACCCAAAAAGCCCTTTTTAGGGCTAGAACATCATTTATTTTATTTTATTATTTTTTTCTGCTGATTTAATAGGGAAATAGGTAGCCAGGCTGTGTATTTAGCTTTAACTACACACCTGAAGAACTCCTTTGATATCTGCTGCAAGGACAGCAACCCAAAAAGCCCTTTTTATTTTATTTTATTATTTTTTTCTGTGTAATCTAATTGCATATGCCTGCCTGCTAGCGTGTGTGTGAGGCCTATTGCATCTAGTCTGCCAACTTTTGCCAGTGCACAGTGACACTCATAACTAGTGCAACCGTAGTGTGTAGTGAAATAAAACAACCCTTTTTTTACTGTTATCGATTGAATATCAGTTGCCTGCCTAAAGGCGTGTGTGTGAGGCCTATTGCATCTAGTCTGCCAACTTTTGCCAGTGTGCAGTGACACTCATATCTAGTTCAACCGTAGTGTGCAGTGAAATAAAACAACCCTTTTTTTACTGTAATGGATTGAATATCAGTTGCCTGCCTAAATGCGTGTGTGTGAGGCCTATTGCATCTAGTCTGCCAACTTTTGCCAGTGCGCAGTGACACTCATATCTGGTGTCACCGTAGTGTGCAGTGAAATAAAACAACCCTTTTTTGACTGTAATCGATTGAATATCAGTTGCCTGCCTAAAGGCATGTGTGTGTGAGGCAGTGGCGGCTGGTGAACTTTCAAGTTGGCGCCAGGGTGAAACGTAGCCCCCCCTTTTCAAACCACACCCATTTTTATAATTCCTCCCCCTGACATCACAATGACCTTTGTAAGCCCCGCCCAATGACCTTATACTTGTAAAGCCCATTGAAATACATGATCAGCAATGCAGAAATGTCAAGAAGTAAAGTAACAATGTGTTAAATTCATTGGTATACAATATAGATTGAAAAAACTCATGTGACAAGACTACAGCAATATCATAATTGCACCTATACGCATTAACAGAAAAATGAAAGCAGTGACACTTACCATTAGTTGGCTCTTCTTTTCAGGGTATTCACGTTCAGTAAGTTGACCAACGAGTACAAACAAATCTGCTGCCACATAGGGTTTGCACCTGGGGTTGAAAGAAAACAAGCAAATCAATCAGACCATTCAAGAACAAAACCATACCTTAAAAACCTTAAAAGACCAAATGGAACCATATAGGCCCCAAACATACCTTAGAAGACCAAGCGGAACCATATAGGCCCCAAACATACCTTAGAAGACCAAGTGGAACCATATAGGCCCCAAACATACCTTATAAGACCAAGTGGAACCATATAGGCCCCAAACATACCTTAGAAGACCAAATGTGACCATATAGGCCCCAAACATACCTTAAAAGACCAATCAGGACTGTATAGGCCCAAACCAGTGGATCTTGAGATTCAAGAAAACAACAAAATTTCACTTCTGTTTAGACAACACAATAATCAATGTCAAACAAACACGTTGAATTAGCATATGCATAACCATATGAGCAGTAATGCCATGACAAGGCTTCAACAATTGTTACTGACCATTCACACACTATTCATAGCTCCTCCCATATGCACACCCACACACCATTCATACTTTACTTACCACTAGTTATTTTTGGTAGTTCGGTGGTGCCATTTCTGAGAACTTTACTTACCCTTGAAGGTGCCTCCAATTCCTTCAAACCAATGCATTCAACCGCTCCAGGGCCATGGTGCTTCTTAAATACCTTTTTATCCTCTTCAATGTGGAGAAGCATCTTTCTGATTCTGCAGTAGTCTTCGATGTTGTAAGTAGGATTCCTTATAGCTTCACTGTCTCTGTGAAATCATTATGCAGATTAAATTGATGGTAAAGTTGGTGCAGAGCAACAGCACTCGTACAGACATTAAATTCTGGCTTCCCGTACAGAAGTGACAGCTACCCTTGGTAGTGCCTCCAATTCCTTCAAACCAATGCATTCAACCGCTCCAGGGCCATGGTGCTTCTTAAATACCTTTTTATCCTCTTCAATGTGGAGAAGCATCTTTCTGATTCTGCAGTAGTCTTCAGTGTTGTAAGGAGGATTCCTTATAGCTTCACTGTCTCTGTAAAATCATTATGCAGATTAAATTGATGGTAAAGTTGGTGCAGAGCAACAGCACTCGTACAGACATGAAATTCTGGCTTCCCGTACAGAAGTGACAGCTACCCTTGTAAGTGCCTCCAATTCCTTCAAACCACGCCAAGGTTTCAATAATTGTTACTGACCATGCACACACCTTTCATAGCTCCTTCCATATGCACACCCACACACCGTTCATACTTTACTTACCACTAGTTATGTTTGGTAGTGAGGTGGTGCTGCTTAACGCAGTTTATCTTTGCACACCCTGGGGGTATGCATTCTTCTTTGCTTCAATCACTTGTATTTAAATTTTGCACGGCGATCTTTCAAAGAACAAAACTTCTCAATGGTTTTTTCATTGAAGTCTGGGATCTCGGAAATCAGTTGCTTTTCCATTGAGAGCATTGCCAATGCATTCAACCGCTTCAGGGACATGGTGCTTCTTAAAAAGGTTTTTATCCTCTTCAATGTGGAGAAGCATCTTTCTGATTCTGCAGTGGTCATCGGTGTTGTAATCAGGATTCTTAATAATTTCACTGTCTCTGTGAAATCATTCTGCAGATTAAATTGATGTAAAAGTTTGTGCAGAGCAATAGCACTTGTACAAGCATGAAAATCTGTCTTCCCATACAGAAGTGACAGCTCAGTGCGTAATTGTTCCTTCTTCAGTATTGGATATGCTTGCATGGTGTCTTCCAGAGCTTGGGTTGGAAAGCAAGTGTCATGGGTTGTATACAAGTCACTTTGAACAAGTTTGGCACTGACTAGGTGATTTGAAAATGAAAAACGTTCTTTTGCATGAACCACCACTATGTCACATACCGCTCTTGAAAGTTGTCTCAAGGTTGAGATCTCCGTACTCCGTCTGTGGAATGTTACATCGCTAGGCAAACTTGCTTCTATCTCATCAACAGAATTACGGATTTTCTGGATGCTGCTGACAAAGTCTTCTGTGACTTTGTGGATATAAACAGTATCCGTGTCTCGCTTCTGAAGCTGACTATAGAGGATGTCAACATGTGGCATTATTAAATGAAAAATTTTAAGGAAGTAAAGGAACTCCCTGTCTTCCAGCAATCCAACGAAACCTTCGGCTTCACGTATAGATGTTTGATCAAAGTTTAGACATGCTTCAATTGTCTGGAAACACTCAAGTAGCGCATCTCTGTTCTCGTAGATGACGTTCACGGTCCTAACATTGAAGGTCCATCGTGTCGGTGCACCTCTTGGAAGTCTTCTACCAACTACCTCATCCAGAACTCCAGTCCTTTTTGGAGAGCGTGAAAAAAAAGATGGTATGCCACCTATGTTGGAAATAAAAAACTCGAACTCTTCCAATCCTTGAAACTGCTTTCTCCATTATTAGGTTCAGTTGGTGAGCATAGCAATGGACGTAGTGTGCGTTCGGGTACACGTCTTTTATTTTTCTTTGAACTCCTCCTTGATCTCCACGCATCACACTGCACCACCGTAGCTTGCTATGAGTTCATCTTCTGGCTCTGGGAAAACAGTATTCAGACTTTCCAGCACAACAGCGGCAATAGAGTCTGCATCCGTTGCTTTCAGTTCCGTGAAGCCATCAAATCTTTCCACCACTTGATGCTTCTTGTCAATGTAGCGATAGACTACAACGCACTGTGTCCAAGCGGAAATATCGGTTGTTTCATCCGCTTGGATTGCCACAAACTGGGCTTCCTTAAGCTGCTGGTGAATTACTTCCTTAATAACTTCCAGCATGCAGTCCAGTAGATCATTCTGCATGGTTTTGGACATGCCCTTAAACACAGTTGCAGTCTTCAAATGCTGTTCCATTGCACTATCGATACTGCCAACCAAATCCACCAGGCCTCGAAACACTCCTGGATTTAGCAAAGTTTCACTTTCATCGTGTCCTATTAATGCCAGTTCAAAAGCGCCACAAAAGCGAACACAATCAATTATTTTCGAAAGGATGTACCAGTTCTTAGCCACTTCTTCATTGTGTTTTTGAATACTGACTTGGTATCCTTGGTCCAGTTGAATTTCAATGTTCGCCTGTCCAAGCATCTCAAACTTGATCCTGTTATCCAAGTGAGCTTTAGAACTTTTGTGTTTCGACAATTTTTCTGCTAGATGTTTGACGTCAGTCACTCCAGTTTTGGTCCAAGCAGCGTCACCACCAAAAAGGATGCATGGAAAAAAATAGAAGGACTTCCTAGAAACGCTTCCACAAAGCCAGTTGTTCTTCTTGTACCATTCAGTATTGAAAGTACGGATATATTGCTTCCCTCTATCTCTTGCGATTTGCTGCAGATTTATCTCTGGTTGGTCAGGTCCTAACCGTTTTACTTCCACCTTCTCCTCATAGGTTAGGGTGCCGAAAGGCTTTACAAGTAGAGAGTCAATAGTATTCATTTCTGATACCAATAGAAGAAAGAGATCACGGTATATTTATTTATATTATGTCACAAAATTACTTTAAAATAACAGTGTGTTGAATTCATTGGTATACATTACAGATTGCAAACACTCATGGGACAAGACTACATCAACATCAAATTTGCACCTATACGCATGGACAGAAAATTAAAAGCAATGATACTCACCAACAGTTGACTCTCCTTCTCGGGGTATTCACGTTCAGTAAGTCAACCAACGAGTCCAAACAAATCTGCTTCCACAGATAGTTTGCACCTGGGGGTGATAGAAAACAACAACAAAAAATTTGAACGTTCAAGACCCAAACCGTAACTTTTAAAACATTAAAAGACCAAGTGTGACCATATAGTCCCCAACCGCACCTTAAAAATATTAAAAGACCAAGTGTGACCATATAGGCCCCAACCGCACCTTAAAAACCTTAAAAGACCAAGTGTGACCACATAGGCCCCAACCGCACCTTAAAAACATTAAATAATCAAGTGTGACCATATAGGCCCCAACCGCACCTTAAAAACATTAAAAGACCAAGGCCCTCATTCAATTGCAATTTGGCCAATTGAATAGGGCTCTTAATAAGCACATAACATATTTTTTTTAATAAGTTTTTAGTTAGTGAACATCTATCCAAAAGCAAGGCTTTTACAAACTAAAAACATCTTTAAAAAAATATGCTTTGTGCTTATTTAGAGCCCTATTAAATTGGCCAAATTGCAATTGAATGAGGGCCCAAGTGTGACCATAAAGGCCCCAACCGCACCTTAAAAATCCTAAAAGACCAAGTGTGACCATATAGGCCCCAACCGCACCTTAAAAACATTAAATAACCAAGTGTGACCATATAGGCCCCAACCACACCTTAAAAACCTTAAAAGACCAAGTGTAACCATATAGACCCCAACCGCACCTTAAAAACATTAAAAGACCAAGTGTGACCATATAGGCTCCAACCGCACCTTAAAAACAGTAAAAGACCAAGTGTGACCATATAGGCCCAAACCGCACCTTAAAAACCTTAAAAGACCAAGTGTGACCATATAGG
Source organism: Discoglossus pictus (assembly GCA_027410445.1). Lineage (NCBI taxonomy): Eukaryota > Metazoa > Chordata > Amphibia > Anura > Alytidae > Discoglossus > Discoglossus pictus. Next base: position 156,680,859 of record CM050163.1, on the reverse strand, counting down.
CCCCAACCGAACCTTAAAAACATTAAATAACCAAGTGTGACCATATAGGCCTTAACCGCACCTTAAAAACATTAAATAACCAAGTGTGACCATATAGGCCCCAACCGCACCTTAAAAACCTTAAAAGACCAAGTGTAACCATATAGGCCCCAACCGCACCCTAAAAACATTAAAAGACCAAGTGTGACTAAATAGGCCCCAACCGCACCTTAAAAACATTAAAAGACCAAGTTTGACCATATAGGCCCCAACCGCACCTTAAAAACCTTCAAAGACCAAGTGTGACCATATAGGCCCCAACCGCACCTTAAAAACATTAAATAACCAAGTGTGACCATATAGGCCCCAACCGCACCTTAAAAACCTTAAAAGACCAAGTGTAACCATATAGGCCCCAACCGCATCTTAAAAACATTAAAAGACCAAGTGTGACCATATAGGCCCCAACCGCACCTTAAAAACATTAAATAACCAAGTGTGACCATATGGGCCCCAAATGCACCTTAAAAACATTAAAAGACCAAGTGTGACCATATAGGCCCCAACCGCACCTTAAAAACCTTAAAAGACCAAGTGTGACCATATAGGCCCCAACCGCACCTTAAAAACCTTAAATAACCAAGTGTGACCATATAGGCCCCAACCGCACCTTAAAAACATTAAATAACCAAGTGTGACCATATAGGCCTCAACCACACCTTAAAAACATTAAATAACCAAGTGTGACCATATAGGCCCCAATCGCACCTTAAAAACATTAAAAGACCAAGTGTGACCATATAGGCCCCAACCGCACCTTAAAAACATTAAAAGACCAAGTGTGACCACATAGGCCCCAACCGCACCTTAAAAACATTAAAAGACCAAGTGTGACCATATAGTCCCCAACCGCACCTTAAAAACCTTAAAAGACCAAGTGTGACCACATAGGCCCCAACCGCACCTAAAAACCTTAAAAGATAAAGTGTGAACATATAGGTCCCAACCGCACCTTAAAAACCTTAAATAACCAATCAAAACCATATAGGCCCAAACTGTACATTAAAAAAAATGAAGTACAAATACAAAAAAAAAAAAATATATATATATATATATAATGATATATATATATATATATATATATATATATATATATATATATATATATATATATATATATTGATATATATATTGATATATATATATATATATATATATATATATATCAATATATATATATATATATAGATATCAATATATATATATATATATATATATCAATATATATATATATATATATATATATATATATCAATATATATATATATCAATATATATATATATATATCAATATATATATATATATATATATATATATATGTCAATCAATATATCTATCAATCAATCAATATATCAATCAATATATATATATATATATATATATATATATATATATATATACACACACATAAAGCAATATACATATAACAAAAAATATATTAATTGATTTTTATTAATTGATTAATTGATGTACTTTATTAATTATTTGATTATTGCTCATGTATTTGTATTAGACATTATTTATTATACATATTACAGTTCTATTTATTTGCTATACATGTTACAGGATATTTATTATCCTGTAACATGTATATCACATAAATAGCCCTGTAATATGTATAATACATACAAGGTCACACAAGTTCACACTAACCTTTTTTGCCGTTACAGGCTTTCATACCTGGTTTGCTAATTTTTTAAAGACTCTGATTGGTTGAAATCAATGTCAATCCAAAAATTTCAGCCAGAGTCCTTCAAAAATAGTATAAAAGGCGGAGAATGGGGAAAAATGAATTAGTCGCGGGGGGAACTCCTTGTAGGAGGAGCTCCGTTAGATTGTTGTGGTTTTTTTTTTGCAAAGGGGCAGAATGGATGGACAATGGATTCAATCAAGATGAGGAGGACAAGGGCTTCTATCAAGATGGAATGACATGGGCTTCAATCAAAATTAATTGGAATGCCCGACTATCCAAGGCAGAAGGCCACCGCTGGAGGGGTCAATTTGACAGGTAAGTATGTGCTGTTGTTTACTTTATTATTGTTTTTTTTTTCCCTTCCCTTATTTTTATTTTATCTTTAAAAGTGACAGGCACTTTATTATTTTTATTTTAACTGCAATGTTAAAGATACATTGCCTGTTACTTCTGAAAATGGAATAAAAACATGGGGGGCGGGTTGTGTTTTGTGTTTAACTGTAGTGTTAACATAGGCAGGTAGGTTGGTAGTTAGGTCAGGGTGGGGTGAGGTGGGGTCGCTGGGTCAGGGGGGTAGGTGGGTTGGTAGTTGGGTCAGGGTGAAGTCAGGTGTGGTCAATGGGTCAGGGGGGTAGGTAGGTAGGTGGGTTGGTAGTTGGGTCAGGGTGGGGTCAGGTGTGGTCACTGGGTCAGGGGGGTAGGTGGGTTGATAGTTGGGTCAGGGTGTGGTCACTGGGTCAGGGGGGTAGGTAGGTGGGTTGGTAGTTAGGTAGCTTAGGGTGGGGGTTGGCCAGGCCCCGATGTGCCTACAGGGGAGGGGGCGATCAGGGGTTGGCATAGGCCCCATGGTGGGTGACACAGGCACCATGGGGGTGATCGGGGTAATGGGGCAGTGGCGTAGGCCACATGGAGGTGATCGGGGGTGGCACAGGCTCCATGGGGGTGATCCGATCACCCCCATGGGGCCTGTGCCCCCCCATGATCACCCCGATCACCCCCATGTGGCCTATGCCACCGCCCGATAACCCCGATCACCGTGATCGGGGTAATCGGGCGGTGGCATAGGCCACATGGGGGTGATCGGGGTGATCATGGGGGGGCACAGGCTCCATGGGGGTGATCGGGGGTGGCACAGGTCTTTTGGGCCTACTGGCACTGCTGGGGTGATTGGGGGTTGCCCAGGCATTGCAGGCCTAGGTAGATAAGTTGGTGGGTGGTTGGGTGGCAGGCAGGCATAGTGGGGTAACTGGGGGACCATTCCTTTTATTAGGGGGACTAGGGGTTTGGCCAGGGCAGTAAGGACTTACTGTTAGGTTGGGTCAGTCTGAGTGAGTATTTTCAGCAAGGGAGGTCTTTCAGTCAGGAAACGAAAAGAGGGATGGGACTGGCTTATGGTGGTTTTATTAACAGGGGCTGTCAATCAAAAAGTAAATTCGAGGCTCTATTTGCCGGCGGGCGCTCTGAGCTAACGGTCTGGGTGGGTTTAGGTGGTTCTCCTGACAACTGTACAGCCTTCCATCATTGATTGGTCAATGACGGAAGACTGTCAGTCATGAAATGGATACATTATCACTGCCCATGCATATTCATTATGCTTGATGGGCGGAATGCATTAACGGTCAGGCCTCATTCATAGAATCTAAAGGTTACTAGTGTAGTGTAATATGATCACACAGCGATACAGGGAAAGCTACAATGGATACACAGCAGCAGTTAATGTATATACACACAAGGGCAAGGGGTTATCTTAAAGTGACAGTGTCCCAGGGAATAGTTTGATTCATTTATTACTGTAATAACAACGAATGCTGATGTACACATTATATTTAATTGCTTTTTGTTTATTACTAATAAATTATTGTGTTTTATCATTGCAGGGTCACGAAAATATTTTTTTTTGGGGGGGGGGGGGGGGGGGGGGGGGCTTGCCTCGACGCCCCTATGGACAGGCCGCCACTGGTGTAAGGCCTATTGCATCTAGTCTGCCAACTTTTGGCAGTGCGCAGTGACACTCATATCTAGTGCAACCGTAGTGTGCAGTGAAATAAAACAACCCTTTTTTTACTGTAATCGATTGAATATCAGTTGCCTGCCTACAGGCGTGTGTGTGAGGCCTATTGCATCTAGTCTGACAACTTTTGCCAGTGCACAGTGACACTCATATCTAGTGCAACCGTAGTGTGCAGTGAAATTAAACAACCCATTTATTTCTGTAATCGATTGAATATTAGTTGCCTGCCTTCAGGCGTGTGTGTGAGGCCTATTGCATCTAGTCTGACAACTTTTGCCAGTGCACAGTGACACTCATATCTAGTGCAACCGTAGTGTGCAGTGAAATAAAACAACCCTTTTTTTACTGTAATCGATTGAATTTCAGTTGCCTGCCTACAGGCGTGTGTGTGAGGCCTATTGCATCTAGTCTGCCAACTTTTGCCAGTGCACAGTGACACTCATATCTAGTGCAACCGTAGTGTGCAGTGAAATTAAACAACCCATTTATTTCTGTAATCGATTGAATATCAGTTGCCTGCCTACAGGCGTGTGTGTGAGGCCTATTGCATCTAGTCTGACAACTTTTGCCAGTGCACAGTGACACTCATATCTAGTGCAAACGTAATGTGCAGTAAAATAAAACAACCCTTTTTTTACTGTAATCAATTAATTATCAGTTGCCTGCCTAAAGGCATGTGTGTGAGGCCTATTGCATCTAGTCTGCCAACTTTTGCCAGTGCGCAGTGACACTCATATCTGGTGTCACCGTAGTGTGCAGTGATATAAAACAACCCTTTTTTTACTGTAATAGATTGAATATTAGTTTCCTGCCTACAGGCGTGTGTGTGAGGCCTATTGCATCTAGTCTGCCAACTTTTGCCAGTACACAGTGACACTCATATCTAGTGCAACCGTAGTGTGCAGTGAAATAAAACAACCCTTTTTTTACTGTAATGGATTGAATATCAGTTGCCTGCCTAAAGGCGTGTGTGTGAGGCCTATTGCATCTAGTCTGCCAACTTTTGCCAGTGCGCAGTGACACTCATATCTGGTGTCACCGTAGTGTGCAGTGATATAAAACAACCCTTTTTTTACTGTAATCGATTGAATATCAGTTGCCTGCCTAAAGGAGTGTGTGTGAGGCCTATTGCATATAGTCAGCCAACTTTTGCCAGTGCCCAGTGACACTCATATCTAGTGCAACCGTAGTGTGCAGTGAAATAAAACAACCCTTTTTTTACTGTAATGGATTGAATTTCAGTTGCCTGCCTAAAGGCGTGTGTGTGAGGCCTATTGCATCTAGTCTACCAACTTTTGACAGTGCGCAGTGACACTCATATCTGGTGTCACTGTGGTGTGCAGTGAAATTAAAAAACCCTTTTTTTACTGTAATCGATTGAATATCAGTTGCCTGCCTACAGGCGTGTGTGTGAGGCCTATTGCATCTAGTCTACCAACTTTTGACAGTGCGCAGTGACATTAATATCTGGTGTCACTGTGGTGTGCAGTGAAATTACAAAACCCTTTTTTTACTGTAATCGATTGAATATCAGTTGCCTGCCTACAGGCGTGTGTGTGAGGCCTATTGCATCTAGTCTGCCAACTTTTGCCAGTGCGCAGTGACACACATATCTAGTGCAACCGTAGTGTGCAGTGAAATAAAACAACCCTTTTATTACTGAAATCGATTGAATATCAGTTGCCTGCCTACAGGCGTGTGTGTGAGGCCTATTGCATCTAGTCTGCCAACTTTTGCCAGTGCGCAGTGACACTCATATCTAGTGCAACCGTAGTGTGCAGTGAAATAAAACAACCCATTTTTTACTGTAATCGATTGAAAATCAGTTGCCTGCCTACAGGCGTGTGTGTGAGGCCTATTACATCTAGTCTGCCAAATTTTGCCAGTGCGCAGTGACATTCATATCTAGTACAACCGTAGTGTGCAGTGAAATAAAACAACCCTTTTTTTACTGTAATCGATTGAATATCAGTTGCCTGCCTAAAGGCGTGTGTGTGTGGCCTATTACATCTAGTCTGCCAACTTTTGCCAGTGCACAGTGACACACATATCTAGTGCAACCGTAGTGTGCAGTGAAATAAAACAACCCTTTTTTTACTGTAATTGATTGAATATCAGTAGCCTGCCTACAGGCCTGTGTGTGAGGCCTATTGCATCTAGTCTGCCAACTTTTGCCAGTGCACAGTGACACTCATATCTAGTGCAGAGGTAGTGTGCAGTGAAATAAAACAACCCTTTTTTACTGTAATCGATTGAATATCAGTTGCCTGCCTACAGGCGTGTGTGTGAGGCCTATTGCATCTAGTCTGACAACTTTTGCCAGTGCACAGTGACACTCATATCTAGTGCAAACGTAGTGTGCAGTAAAATAAAACAACCCTTTTTTTACTGTAATCAATTAAGTATCAGTTGCCTGCCTAAAGGCATGTGTGTGAGGCCTATTGCATCTAGTCTGCCAACTTTTGCCAGTGCGCAGTGACACTCATATCTGGTGTCACCGTAGTGTGCAGTGAAATTAAAAAACCCTTTTTTTACTGTAATCGATTGAATATCAGTTGCCTGCCTACAGGCGTGTGTGTGAGGCCTATTGCATCTAGTCTACCAACTTTTGACAGTGCGCAGTGACATTAATATCTGGTGTCACTGTGGTGTGCAGTGAAATTACAAAACCCTTTTTTTACTGTAATCGATTGAATATCAGTTGCCTGCCTACAGGCGTGTGTGTGAGGCCTATTGCATCTAGTCTACCAACTTTTGACAGTGCGCAGTGACACTCATATCTGGTGTCACTGTGGTGTGCAGTGAAATTAAAAAACCCTTTTTTTACTGTAATCGATTGAATATCAGTTGCCTGCCTACAGGCGTGTGTGTGAGGCCTATTGCATCTAGTCTACCAACTTTTGACAGTGCGCAGTGACATTAATATCTGGTGTCACTGTGGTGTGCAGTGAAATTACAAAAACCTTTTTTTACTGTAATCGATTGAATATCAGTTGCCTGCCTACAGGCGTGTGTGTGAGGCCTATTGCATCTAGTCTGCCAACTTTTGCCAGTGCGCAGTGACACACATATCTAGTGCAACCGTAGTGTGCAGTGAAATAAAACAACCCTTTTATTACTGTAATCGATTGAATATCAGTTGCCTGCCTACAGGCGTGTGTGTGAGGCCTATTGCATCTAGTCTGCCAACTTTTGCCAGTGCGCAGTGACACTCATATCTAGTGCAACCGTAGTGTGCAGTGAAATAAAACAACCCATTTTTTACTGTAATCGATTGAAAATCAGTTGCCTGCCTACAGGCGTGTGTGTGAGGCCTATTACATCTAGTCTGCCAAATTTTGCCAGTGCGCAGTGACATTCATATCTAGTACAACCGTAGTGTGCAGTGAAATAAAACAACCCTTTTTTTACTGTAATCGATTGAATATCAGTTGCCTGCCTAAAGGCGTGTGTGTGTGGCCTATTACATCTAGTCTGCCAACTTTTGCCAGTGCACAGTGACACACATATCTAGTGCAACCGTAGTGTGCAGTGAAATAAAACAACCCTTTTTTTACTGTAATTGATTGAATATCAGTAGCCTGCCTACAGGCCTGTGTGTGAGGCCTATTGCATCTAGTCTGCCAACTTTTGCCAGTGCACAGTGACACTCATATCTAGTGCAGAGGTAGTGTGCAGTGAAATAAAACAACCCTTTTTTTACTGTAATTGATTGAATATCAGTAGCCTGCCTACAGGCCTGTGTGTGAGGCCTATTGCATCTAGTCTGCCAACTTTTGCCAGTGCACAGTGACACTCATATCTAGTGCAGACGTAGTGTGCAGTGAAATAAAACAACCCTTTTTTACTGTAATCGATTGAATATCAGTTGCCTGCCTACAGGCGTGTGTGTGAGGCCTATTGCATCTAGTCTGACAACTTTTGCCAGTGCACAGTGACACTCATATCTAGTGCAAACGTAGTCTGCAGTAAAATAAAACAACCCTTTTTTTACTGTAATCAATTAAGTATCAGTTGCCTGCCTAAAGGCATGTGTGTGAGGCCTATTGCATCTAGTCTGCCAACTTTTGCCAGTGCGCAGTGACACTCATATCTGGTGTCACCGTAGTGTGCAGTGAAATTAAAAAACCCTTTTTTTACTGTAATCGATTGAATATCAGTTGCCTGCCTACAGGCGTGTGTGTGAGGCCTATTGCATCTAGTCTACAAACTTTTGACAGTGCGCAGTGACATTAATATCTGGTGTCACTGTGGTGTGCAGTGAAATTACAAAACCCTTTTTTTACTGTAATCGATTGAATATCAGTTGCCTGCCTACAGGCGTGTGTGTGAGGCCTATTGCATCTAGTCTGCCAACTTTTGCCAGTGCGCAGTGACACTCATATCTAGTGCAACCGTAGTGTGCAGTGAAATAAAACAACCCATTTTTTACTGTAATCGATTGAAAATCAGTTGCCTGCCTACAGGCGTGTGTGTGAGGCCTATTACATCTAGTCTGCCAAATTTTGCCAGTGCGCAGTGACATTCATATCTAGTACAACCGTAGTGTGCAGTGAAATAAAACAACCCTTTTTTTACTGTAATCGATTGAATATCAGTTGACTGCCTACAGGCCTGTGTGTGAGGCCTATTGCATCTAGTCTGCCAACTTTTGCCAGTGCACAGTGACACTCATATCTAGTGCAGACGTAGTGTGCAGTGAAATAAAACAACCCTTTTTTACTGTAATCGATTGAATATCAGTTGCCTGCCTACAGGCGTGTGTGTGAGGCCTATTGCATCTAGTCTGCCAACTTTTGCCAGTGCGCAGTGACACACATATCTAGTGCAACCGTAGTGTGCAGTGAAATAAAACAACCCTTTTATTACTGAAATCGATTGAATATCAGTTGCCTGCCTACAGGCGTGTGTGTGAGGCCTATTGCATCTAGTCTGCCAACTTTTGCCAGTGCGCAGTGACACTCATATCTAGTGCAACCGTAGTGTGCAGTGAAATAAAACAACCCATTTTTTACTGTAATCGATTGAAAATCAGTTGCCTGCCTACAGGCGTGTGTGTGAGGCCTATTACATCTAGTCTGCCAAATTTTGCCAGTGCGCAGTGACACTCATATCTAGTGCAACCGTAGTGTACATTGAAATAAAAGAACCCTTTTTTTACTGTAATCGATTGAATATCAGTTGCCTGCCTAAAGGCGTGTGTGTATGGCCTGTTACATCTAGTCTGCCAACTTTTGCCAGTGCACAGTGACAATAATATCTAGTGCAACCGTAGTGTGCAGTGAAATAAAACAACCCTTTTTTTACTGTAATCGATTGAATATCAGTAGCCTGCCTACAGGCCTGTGTGTGAGGCCTATTGCATCTAGTCTGCCAACTTTTGCCAGTGCACAGTGACACTCATATCTAGTGCAGAGGTAGTGTGCAGTGAAATAAAACAACCCTTTTTTTACTGTAATTGATTGAATATCAGTAGCCTGCCTACAGGCCTGTGTGTGAGGCCTATTGCATCTAGTCTGCCAACATTTGCCAGTGCACAGTGACACTCATATCTAGTGCAGACGTAGTGTGCAGTGAAATAAAACAACCCTTTTTTACTGTAATTGATTGAATATCAGTTGCCTGCCTACAGGCGTGTGTGTGAGGCCTATTGCATCTAGTCTGACAACTTTTGCCAGTGCACAGTGACACTCATATCTAGTGCAAACGTAGTCTGCAGTAAAATAAAACAACCCTTTTTTTACTGTAATCAATTAAGTATCAGTTGCCTGCCTAAAGGCATGTGTGTGAGGCCTATTGCATCTAGTCTGCCAACTTTTGCCAGTGCGCAGTGACACTCATATCTGGTGTCACCGTAGTGTGCAGTGAAATTAAAAAACCCTTTTTTTACTGTAATCGATTGAATATCAGTTGCCTGCCTACAGGCGTGTGTGTGAGGCCTATTGCATCTAGTCTACAAACTTTTGACAGTGCGCAGTGACATTAATATCTGGTGTCACTGTGGTGTGCAGTGAAATTACAAAACCCTTTTTTTACTGTAATCGATTGAATATCAGTTGCCTGCCTACAGGCGTGTGTGTGAGGCCTATTGCATCTAGTCTGCCAACTTTTGCCAGTGCGCAGTGACACTCATATCTAGTGCAACCGTAGTGTGCAGTGAAATAAAACAACCCATTTTTTACTGTAATCGATTGAAAATCAGTTGCCTGCCTACAGGCGTGTGTGTGAGGCCTATTACATCTAGTCTGCCAAATTTTGCCAGTGCGCAGTGACATTCATATCTAGTACAACCGTAGTGTGCAGTGAAATAAAACAACCCTTTTTTTACTGTAATCGATTGAATATCAGTTGACTGCCTACAGGCCTGTGTGTGAGGCCTATTGCATCTAGTCTGCCAACTTTTGCCAGTGCACAGTGACACTCATATCTAGTGCAGACGTAGTGTGCAGTGAAATAAAACAACCCTTTTTTACTGTAATCGATTGAATATCAGTTGCCTGCCTACAGGCGTGTGTGTGAGGCCTATTGCATCTAGTCTGACAACTTTTGCCAGTGCACAGTGACACTCATATCTAGTGCAAACGTAGTGTGCAGTAAAATAAAACAACCCTTTTTTTACTGTAATCAATTAAGTATCAGTTGCCTGCCTAAAGGCATGTGTGTGAGGCCTATTGCATCTAGTCTGCCAACTTTTGCCAGTGCGCAGTGACACTCATATCTGGTGTCACCGTAGTGTGCAGTGATATAAAACAACCCTTTTTTTACTGTGATAGATTGAATATCAGTTTCCTGCCTACAGGCGTGTGTGTGAGGCCTATTGCATCTAGTCTGCCAACTTTTGCCAGTGCGCAGTGACACTCATATCTAGTGCAACCGTAGTGTGCAGTGAAATAAAACAACCCATTTTTTACTGTAATCGATTGAATATCAGTTGCCTGCCTACAGGCGTGTGTGTGAGGCCTATTACATCTAGTCTGCCAAATTTTGCCAGTGCGCAGTGACATTCATATCTAGTGCAACCGTAGTGTGCAGTGAAATAAAACAACCCTTTTTTTACTGTAATCGATTGAATATCAGTTGCCTGCCTAAAGGCGTGTGTGTGTGGCCTATTACATCTAGTCTGCCAACTTTTGCCAGTGCACAGTGACACACATATCTAGTGCAACCGTAGTGTGCAGTGAAATAAAACAACCCTTTTTTTACTGTAATTGATTGAATATCAGTAGCCTGCCTACAGGCCTGTGTGTGAGGCCTATTGCATCTAGTCTGCCAACTTTTGCCAGTGCACAGTGACACTCATATCTAGTGCAGAGGTAGTGTGCAGTGAAATAAAACAACCCTTTTTTTACTGTAATTGATTGAATATCAGTAGCCTGCCTACAGGCCTGTGTGTGAGGCCTATTGCATCTAGTCTGCCAACTTTTGCCAGTGCGCAGTGACACTCATATCTAGTACAAACGTAGTGTGCAGTGAAATAAAACAACCCTTTTTTACTGTAATCGATTGAATATCAGTTGCCTGCCTACAGGCGTGTGTGTGAGGCCTATTGCATCTAGTCTGACAACTTTTGCCAGTGCACAGTGACACTCATATCTAGTGCAAACGTAGTCTGCAGTAAAATAAAACAACCCTTTTTTTACTGTAATCAATTAAGTATCAGTTGCCTGCCTAAAGGCATGTGTGTGAGGCCTATTGCATCTAGTCTGCCAAATTTTGCCAGTGCGCAGTGACACTCATATCTGGTGTCACCGTAGTGTGCAGTGAAATTAAAAAACCCTTTTTTTACTGTAATCGATTGAATATCAGTTGCCTGCCTACAGGCGTGTGTGTGAGGCCTATTGCATCTAGTCTACAAACTTTTGACAGTGCGCAGTGACATTAATATCTGGTGTCACTGTGGTGTGCAGTGAAATTACAAAACCCTTTTTTTACTGTAATCGATTGAATATCAGTTGCCTGCCTACAGGCGTGTGTGTGAGGCCTATTGCATCTAGTCTGCCAACTTTTGCCAGTGCGCAGTGACACTCATATCTAGTGCAACCGTAGTGTGCAGTGAAATAAAACAACCCATTTTTTACTGTAATCGATTGAAAATCAGTTGCCTGCCTACAGGCGTGTGTGTGAGGCCTATTACATCTAGTCTGCCAAATTTTGCCAGTGCGCAGTGACATTCATATCTAGTACAACCGTAGTGTGCAGTGAAATAAAACAACCCTTTTTTTACTGTAATCGATTGAATATCAGTTGACTGCCTACAGGCCTGTGTGTGAGGCCTATTGCATCTAGTCTGCCAACTTTTGCCAGTGCACAGTGACACTCATATCTAGTGCAGACGTAGTGTGCAGTGAAATAAAACAACCCTTTTTTACTGTAATCGATTGAATATCAGTTGCCTGCCTACAGGCGTGTGTGTGAGGCCTATTGCATCTAGTCTGACAACTTTTGCCAGTGCACAGTGACACTCATATCTAGTGCAAACGTAGTGTGCAGTAAAATAAAACAACCCTTTTTTTACTGTAATCAATTAAGTATCAGTTGCCTGCCTAAAGGCATGTGTGTGAGGCCTATTGCATCTAGTCTGCCAACTTTTGCCAGTGCGCAGTGACACTCATATCTGGTGTCACCGTAGTGTGCAGTGAAATTAAAAAACCCTTTTTTTACTGTAATAGATTGAATATTAGTTTCCTGCCTACAGGCGTGTGTGTGAGGCCTATTGCATATAGTCTGCCAACTTTTGCCAGTACACAGTGACACTCATATCTAGTGCAACCGTAGTGTGCAGTGAAATAAAACAACTCTTTTTTTACTGTAATGGATTGAATATCAGTTGCCTGCCTCAAGGCGAGTGTGTGTGAGGCCTATTGCATCTAGTCTGCCAACTTTTGCCAGTGCGCAGTGACACTCATATCTGGTGTCACCGTAGTGTGCAGTGATATAAAACAACCCTTTATTTACTGTAATCGATTGAATATTAGTTGCCTGCCTAAAGGCATGTGTGTGAGGCCTATTGCATCTAGTCTGCCAACTTTTGCCATTGGGCAGTGACACTCATATCTAGTGCAACCGTAGTGTGCAGTAAAATAAAACAACCCTTTTTTTACTGAAATCGATTGAATATCAGTTGCCTGCCTACAGGCGTTTGTGTAAGGCCTATTGCATCTAGTCTGCCAACTTTTGCCAGTGCACAGTGACACTCATATCTAGTGCAACCGTAGTGTGCAGTGAAATAAAACAACCAGTTTTTTACTGTAATCGATTGAATATCAGTTGCCTGCCTACAGGCGTGTGTGTGAGGCCTATTGCATCTAGTCTGCCAACTTTTGCCAGTGCGCAGTGACACACATATCTAGTGCAACCGTAGTGTGCAGTGAAATAAAACAACCCTTTTATTACTGTAATCGATTGAATATCAGTTGCCTGCCTACAGGCGTGTGTGTGAGGCCTATTGCATCTAGTCTACCAACTTTTGACAGTGCGTAGTGACACTCATATCTGGTGTCACCGCGGTGTGCAGTGAAATATAACAACCCTTTTTTTACTGAAATCGATTGAATATAGGTTGCCTGCCTACAGGCGTGTGTGTGAGGCCTATTACATCTAGTCTGCCAACTTTTGCCAGTGCACAGTGACACTCATATCTAGTGCAACCGTAGTGTGCAGTGAAATAAAACAACCCATTTTTTACTGTAATCGATTGAATATCAGTTGCCTGCCTACAGGCGTGTGTGTGAGGCCTATTGCATCTAGTCTGCCAACTTTTGCCAGTGCGCAGTGACACTCATATCTAGTGCAACCGTAGTGTGCAGTGAAATAAAACAACCCATTTTTTACTGTAATCGATTGAAAATCAGTTGCCTGCCTACAGGCGTGTGTGTGAGGCCTATTACATCTAGTCTGCCAAATTTTGCCAGTGCGCAGTGACATTCATATCTAGTACAACCGTAGTGTGCAGTGAAATAAAACAATCCTTTTTTTACTGTAATTGATTGAATATCAGTTGCCTGCCTAAAGGCGTGTGTGTGTGGCCTATTACATCTAGTCTGCCAACTTTTGCCAGTGCACAGTGACACACATATCTAGTGCAACCGTAGTGTGCAGTGAAATAAAACAACCCTTTTTTTACTGTAATTGATTGAATATCAGTAGCCTGCCTACAGGCCTGTGTGTGAGGCCTATTGCATCTAGTCTGCCAACTTTTGCCAGTGCACAGTGACACTCATATCTAGTGCAGACGTAGTGTGCAGTGAAATAAAACAACCCTTTTTTACTGTAATCGATTGAATATCAGTTGCCTGCCTACAGGCGTGTGTGTGAGGCCTATTGCATCTAGTCTGACAACTTTTGCCAGTGCACAGTGACACTCATATCTAGTGCAACCGTAGTGTGCAGTAAAATAAAACATCCCTTTTTTTACTGTAATCGATTGAATATCAGTTGCCTGCCTACAGGCGTTTGTGTAAGGCCTATTGCATCTAGTCTGCCAACTTTTGCCAGTGCGCAGTGACACTCATATCTAGTGCAACCGTAGTGTGCAGTGAAATAAAACAACCCTTTTTTTACTGTAATCGATTGAATATCAGTTGCCTGCCTACAGGCGTGTGTGTGAGGCCTATTGCATCTAGTCTGCCAACTTTTGCCAGTGCGCAGTGACACACATATCTAGTGCAACCGTAGTGTGCAGTGAAATAAAACAACCCTTTTATTACTGTAATCGATTGAATATCAGTTGCCTGCCTACAGGCGTGTGTGTGAGGCCTATTGCATCTAGTCTGCCAACTTTTGCCAGTGCACAGTGACACTCATATCTAGTGCAAATGTAGTGTGCAGTGAAATAAAACAACCCTTTTTTTTACTGTAATCGATTGAATATCAGTTGCCTGCCTACAGGCGTGTGTGTGAGGCCTATTGCATCTAGTCTGACAACTTTTGCCAGTGTACAGTGACACTCATATCTAGTGCAAACGTAGTGTGCAGTAAAATAAAACAACCTTTTTTTTTACTGTAATCAATTCATTATCAGTTGCCTGCCTAAAGGCGTGTGTGTGAGGCCTATTGCATCTAGTCTGCCAACTTTTGCCAGTGCGCAGTGACACTCATATCTGGTGTCACCGTAGTGTGCAGTGATATAAAACAACCCTTTTTTTACTGTAATAGATTGAATATCAGTTTCCTGCCTACAGGCGTGTGTGTGAGGCCTATTGCATCTAGTCTGCCAACTTTTACCAGTACACAGTAACACTCATATATAGTGCAAACGTAGTGTGCAGTGAAATTAAACAACCCATTTATTTCTGTAATCGATTGAATATCAGTTGCCTGCCTACAGGCGTGTGTGTGAGGCCTATTGCATCTAGTCTGCCAACTTTTGCCAGTGCACAGTGACACTCATATCTAGTGCAACCGTAGTGTGCAGTGAAATAAAACAATCCTTTTTTTACTGTAATCGATTGAATTTCAGTTGCCTGCCTAAAGGCGTGTGTGTGAGGCCTATTGCATCTAGTTTGCCAACTTTTGCCAGTGCGCAGTGACACTCATATCTAGTGCAACCGTAGTGTGCAGTGAAATAAAACAACTCTTTTTTTACTGTAATCGATTGAATATCATTTGCCTGCCTAAAGGCGTGTGTGTGAGGCCTATTGCATCTAGTCTGACAACTTTTGCCAGTGCACAGTGACACTCATATCTAGTGCAAACGTAGTGTGCAGTGAAATTAAACAACCCATTTATTTCTGTAATCGATTGAATATCAGTTGCCTGCCTACAGGCGTGTGTGTGAGGCCTATTGCATCTAGTCTGCCAACTTTTGCCAGTGCACAGTGACACTCATATCTAGTGCAACCGTAGTGTGCAGTGAAATAAAACAATCCTTTTTTTACTGTAATCGATTGAATTTCAGTTGCCTGCCTAAAGGCGTGTGTGTGAGGCCTATTGCATCTAGTTTGCCAACTTTTGCCAGTGCGCAGTGACACTCATATCTAGTGCAACCGTAGTGTGCAGTGAAATAAAACAACTCTTTTTTTACTGTAATCGATTGAATATCATTTGCCTGCCTAAAGGCGTGTGTGTGAGGCCTATTGCATCTAGTCTGACAACTTTTGCCAGTGCACAGTGACACTCATATCTAGTGCAAACGTAGTGTGCAGTGAAATTAAACAACCCATTTATTTCTGTAATCGATTGAATATCAGTTGCCTGCCTACAGGCGTGTGTGTGAGGCCTATTGCATCTAGTCTGCCAACTTTTGCCAGTGCACAGTGACACTCATATCTAGTGCAACCGTAGTGTGCAGTGAAATAAAACAATCCTTTTTTTACTGTAATCGATTGAATTTCAGTTGCCTGCCTAAAGGCGTGTGTGTGAGGCCTATTGCATCTAGTTTGCCAACTTTTGCCAGTGCGCAGTGACACTCAAATCTAGTGCAACCGTAGTGTGCAGTGAAATAAAACAACTCTTTTTTTACTGTAATCGATTGAATATCATTTGCCTGCCTAAAGGCGTGTGTGAGGCCTATTGCATCTAGTCTACCAACTTTTTACAGTGCGTAGTGACACTCATATCTGGTGTCACCGTGGTGTGCAGTTAAATTTAAACAACCCTTTTTTTACTGAAATCGATTGAATATCAGTTGCCTGCCTACAGGCGTGTGTGTGAGGCCTATTGCATCTAGTCTGACAACTTTTGCCAGTACACAGTGACACTCATATCTAGTGCAACCGTAGTGTGCAGTGAAATAAAACAACCCTTTTTTTACTGTAATCAATTGAATTTCAGTTGCCTGCCTAAAGGCGTGTGTGTGAGGCCTATTGCATCTAGTCTGCCAACTTATGCCAGTGCACAGTGACACTCATATCTAGTGTAACCGTAGTGTGCAGTGAAATAAAACAACCCTTTTTTTACTGTAATCGATTGAATATCAGTTGCCTGCCTAAAGGCGTGTGTGTGAGGCCTAATGCATCTAGTCTGCCAACTTTTGCCAGTACACAGTGACACTCATATCTAGTGCAACCGTAGTGTGCAGTGAAATAAAACAACCCTTTTTTTACTGTAATCGATTGAATATCAGTTGCCTGCCTAAAGGCGTGTGTGTGAGGCCTATTGCTTATAGTCTACCAACTTTTGCCAGTGCACAGTGACACTCATTTCTAGTGCAACCGTAGTGTGCAGTGAAATAAAACAACCCTTTTATTACTGTAATCGATTGAATATCATTTGACTGCCTACAGGCGTGTGTGTGAGGCCTATTGCATCTAGTCTGACAACTTTTGCCAGTGTACAGTGACACTCATATCTAGTGCAAACGTAGTGTGCAGTAAAATAAAAGAACCTTTTTTTTTACTGTAATCAATTCATTATCAGTTGACTGCCTAAAGGCGTGTGTGTGAGTCCTATTGCATCTAGTCTGCCAACTTTTGCCAGTACACAGTGACACTCATATCTACTGCAACCGTAGTGTGCAGTGAAATAAAACAACCCTTTTTTTACTGTAATGGATTGAATATCAGTTGCCTGCCTAAAGGCGTGTGTGTGAGGCCTATTGCATCTAGTCTGCCAACTTTTGCCAGTGCGCAGTGACACTCATATCTAGTGCAACCGTAGTGTGCAGTGAAATAAAACAACCCTTTTTTTACTGTAATCGATTGAATATCAGTTGCCTGCCTAAAGGCGTGTGTGTGAGGCCTATTGCATCTAGTCTGACAACTTTTGCCAGTGCACAGTGACACTCATATCTAGTGCAACCGTAGTGTGCAGTGAAATTAAACAACCCATTTATTTCTGTAATCGATTGAATATCAGTTGCCTGCCTACAGGCGTGTGTGTGAGGCCTATTACATCTAGTCTGCCAAATTTTGCCAGTGCGCAATGACATTCATATCTAGTGCAACCGTAGTGTGCAGTGAAATAAAGCAACACTTTTTTTACTGTAATCGATTGAATATCAGTTGCCTGCCTAAAGGCGTGTGTGTGTGGCCTATTGCATCTAGTCTGCCAACTTTTGCCAGTGCACAGTGACACACATATCTAGTGCAACCGTAGTGTGCAGTGAAATAAAACAACCCTTTTTTTACTGTAATCGATTAAATATCAGTTGCCTGCCTAAAGGCGTGTGTGTGAGGCCTAATGCATCTAGTCTGCCAACTTTTGCCAGTACACAGTGACACTCATATCTAGTGCAACCGTAGTGTGCAGTGAAATAAAACAACCCTTTTTTTACTGTAATCGATTGAATATCAGTTGCCTGCCTAAAGGCGTGTGTGTGAGGCCTATTGCATCTAGTCTGACAACTTTTGCCAGTGCACAGTGACACTCATATCTAGTGCAACCGTAGTGTGCAGTGAAATTAAACAACCCATTTATTTCTGTAATCGATTGAATATCAGTTGCCTGCCTACAGGCGTGTGTGTGAGGCCTATTACATCTAGTCTGCCAAATTTTGCCAGTGCGCAATGACATTCATATCTAGTGCAACCGTAGTGTGCAGTGAAATAAAGCAACACTTTTTTTACTGTAATCGATTGAATATCAGTTGCCTGCCTAAAGGCGTGTGTGTGTGGCCTATTACATCTAGTCTGCCAACTTTTGCCAGTGCACAGTGACACACATATCTAGTGCAACCGTAGTGTGCAGTGAAATAAAACAACCCTTTTTTTACTGTAATCAATTGAATTTCAGTTGCCTGCCTAAAGGCGTGTGTGTGAGGCCTATTGCTTATAGTCTACCAACTTTTGCCAGTGCACAGTGACACTCATTTCTAGTGCAACCGTAGTGTGCAGTGAAATAAAACAACCCTTTTATTACTGTAATCGATTGAATATCATTTGACTGCCTACAGGCGTGTGTGTGAGGCCTATTGCATCTAGTCTGACAACTTTTGCCAGTGTAAAGTGACACTCATATCTAGTGCAAACGTAGTGTGCAGTAAAATAAAAGAACCTTTTTTTTTACTGTAATCAATTCATTATCAGTTGCCTGCCTAAAGGCGTGTGTGTGAGTCCTATTGCATCTAGTCTGCCAACTTTTGCCAGTACACAGTGACACTCATATCTACTGCAACCGTAGTGTGCAGTGAAATAAAACAACCCTTTTTTACTGTAATGGATTGAATATCAGTTGCCTGCCTAAAGGCGTGTGTGTGAGGCCTATTGCATCTAGTCTGCCAACTTTTGCCAGTGCGCAGTGACACTCATATCTAGTGCAACCGTAGTGTGCAGTGAAATAAAACAACCCTTTTTTTACTGTAATCGATTGAATATCAGTTGCCTGCCTACAGGCGTGTGTGTGAGGCCTATTGCATCTAGTCTGCCAACTTTTGCCAGTGCGCAGTGACACACATATCTAGTGCAACCGTAGTGTGCAGTGAAATAAAACAACCCTTTTATTACTGTAATCCATTGAATATCAGTTGCCTGCCTACAGGCGTGTGTGTGAGGCCTATTGCATCTAGTCTGCCAACTTTTGCCAGTGCACAGTGACACTCATATCTAGTGCAAATGTAGTGTGCAGTGAAATAAAACAACCCTTTTTTTACTGTAATCGATTGAATATCAGTTGCCTGCCTACAGGCGTGTGTGTGAGGCCTATTGCATCTAGTCTGACTACTTTTGTCAGTGTACAGTGACACTCATATCTAGTGCAAACGTAGTGTGCAGTAAAATAAAACAACCTTTTTTTTACTGTAATCAATTCATTATCAGTTGCCTGCCTAAAGGCGTGTGTGTGAGGCCTATTGCATCTAGTCTGCCAACGTTTGCCAGTGCGCAGTGACACTCATATCTGGTGTCACCGTAGTGTGCAGTGATATAAAACAACCCTTTTTTTACTGTGATAGATTGAATATCAGTTTCCTGCCTACAGGCGTGTGTGTGAGGCCTATTGCATCTAGTCTGCCAACTTTTACCAGTACACAGTAACACTCATATATAGTGCAAACGTAGTGTGCAGTGAAATTAAACAACCCATTTATTTCTGTAATCGATTGAATATCAGTTGCCTGCCTAAAGGCGTGTGTGTGAGGCCTATTGCATCTAGTCTGCCAACTTTTGCCAGTGCACAGTGACACTCATATCTAGTGCAACCGTAGTGTGCAGTGAAATAAAACAATCCTTTTTTTACTGTAATCGATTGAATTTCAGTTGCCTGCCTAAAGGCGTGTGTGTGAGGCCTATTGCATCTAGTTTGCCAACTTTTGCCAGTGCGCAGTGACACTCATATCTAGTGCAACCGTAGTGTGCAGTGAAATAAAACAACTCTTTTTTTACTGTAATCGATTGAATATCATTTGCCTGCCTAAAGGCGTGTGTGTGAGGCCTATTGCATCTAGTCTGACAACTTTTGCCAGTGCACAGTGACACTCATATCTAGAGCAAACGTAGTGTGCAGTGAAATTAAACAACCCATTTATTTCTGTAATCGATTGAATATCAGTTGCCTGCCTACAGGCGTGTGTGTGAGGCCTATTGCATCTAGTCTGCCAACTTTTGCCAGTGCACAGTGACACTCATATCTAGTGCAACCTTAGTGTGCAGTGAAATAAAACAATCCTTTTTTTACTGTAATCGATTGAATTTCAGTTGCCTGCCTAAAGGCGTGTGTGTGAGGCCTATTGCATCTAGTTTGCCAACTTTTGCCAGTGCGCAGTGACACTCAAATCTAGTGCAACCGTAGTGTGCAGTGAAATAAAACAACTCTTTTTTTACTGTAATCGATTGAATATCATTTGCCTGCCTAAAGGTGTGTGTGTGAGGCCTATTGCATCTAGTCTACCAACTTTTTACAGTGCGTAGTGACACTCATATCTGGTGTCACCGTGGTGTGCAGTTAAATTTAAACAACCCTTTTTTTACTGAAATCGATTGAATATCAGTTGCCTGCCTACAGGCGTGTGTGTGAGGCCTATTGCATCTAGTCTGACAACTTTTGCCAGTACACAGTGACACTCATATCTAGTGCAACCGTAGTGTGCAGTGAAATAAAACAACCCTTTTTTTACTGTAATCGATTGAATATCAGTTGCCTGCCTAAAGGCGTGTGTGTGAGGCCTATTGCATCTAGTCTGACAAATTTTGCCAGTGCACAGTGACACTCATATCTAGTGCAACCGTAGTGTGCAGTGAAATTAAACAACCCATTTATTTCTGTAATCGATTGAATATCAGTTGCCTGCCTACAGGCGTGTGTGTGAGGCCTATTGCATCTAGTCTGCCAACTTTTGCCAGTGCACAGTGACACTCATATCTAGTGCAACCGTAGTGTGCAGTGAAATAAAACAATCCTTTTTTTACTGTAATCAATTAATTATCAGTTGCCTGCCTAAAGGCGTGTGTGTGTGGCCTATTGCATCTAGTTTGCCAACATTTGTCAGTGCGCAGTGACACTCATATCTAGTGCAACCGTAGTGTGCAGTGAAATAAAACAACTCTTTTTTTACTGTAATCGATTGAATATCAGTTGCCTGCCTACAGGCGTGTGTGTGAGGCCTATTGCATCTAGTCTACCAACTTTTTACAGTGCGTAGTGACACTCATATCTGGTGTCACCGTGGTGTGCAGTGAAATAAAACAGCCCTTTTTTTACTGAAATCGATTGAATATCAGTTGCCTGCCTACAGGCGTGTGTGTGAGGCCTATTGCATCTAGTCTGCCAACTTTTGCCAGTACACAGTGACACTCATATCTAGTACAACCGTAGTGTGCAGTGAAATAAAACAACCCATTTTTTACTGTAATCGATTGAATATCAGTTGCCTGCCTACAGGCGTGTGTGTGAGGCCTATTACATCTAGTCTGCCAAATTTTGCCAGTGCGCAATGACATTCATATCTAGTGCAACCGTAGTGTGCAGTGAAATAAAGCAACCCTTTTTTTACTGTAATCGATTGAATATCAGTTGCCTGCCTAAAGGCGTGTGTGTGTGGCCTATTACATCTAGTCTGCCAACTTTTGCCAGTGCACAGTGACACACATATCTAGTGCAACCGTAGTGTGCAGTGAAATAAAACAACCCTTTTTTTACTGTAATCAATTGAATTTCAGTTGCCTGCCTAAAGGCGTGTGTGTGAGGCCTATTGCATCTAGTCTGCCAACTTTTGCCAGTGCACAGTGACACTCATATCTAGTGTAACCGTAGTGTGCAGTGAAATAAAACAACCCTTTTTTTACTGTAATCGATTGAATATCAGTTGCCTGCCTAAAGGCGTGTGTGTGAGGCCTAATGCATCTAGTCTGCCAACTTTTGCCAGTACACAGTGACACTCATATCTAGTGCAACCGTAGTGTGTAGTGAAATAAAACAACCCTTTTTTTACTGTAATCGATTGAATATCAGTTGCCTGCCTAAAGGCGTGTGTGTGAGGCCTATTGCTTATAGTCTACCAACTTTTGCCAGTGCACAGTGACACTCATTTCTAGTGCAACCGTAGTGTGCAGTGAAATAAAACAACCCTTTTATTACCGTAATCGATTGAATATCATTTGCCTGCCTACAGGCGTGTGTGTGAGGCCTATTGCATCTAGTCTGACAACTTTTGCCAGTGTACAGTGACACTCATATCTAGTGCAAACGTTGTGTGCAGTAAAATAAAAGAACCTTTTTTTTTACTGTAATCAATTCATTATCAGTTGCCTGCCTAAAGGCGTGTGTGTGAGTCCTATTGCATCTAGTCTGCCAACTTTTGCCAGTACACAGTGACACTCATATCTACTGTAACCGTAGTGTGCAGTGAAATAAAACAACCCTTTTTTTACTGTAATGGATTGAATATCAGTTGCCTGCCTAAAGGCGTGTGTGTGAGGCCTATTGCATCTAGTCTGCCAACTTTTGCCAGTGCGCAGTGACACTCATATCTGGTGTCAACGTAGTGTGCAGTGATATAAAACAACCCTTTTTTTACTGTAATCGATTGAATATCAGTTGCCTGCCTAAAGGCGTGTGTGTGAGGCCTATTGCATATAGTCTGCCAACTTTTGCCAGTGAGCAGTGACACTCATATCTAGTGCAACCGTAGTGTGCAGTGAAATAAAACAACCCTTTTTTTACTGTAATCGATTGAATATCAGTTGCCTGCTTAAAGGCGTGTGTGTGAGGCCTATTGCATCTAGTCTGCCAACTTTTGCCAGTGCATAGTGACACTCATATCTAGTGCAACCGTAGTGTGCAGTGAAATAAAACAACCCTTTTTTTACTATAATCGATTGAATATCAGTTGCTTGCCTAAAGGCGTGTGTGTGAGGCCTATTGCATCTAGTCTGCCAACTTTTGCCAGTACACAGTGACACTCATATATAGTGCAACCGTAGTGTGCAGTGAAATAAAACAACCCTTTTTTTACTGTAATGGATTGAATATCAGTTGCCTGCCTAAAGGCGTGTGTGTGAGGCCTATTGCATCTAGTCTGCCAACTTTTGCCAGTGCGCAGTGACACTCATATCTGGTGTCACCGTAGTGTGCAGTGATATAAAACAACCCTTTTTTTACTGTAATCGATTGAACATCAGTTGCCTGCCTAAAGGAGTGTGTGTGAGGCCTATTGCATATAGTCTGCCAACTTTTGCCAGTGCGCAGTGACACTCATATCTAGTGCAACCGTAGTGTGCAGTGAAATAAAACAACCCTTTATTTTACTGTAATCGATTGAATATCAGTTGCCTGCTTAAAGGTGTGTGTGAGGCCTATTGCATCTAGTCTGCCAACTTTTGCCAGTGCATAGTGACACTCATATGTAGTGCAACCGTAGTGTGCAGTGAAATAAAACAACCCTTTTTTTACTGTAATCGATTGAATATCAGTTGCCTGCCTAAAGGCGTGTGTGTGAGGCCTATTGCTTATAGTCTGCCAACTTTTGCCAGTGCACAGTGACACTCATATCTAGTGCAACCTTAGTGTGCAGTGAAATAAAACAACCCTTTTTTTACTGTAATCGATTGTATATCAGTTGCCTGCCTAAAGGCGTGTGTGTGAGGCCTATTGCATATAGTCTGCCAACTTTTGCCAGTGCACAGTGACACTCATATCTAGTGCAACCGTAGTGTGCAGTGAAATAAATCAACCCTTTTTTTACTGTAATCGATTGAATATCAGTTGCCTGCCTAAAGGCGTGTGTGTGAGGCCTAAAGCATCTAATCTGCCAACTTTTGCCAGTGGGCAGTGACACTCATATCTAGTGCAACCGTAGTGTGCAGCGAAATAAAACAACCCTTCTTTTACTGTAATCGATTGAATATCAGTTGCCTGCCTAAAGGCGTGTGTGTGAGGCCTATTGCATCTAGTCTGCCAACTTTTGCCAGTGCACAGTGACACTCATATCTGGTGCAACGGTAGTTTGCAGTGACATAAAACAACACTTTTTTGACTCTAATCGATTGAATATCAGTTGCCTGCCTACAGGCGTGTGTGTGAGGCCTAATGCATCTAGTCTGCCAACTTTTGCCAGTGGGCAGTGACACTCATATCTAGTGCAACCGTAATGTGCAGTAAAATAAAACAACCCTTTTTTGACTGTAATCGATTGAATATCAGTTGCCTGCCTAAAGGCGTGTGTGTGAGGCCTATTGCATCTACTCTGCCAACTTTTGCCAGTGTACAGTGACACTCATATCTAGTGCAACCGTAGTGTGCAGTGAAATAAAACAACCATTTTTTTACTGTAATCGATTGAATATCAGTTGCCTGCCTAAAGGCGTGTGTGTGAGGCCTAATGCATCTAGTCTGCCCACTTTTGCCAGTGCACAGTGACACTCATATCTGGTGCAACCATAGTGTGCAGTGATATAAAACAACACTTTTTTGACTGTAATCGATTGAATATCAGTTGCCTGCCTACAGGCGTGTGTGTGAGGCCTATTGCATCTACTCTGCCAACTTTTGCCAGTGCACAGTGACACTCATATCTGGTGCAACCGTAGTGTACTGTGACATAAAATAACCCTTTTTTGACTGTAATCGATTGAATATCGGTTGCCTGCCTACAGGCGTGTGTGTGAAGCCTATTGCATCTACTCTGCCAACTTTTGCCAGTGCACAGTGACACTCATATCTGGTGCAACCGTAGTGTACAGTGACATAAAACAACCCTTTTTGACTGTAATCGATTGAATATCAGTTATTATTATTATTATTATTATTACTTTTATTTGTAACGCGCCAATATATTCTGTAACGCTATACAGAGGAAATGAACAAGGAACAATATACATTTTAACAAACTGCAAAAAGTGGAGGGCCCTGTTTTGAGCTTAGAATCTTTGTAGAAAGTGTTTTTTTCCAAAGCACTCTACAAGATTGAAACCTCTCTACTTACAATCTAAAGGGGATGGAAGATGTAGATAACAAATAGCTAGGGTCAGGAAGAAAGTGAAGTTTCATTAGGTAGGAGGGTATGCAAAGTTAGAAGGAAAAGGAAAGCAACTGAGAAAGTAATTTGGTAAGTGATCCTAGTATGTAATATGTTATCTGCCCCTAGTGGTCAGATAGTATAATCTGCGAGTGGGAGGTGAGGGGCCTGTGTTAGGAGGTATGTCCCAAGAAGCCAGCAGAAGAAAGAGAGAGAGGGAGAGGAAGTGGGATTTGGACTTGCAGAAGTGTTTCTGCTTATGAGCTTTAGAAGGGGGAGGAGATGGTGGATGGAGGAATAAGAGTAGCTCATGGGAGCATAAAAGATTAGAGGAAAGCATGTAAGGTGAGATGGTTAGGTTGGAGACATGATGTGGCAAAGTTGAGAAGAGAAGCTTGAGGAAAAAACAGGATGTAATGAGGAAGGAAAAGGCATGAGGAAACATTGTGTAAAAGATTAATTAGGTATAGTTAGCAGATGTTGCTAATTGATCAGCTGTAGGAAATTTGAGTGACTCAATAAATCAAGAGAAACAAGGGGCGGGTGGGTGAGGGGAAGGGAAGTGATTGTAGATCCAGAGAGAGAGAGAGTGAGAGAAGAGACTGAGGCCCACAGATAGTGGAGAGACTGCAACAGAATATGAGAAGGATGGACAAATGTTATTTCAGAGATAAGAAGCAATAAAACCAGGCTTTGGGGGTGGGGGAGCAGGCAAGGTAAGGGGGGTTTCAGACAAATACAAAGGTATGGATTTGCTTAGTAAAAGTTTCTATCTCATCAAATATTATATCACAGAAACATTCATACAAATATTGATAATATTACATATAGTACAAGTTGAAATGGCTCCAAAGTATCTTTAGATAACTCCAGCACAGCTTCATACAGTGTGTTTGATTGTAGATCCAGAGAGAGAGAGAGAGAGTGAGAGAAGAGACTGAGGCCCACAGATAGTGGAGAGACTCCAGCACAGCTTCAGACAGTGTGTTTGATTGTAGATCCAGAGAGAGAGAAAGTGAGAGAAGAGACTGAGGCCCACAGATAGTGGAGAAACTGCAACAGAATATGAGAAGGATGGACAAATGTTATTTCAGAGATTAGAAGCAATAAAACCAGGCTTTGGGGGTGGGGGAGCAGGCAAGGTAAGGGGGGTTTCAGACAAATGCAAAGGTATGGATTTGCTTACTAAAAGTTTCTATCTCATCAAATATTATATCACAGAAACATTCATACAAATATTGATAATATTACATATAGTACAAGTTGAAATGGCTCCAAAGTGTCTTTAGATACCTCCAGCACAGCTTCAGACAGTGTGTTTGATTGTAGATCCAGAGAGAGAGAGAGTGAGAGAAGAGACTGAGGCCCACAGATAGTGGAGAGACTCCAGCACAGCTTCAGACAGTGTGTTTGATTGTAGATCCAGAGAGAGAGAGTGAGAGAAGAGACAGAGGACCACAGATAGTGGAGAAACTCCAGCAAAGCTTCAGACAGTGTGTTTGATTGTAGATGCAGAGACAGAGAGAGTGAGAGAAGAGACTGAGGCCCACAGATAATGGAGAGACTCCAGCACAGCTTCAGACAGTGTGTTTGATTGTAGATCCAGAGAGAGAGAGAGTGAGAGAAGAGACTGAGGCCCACAGATAGTGGAGAGACTCCAGCACAGCTTCAGACAGTGTGTTTGATTGTAGATCCAGAGAGAGAGAGAGTGAGAGAAGAGACTGAGGCCCACAGATAGTGGAGAGACTCCAGCACAGCTTCAGACAGTGTGTTTGATTGTAGATCCAGAGAGAGAGAGTGCCTGCCTACATCTGTGTGTGTGAGGCCTATTGCATCTACTCTGCCAACTTTTGCCAGTGCGCAGTGACACTCATATCTAGTGCAACCATAGTGTGCAGTGACATAAAACAACACTTTTTTGACTGTAATCGATTGAATATCAGTTGCCTGCCTACAGGCTTGTGTGTGAAGCCTATTGCATCTAGTCTGCCAACTTTTGCCAGTGCACAGTGACACTCATATCTGGCGCAACCATAGTGTACAGTGACATAAAAGAACCCTTTTTTTACTGTAATCGATTGAATATCAGTTGCCTGCCTAAAGGCGTGTGTGTGAGGCCTATTGCATCTAGTCTGCCAACTTTTGCCAGTGCACAGTGACACTCATATCTAGTGCAACCGTAGTGTGCAGTGAAATAAAACAACCTTTTTTTTACTGTAATCGATTGAATATCAGTTGCCTGCCTAAAGGCGTGTGTGTGAGGCCTATTGCATCTAGTCTCTCAACTTTTGCCAGTGCCCAGTGACACTCATATCTGGTATCACCGTAGTGTGCAGTGAAATAAAACAACCCTTTTTTTACTTTAATCGATTGAATATCAGTTGCCTGCCTAAAGGCGTGTGTGTGAGGCCTATTGCATCTAGTCTGACAACTTTTGCCAGTGCACAGTGACACTCATATCTGGTGCAACCATAGTGTACAGTGACATAAAATAACCCGTTTTTTACTATAATCGATTGAATATCAGTTGCCTGCCTAAAGGCGTGTGTGTGACGCCTATTGCATCTAGTCTGACAACTTTTGCCAGTGCGCATTGACACTCATATCTGGTGTCACGGTAGCTTGCACGCATAGTACCACTAATCGTAAATAAATGACAGGCAGAGGCAGGCCACCCCGCAGGGGACGTCGTGGTCGTGGTGCTGTGATTCCCTTTGGCCCTAGAATAATGCCCAGTTTTCAGAGGCAACGTACCCTGAACTTGAACAGTTTTGAGGACATGGTTGACTGGCTAACACAGGACACCCAATCTTCTACAGCTTACGCTCGGAACCTAGAATCACCATCCTCCTCCAGCTTAGCTTCGGGCACCTCTCCAGTTACCACTCGCCCGCCTGCTGCCAACACTAGCACCACAGCAGCTTCACTTGATCCGTCAGCAGAGTTATTTACACATCCGTTGGAAGAAATGAGTGATGCACAAACATTAGTGCCAGAGGATGTAGATAACAGGGATATGTCCCAGTCATGCAGCATTACACACATGGACGTACGGTCTGAAGATGATGATGATGTTGTACAGGGTGCTGCTTCCTTTGTTGAGTTGACAGATACAAGTGAAGTGGTTGATGATGACGATGCGTCCGTGGATGTCACATGGGTGCCCGCTATAAGAGAAGAAGAACAGGAGGAAAGTTCAGATGGGGAGACAGAGAGGAGAAGGAGACGAGTTGGAAGCAGCGGGAGGTCGTCGAAAGTAGCTAGTGGCACAGTCAGACAGCATGCATCGTCACCCGGGGTCAGCCAGACAACACGCCAACACAACACAACGCATGCTTTTGCCACCACCATAATGCCGTCATTGCAGAGCTCAGCAGTGTGGCATTTTTTTTGTGTGTCTGCCTGTGACAACAGCGATGCCATTTGCAACCTGTGCGAAAATAAACTGAGTCGTGGGAAGTCCAACACCCACCTAGGTACAACTTCTTTGCGAAGGCACATGATGTCACATCACAAATGCCTATGGGATCAACACATCAGTACAAGCAGCACACAAAGTCAAAGCCGCCATCCTCCTCCTGGTCCAGCATCTTCAGCCACGTCAACCACTGCTGCCCTGCTTGCCCCCTCTCAACCATCCGCCACTCCGTGTCTCGCCCTGAGCAGTCCTTGCTCATCTGCCCACAGTCAGGTGGACATGTTTGAGCGTAAGAAGTCAATGTCACAAAGTCACCCCTTTGCCCGGCAACTGACAGCTGGCTTGTCTGAACTCTTAGCCCGCCAGGTTTTACCATACCAGCTGGTGGAGTCTGAGGCGTACAAACAATTTGTAGCTATTGTACACCGCAGTAGAAGGTACCCGGCCGAAATTTCTTTGCACAAAAGGCAATCCCCAACCTGTACTTGATTGTGCAAAAGGAAGTAATGGCATCTCTGGCACACAGTGTTGGGGCAAGGATCCATCTGACCATGGATACCTGGTCTGCAAAGCATTGTCAGGGCAGGTATATCACCTACACTGCGCATTGGGTAAACCTGGTGACGGCTGCCAAGCATGGAATACGTGGCTCTGCAGAGGAGTTGGCCACGACTTGCAGGCAGGCCTGCTGCCAGCTCCTCTACTCCTCCTACTCCATCCTCTTCCATAACCTTCTCGGCTGAGTCCTCTTCTGCTGCTGCTATGTCTTGCTCCACATCAACGGCACCGCCCCAGCTCCACAGCTACTATTCCACATCCCGGATACGGCAGTGTCACGCCATATTGGGGTTGACTTCCCTGAAAGCTAAGAGTCACACCGGACCAGCACTCCTGTCCGCCCTGAACGCACAGGTGGATCAGTGGCTGACTCCGCACCAACTGGAGATCGGCAAAGTGGTTTGTGACAATGGAAGAAATTTGTTGGCGGCATTGAATTTGGGCAAGTTGACACATGTGCCGTGCATGGCACATGTGTGTAATCTGATTGTGCAACGCTTTGTGCATAAGCACCCAGGCTTACAGGACGTCCTGAAGCAGGCCAGGAAGTTGTGTGCCCATTTCAGGCGTTCCTACATGGCCATGGCGCACTTTACAGATATCCAGCGGTGAAACAACATGTCAACGAGGCGCTTGATTTTAGACAGCCTGACACATTGGAATTCAACACTCCTAATGTTCGACCGCTTGCTCCAACAAGAAAAGGCCGTTAACGAGTATTTGTATGACCGGGGTGCTAGGACAGCCTCTGCGGAGCTGGGGATTTTTTTGCCACGTTACTGGACGATCATGCGCAATGCTTGTAGTTTTATGCGTCCTTTTGAGGAGGTGACAAACCTGGTCAGTCGCACCCAGTGCACCATTAGCGACATCATACCATTTGTTTTCTTCCTGGAGGGTGCTCTGCGAAGAGTGCTGGATCAGGCCGTAGATGAGTGTGAAGAGGAAGAGGAAGAGTTGTGGTCACCATCACCGCCAGAAACAGCCTTATCAGCATCGCTTGCTAGACCTGCAGCAACGCTGGAAGAGGATTGTGAGGAAGAGGAGTCAGAGGAGGAATGTGGCTTTGAGGAGGAGGAGGAAGACCAACCACAACAGGCATCCCTGGGTGCTCGTTGTCACCTATCTGGTACCTGTGGTGTTGTACGTGGCTGGGGGGAAGAACATACCTTCAGTGAGATCATTGAGGACGAGGAACGGGACATGACTAGCTCGGCATCCAACCTTGTGCAAATGGGGTCTTTCATGCTGTCGTGCCTGTTGAGGGACCCTCGTATAAAAAAGATGAAGGAGAACGACCTGTAGTGGGTGTCCACGCTACTAGACCCCCGGTATAAGCAGAAAGTGCCTGAAATGTTACCAAATTACCACAAGTCGGAAAGGATGCAGCACTACCAAAATAAATTAAAAATTATGCTTTACACAGCATTTAAGGGTGATGTCACAGCACAAAGGCAATCTAACAGCGGAAGAGGTGAACATAATCCTCCTCCTCCCACGACCACGCCGGCAAGGAGTGGACTCTTTACAGACGTGTTGTTGATGGAGGACATGCAGAGTTTTTTAAGTCCCATGCATCGCCACAGCTCTTCGGGGTCCACCCTCAGAGAACGACTCGACCGTCAGGTAACAGACTACCTCGCCATAACTACAGATATCGACACTATGAGGAGCGATTAACCCCTTGACTACTGGGTGTGCACGCTTGCCCTGTGGCCTGAGCTATCCCATTTTGCCATAGAACTTCTGTCCTGCCCCGCTTCAAGTGTCCTGTCAGAAAGGACCTTCAGTGCAGCAGGAGGTTTTGTCACTGATAAGAGAAGTCGCCTAGGTCAAAAAAGTCTAGATTACCTCACCTTTATTAAGATGAATGAGGGATGGATCCCGAAGGGACTTACAGTGGGCAATACATTCGATTAAAAAAGGCCTGATAGATGAGCTGCCTTGAGCTAATAATGGTCCACAAACTAACATAAATTTTTCTGGTCGCTGCAACAATACCTAATTTTTGCATTTAAATTCTTTTATTGTCAGAAGGCATACAGCATGTAATGAAAAATAAAGCATTTTTGAACAGTCTTGCATAACAGTTGTGCAAAAATACATATTTACAATAAAGACATTTTGTGAAAGTTAGTTGGTTATTCCTTCTCATTTTTACTTTTTAGGTTAATAATTTTTCTTATTTTTTACTGTGATTGCAATTTAAGAGATACCAAAAACATGGTAAAACAGACAATAGTAAAGAGTATATCTGCAGGGAACACCAAAGTCCTATTAGCTATCATCCCTCCAGCAGTATTAGCATATTATTTACAATATCTAACCCAGCAATCACCCTTGGGTTACCCTAGGGCAGGCTTCAGTGAGCGACCTCTCCTTTCCTGGGATGATTTTGCCGCCGGTTGCTTCTGAAGGGTCTCCAGGGCTCCCCCACTCCGGTCCTTTCCCCAGTTTCGCTACAACCAGTAACAAATGTTTTATATTTGTAAAGCGACCCAATGATCCCCCTTGATAGAGGTTTATCTTTACAAATTTTGGAGAACCAATTTAAGACCGGTGTCCCCTGTTTCTGGGTCAAGGAGTGTGTGAAATGCCTCAGCCTACAGTAATTGTAATGTTCTGACAGCGGCAGCTCATGCTTGTCCCTCAGTTCCTCATAGGTGAGCATCTGGCCCTTTACAAACCAGTCTCCCAGTCTATCTAGTTTCCTTGACCTCCACCAGTGTTGTGATGTTGTGCTCATGTGTTTCGGGGCCTGAGGGTGGTCAAGAATTGGGGTCATTTGGGTGGATCCAGGGAACAAACCCGTGTGTTTCTTGGCCCATTTCCAGTATGATATTGAGTGTCTGATTAGGGGGATTGGCGAGTTTTTAAGGCTCTGAGGCAATTCTTGTCCCAGGTTAAGGGCCTTAAAGTGTGGTTCTCTAAATACACACAGGCCGGTTTATGACATATAGAACGTGCTATTGGGAGGAAAGATATGTGACGGAACAGGTATTAAACTGATAGGAATGAGTAGTACAACTTAATACACCACTCCTATCTGGTGGCACCTTAGATTGCACGTGCAGTGCCCCAAATTAGAAGTAGGAGGTCCGACCAAGCATCTTTTTCCATCTCCCTGTTCCAAAAATCCATGCCATATACACGTCCCGTGAGAGGTGACGTAACAGGTATTACACTGATAGGAATGAGTAGTACAACTTAATACACCTCTCCTATCTGGTGGCACCTTAGATTGCACGTGCAGTGCCCCAAATTAGAAGTAGGAGGTCCGACCAAGCATCTTTTTCCATCTCCCTGTTTCAAAAATCCATGCCATATACACGTCCCCTAATAGTGGACGTAAAAGGGATTAAACTGATAGGAATAGTACTACTTAACAGTACACACCTTATAATAACGCAGACAGAGGCAACGCAGAGAGAGGAGTCTGAAGAAGAGGAGTCAGAGGAGGAAGGTGGCTTTGAGGAGGTGGAAGACCAAACACAGCAGGCGTCCCAGGGGGCATTTTTGTCACCTTTCGGGGACCCTTGGTGGATGGGTGGAGGAAGAGACCTTCAATGACATCAGTGAGGACAAGGAACGGGACATGGCCAACCTTGTGCAAATGGGGAGTTTGCGGTTGTGCAAAGGGGCTGTTTGTGGTTGTTTGCGGTGCATTAAACGGGGAGATTGGTCTGTTACTGTGAAGCAGGTGTAACCCTTACACTACCTGATCGATACAACATCATACCTGATGTTTTAAAGCATGTTATTCCAAACAATTTAGGAATGTTAGGTGATTTATGCCCTTTATGGCTTAAAACCAGACTCTGCATCAACTATGTAATTTTCCGTCGGAGTTTTGCCATGGATCCCCCTCCGGCATGCCACAGTCCAGGTGTTAGTCCCCTTGAAACAACTTTCCCATCACTATTGAGGCCAGAAAGAGTCCCTGTGGGTTTTGAACTTCGCCTGTCCATTGACGTCTATGGCGGTTAGCCCATGTTTGTCCGTTCGCGAACATTTGATGGAATTCGCGTCCATGGTTTGCGAACCGAAAATTTGATGTTCGCGACATCACTAGTTAGCAGTATTTGTTATACTATCCTGTTTTTTGTCTGCCACTTTTGGACTGATAGATTTTTATTGTGGGTTAGGGTTACAGTTTCTTGCAGACTAAACAGTAATGTTTTTTCCATTTTGTATATGTTAGCAATGTTTGTTCGACTGTCCTGTTTTGTGTGCACCACTTTTGGGATGCAACATTTATCTTATGGGTCAGGGTTAGAGGTTGTTGCAGACTAAACAGGAATGCTAGTTTCATTTTCCATATGTTCCCAATATTTGGTATAGTATCCTCTTTTTGTGTCCGCCACTTATGTTATGGTTTATGTTCATAGGTTTTTGCATAGTAAACTTATTGTTTATTTATTATTTATTGTTTATTTTATATGTGCTATCAATATTTCTTCAATGTTGGGTCTTTCAGTTTGTTGGGGCTTCCTATTCAGTTGTTGGCAGCTTGGAACACAGGCCCCAGTCAGAATTCGTACTGGAAGTCGTACTGGAAGTAACACACACACAATGATTCTCAGTACAACTTGTTTATTGCTACATCATAACATAGGTTATATACTTGCTAAAGAAGGCGTATATTAGAGGCGATTTACACGGTAGACGTTAGTTGGTACAAGGACAGATAATCAGGAGTTTTCTGTTTCTTAGAACAACTAGAAATGTTTGTGTTTTAGTAAGGTTGCAAGATGTCCCAAGGACAAGAACATGTTATTGTGGTTAGGCTATATCTCATGTGAATATATCAGCAAAATATGTTAACCCCTTCCTCAGCAGAATATGTTAACCCCTTCATTCAAGTCTGGTGTTTTCTGTTTACTGTAATTTGTATTGAGGCTTCTTATTTGTTATTATTTTCATTTTGACAGTGGCGCCTCAGCAAATAGGCTATTATTTTTTTTATACTATACCTTGATTGAAGTATTTTTGCTGTCTGAATGACAGAGGTTCCCCCACTGCCAATGTTGATCCACCAGGCTTCAAGCAGTGTCTGTTTCCAAAGAGAAAGATAAATTGTTAATTTTAGTGTTTTGTTGTTGTTTTGGAAGGGCATGGTCTTTTTCTGAATGTAATGTATTTTTGTATCTTACCTCTTCTTCTTTGTTTGTCTTGTTGAAAATTGTTCACCTTTCACAGTCCACGCTGCAAATTCTTGAGTGACGCTGTTTATGCAGAGTCTGTTGGAAATGTGCAGAAAACGAAAAGATTGAGCTGCAGGCTAAATATGTATGTGTGGCAATGTTTTTTGGTGACCTTATTTTCTTTAAATGGATGTGACTTTAATAAAAAAAAAATATTTGTTGTACTTAAAATGAGCTTCTTGTAGGGCCCATACACATATGTGTGTATTTGAAATGTTACTGTACATGAATCCAGTGCTTCGTGTCAATCTTTGAAATATTTTTTTTTTTTTGGAGGCGGTATTTCTTAATGAATGAAATGTATTATAGCTTACCTCTTTGTTGGAATTTGCAGATTGTGAAGTTGTAAATTGGTAAGGAATTCTCTTCTGAAATAACGCCAGCAGTGAACTGTCCAGTCACACTGGAGAGCCGCTGTGGCTGCGGGATCGATACGCGAGCCTGCAGCGTAGGCATCGACCCGCATGCTCACAACTATGTATGTGATTCTGAAGATGATAAGAACATAAATAATACAGGTTATCAACACATGTTCCCCACATTTCTTTCAAATACCTAATATCCCTAAATGTAATAATTTATTCCAACCATCATTCAACAGGCTTATTTTTGTATTGTTCCTTTACTTCTATCGATATTGTTCCTCTACATCTATAGAGAGGCAAGAAATACATTGGCATATTCTGCTGCACTTAGAAATCAGTCTCATAGTGATACACTGTACCAATTTAGTCATATGCGACTGATTAGTAACATCTTACTTTTTAGTAAGTTAACTGAACATAAACTTAGCAAGTGATTAATAACTTAACATATCATATTTACAGCCTTATTAAATTACGATAAAGGTAAATTAAAAAGGGCTCTATTTAAGCACACAGCATATTTTATTTACAGAAGTTTTTAGTTAGTGAAGACCTTGCTTTTGGATAGAAGAAAACTTCTGTAAAAAAAATATGCTATGTGCTTAAATAGAGCCCTTTTAAATTTACTGAATCACAATTTAATAAGGCTGTTAGTATTTAGTTTCTTAATTAATTTACTATTATTATTATTATTATTATTATCTTTATTATTATTATTATTATCCTTTTTTTGTAATGTGCCAACATATTCCATAGAGCTGTACAGAAGTTAAGTACAAATCAAAAACTTTTTCAAATTTTTTTATTACATATTGTAAAAGAATGGTGAGCTCTGTTATTGAGCTTAAAATCTACATACACAGTGCTATACCTAAAGCACCAAAAGGAAGGAGTTCCAAAGAATAAGTTCATAAGAAAAATCCTGAAGGCGAGAGTGACAGGAGGTGATAAGAGAGGAAGATAGAAGAAGGTCATTAGCAGAGCGTACAGGACAGCATTTGGTATGGTTGTCACCTTTCTGTTAATAAACTTTTAATATTATTTTCTGAAATAATTGTATTTTCTAATCCCCCGTTTGTTTATGACAACACAGTGTATAAGGTAGTAGTACCCCCAGATGTACAATTGTAGTTCCTACACTGCATAGCAGTATGGACTATTAGGATTTCCACTGGAAGCTGTGTGATTGCGTAACCACATTCTGATCATATTTGAAAATATTCAAGTTGGTTATTCAGACGTGCTGAATTGTTGCTATCAATATGTACGTTTTCTAAATTATGTGAAACATTGTTTTGATCTGTGATAATCCATATCATGTGGTAATATGTCTTTATAAATAAGGAATAATAAGAAGAAGATGATTAGTATCCTCTTCAGCATATATTTTTAGAGGGTACAATAAATATTTAAGGGCAGAGAGTGCTGGTGTCCTGAATGTAGGCTGTTTTTGTTTTACTTCTGGGCAAACATTTTTATTTGTATTTCATTGACAAAAGAGTGAAGTAAAAATATTAGAGTGACAAAAGATGGGAAGGCTAACCACTCAAAAGCATATAAACAGCTCCATTTAATGCCAGCCTTGTAGCCCTGCTGCGAGCAGCGTGTGAGCTACACAGCAGGGCTGTCCGTGTCAAACAAGGAGAAACTGTGCATGAGGAGTGACAGCCCCTGAGATGATCTTGCAGACTCCCCCACCTCATCACTTGCCGCGTGGATCCTGAACGGGACCTCCGTAGCAGTTATAGATACAGGCCCTGCCTTGGGGCATACTCCAAGTACCCACCGGCACCTAAAATGAATCCCCCTCTATGCTGGAGATCCCAATCAGGACCCCGAAAGTGACCACACATTAACCCCTTGCAGCAGGGGTCTTGATCGGCATCAATCAGGTCCCACACTGCATTAAACAAATTAAAATGTCCTGCGTTGCAGGTCCTTAAAGGACCTGCTCTAAAAAAAGTTTAATCCCTGCCACGGGGGTTCTATAAGTACATCCTCAAGTACCTAAAATTAACCTCATCACTCACGGGGCCCTAAACAGTGCCCCATGAGCACTTAATTAACCCTATAACTCATGCCCTTAATTGACCCTGTCACTCATGGGGGTCAATACAGACCCCCACAAGCCCTTAATTAACTCTGACACTCATGGTGGGTCAATAGAGCCCCATTAAACTAAAATTTATCTCATCACTCATGTGGCTCTAAACAGTGCCCCATGAGCACTTAATTAACCCTATAACTCATGGGGCGCTATACAGAGCCCCATGAGCCCATAATTAACTCTGTGACTCATGGTGCTCTATACAGAGCCCCATGAGCCCTTAATTAAACCTGTCACTCAGGGGGGTCAATACAGACCCCCATAAGCCCTTTATTAACTCTGACACTCATGGTGAGTCAATAGAGAACCCTCATGACACTATGTGCAAACACTACACACTACACTATTCCCCCCAATAAACCACTAAATCTAAACTAACCCCCCCTCTACCCTAACCTTTTAACCCCTACCTAACACTGCCTACCTAACCCCCTATTAAACCCCAAACCCCACTAATTACAAAAAAATCCTAGGTTACCAAAAATAAAAAAAAATATTTTACCAAAAATAAAAAACCTAAGGTACAAAAAATAAAAAAAGTACATTACAAACCCACCCACTACAAAAAATATAAAAAATATTACACACCTGCAAAGAAAAAGGCATACGCAAATATACATAACATTACAGTAATAAAGACATTATAAATATACCCCTAACAACAATACATTTCCCCCTATCTAGACGTTACCCGTATCTAAACATTACCCCCTATATATACAATAACCCCTATCTATACATAACCCCCTATCTATATCTATACAATACCCTTTAAATCTAAGCTAAAATAGAATAAATCAAACCACTTACCTTTGCAGATGCCCCTTCAGATCGCACCCCTTAGGAAAAAAAGGAACATTAGGTTACTACAGAATAAAACATTACATATAATAAATAATTATTACAAATACATTATTAAACTTAATAATCAAACTTCTCATGCAAAACACTTATTTAGATTATACATGCAATTCTTAAAGGCAATACAGTCCCAACTGCAGACTTATCAAGGATCACAGGAGGGGTGCAGCTTCTTCCATGGACACCGTTCCAGCCGTGTCCAAACCACTGGTCAGAAAATGAGAAGGGAGGGACAGAGAAAGCGCGTCTCCTCCTATTGTAATATAAGATGGTTTACAGACAGATCCAGAATAAATAAAATTAATCCACTCAGGTTTTACAACCTCAAATATATGAGGAATGAAATAGGCCTCCCAAGAAACTCACTGGTACTATGCCTGGTGCAGTAGTCTCCTCTAACTCTTTTGAAGGGTATTCTTGTAGTACCTGAAGAACACACTACAGAGACTAACACTTCATCCACATGGGCAAGAGAGCATATAGAAAAACAGCAGCTAGCCCAAAGTACTTTAAAAATGATGGTGTGCGTATACACACACTGCTCACGTACCTAGAAAGTATTTGGAAAATATATTTATTCAGGAGTAAAATACCCCTATATAGATACCAGCATATAAACAGCAGTACCATAAAAATATAAAGGGCCACTACAAAATAAAAATAAAATCTTAATATGTAGTGTCCACTTTACATATAATATCAAACACGTTTCTCCCTTTAACAAAGCTTCCTCAGTGATATATGAAAGAAAATATAGCATAAAAACATAAAAACTGCAAAATTAAACTGTGTGAATTCACACACGTGACTCACAAGAATAAATGGGCTTCTCCAGGGTCCAGCCAGTCTCTTATAGTCCTCCATGCTAGCCCTAATCACCCAGACTTCCGGGAGCCATGGTATGTGGCGCTACGTAGTGCTAACAAATAGACAATAAACATTATAAATTTAAAACGTACCTGTCCGCAATGTCACCGTTCGCGACATCTCTAATCTAAACTGATCCAGCAGTACTACTCTTTCCAACATTGATGTAACAACAGTTCTAAAAGATGTGGAGTGTCCTTCAGGTAGGATCTCAAACTGGAGACCATCGGCTTCAAAATATCATCCACATATTCCAAAATGTTTTCGGTTAATGAACCTATACGGAAATAATAGGGAGTCCAGGCAGATTGGACAAATGTGTATGGATCTTGGGTAGGTGATAAAATATGGCCGTTCTGGGGTATTGAGTACTTAAATACAAAAACTCTCTTTGATTAAGTATCCCTTTGTCTCTTGCTTCCGATATTAATGAATTATATATGGGTAGAAAAATGGTGGTCGAATCACCCTTCAGCTGAGTATATGTGCTCTCATCCCTAAGGATATTATATGCTTCTGATATATAAATATCTTGATCCTGGAGGACTATCCCCC
The DNA here is from genome assembly GCA_027410445.1 of Discoglossus pictus. NCBI lineage: Eukaryota > Metazoa > Chordata > Amphibia > Anura > Alytidae > Discoglossus > Discoglossus pictus. The sequence goes on along the minus strand of CM050163.1, from coordinate 156,641,855 downwards.
CCTCCCTTATCTGCATGTCTTATAATTACTGATGGATCATTCTTAAGGCCTATTAGGGCTTTCTTCTCTTTGTTGGTAAGGTTGGATCAGGATTTCACAAACTTTTTGGTCCCTGTTCAAATCTATCCATAACCAGTTTGTGAAAAACAGGAATAAAATTGCCCTGTGACTGCAATGGATAGAACACTGATCTGTGTTTACACCCAGTATGCTCTATACTGGGCTCGTCAAATTCTTTCACTAGGTCTTCTATGTCTCTCCTTATAATCAAATCCACAACGCCGGAGTCACCAGTAGTATTGGTGGCCCCGTCGCTCGTGGTTAGATCTTCAAGAGAGAGCAGAGCCTGTAGATCACACATATCCAAGTTACAGTTCCGACTGTCATTACTCTCTATTTGGCCCATGCCTGCCCTATCTTTTTTCTTCTTAAGGAAATGTTGTTTAAGGGTTAATTGTCTCACATATTTGTTCAGAAGGATAAAAAGATCAAACACATTAGGTTCAGAATCAGGGGCAAATGAAAGGCCCTTTCTCAGAATATTAATTTCTTGGACTGTCAATTCTTTCTTAGATAAATTAAAAATCTTTATTGTCCCATTTTGTTGTGTTTTGGTCTTTTTATGTTGGATCATTCCTTCTCCTCTACAACCCTTTTTTCTCCTACTTGGAGCAATCTCTTTCATCTTGAGAATAGAAGGCTCCTGTCCTTCCACAGAAGGTTGTTATGAGCCATGAGGTTTCCATCCTGGACTTAAAAAGGCAGAGTTTTGGGACGGGTCTCATTTCCTAACTGCACGTCTCTGGAAGTAGAGGGCCCTTCTGGTTTCACTAGGCACCCTGGCTCTACTGGACCTACATCCTGTTTCCAGTCCTTAAATGGTCTGGTAGCTGGGATAGTGCTGTCCCTATGGAATTTGACCATTTCTCTATTATTTATAACCCTATTTCCTTGTCTCTCTACATGGGTATTCCCTATTATCTCTATTAAGATTCCTCTTCATGGTTGTAATTCCTTCTCTTTTGGAATAATCCAATATCTTACTGTTAGGTAAATTCTGGTTCATATGATAAGATTTTCGATTGGGATTAAATAATTTGGGCGTTTTTCCCCTTGGTGGTTTATAGAGTATATTGTCCTTAGTTTTTTTGGAACTATTAAATAGATTTTCTTTCCCCTTTTCGTAATCCCTAAGGTCTCTAGAGAATTTATCTCTTTTCCTTCTACTGACATCATTTTCCAGTTTTAATATTCTAAGTTTTATCTCATTACCTAATTTTTGATATCTGGGCTCAGGGGCAAGGGACCCTAACTTTAAAGAAGTACTCTCTATATCACTCATGATTTTATACAATTTTTTGCTTCTGTACTCAATAATGACCTTAATCAAATGTAAAGAACAATCTTCTAGAATTTTGTTCCACTCACAAGAAAGATTGGGCTCCATAATATCAAATGCAATCCTTTCTGGATAATTCTTTTATCCAGATAGTTTTCTAGACTGATCAGGTTGTACCATCTATTAAACTCTTGTCTGTTAAGTTTCTCCATTTCTTTAAATATAATTAGGGGTTCTTCATTCAGCACCCTATCTTATTAAACTTACCTTTCCAGCATGTCCCCAACCCTCTTCTTCTGTTTTCTGGCTCAGCCCCTTGAAAAAAGATACATCACATTAGTTACACATAAACACAAATACACAAAACATAAATTAACAATAAACATTATAAATCTAAAACTTACCTTTCCGGAAAGTTCCCGGCCTTCTCCTCTTCTGCCCCGGCTGGGCCCTTAATGGATCCGCGCTCTAATTTTATAAAAAAAATTTAAACTAACAGAGCTCCACACTCGTGGAACTCCCTGACGCTAATGATACCTTCAGAGCCTCTTCCGGTAGGAAATTGGCAATGGTGCCTTCTGATTGGCTGAAAAGGCTGTCAATCAAATTTAAGCAATTATTTCAAATTCTACATGGCTGAAGGACCTGTCAACATGTTTTAAACCAATCAGAAGGCACTATTGCCTTCAGCCAAAAACAATGGTATAAACCCCCACAGGGTAATTGGCTGAAGGCATCTGGGCTTTTGATTGGCTGTTGTCACTGTCAATCAGACTGCAGCAAATCAGAAGGTGCATATGCCTTCAGCCAATCACCCCCTGAGGACGTATCCCATTATGATTGGCTGAATGCAATAGTTCCATGGTGCCTTCTGATTAGATTAAATTTGATTGATTTGATAGATTTGGTAACATAGCTTTTTTTTATTTTTGGTAAGCCCGTTTTTTTTTTCTGTACCTCAGCTTTTTTTTTGTGTGTAATTAGTGGGATTTGGGGTTTAATAGGGGCTTAGGTAGGTAGTTTTAAGTAGGTAGGGGTTAATAGGTGGGGTAGAGGGGGTTTGTTTAAATTTAGTGGTTTATTGGGGGGAATAGTGTTTGTACTTAGTGCCATGAGGGTCCTTGGGACCCTCATGGCACTTATGGGGTTAATAATTCGGTTCTCATTGTCCTATGAGGGTCTTCATAGATGCTTATGGGACTGATTGGGCTAAATAGAGGCTTACGGGGGTCAGTATAGACCCCCATAAGAGATTGGGTTTGATGGAGGATTTTGGGGGTCTGTCTAGACCCCCATAAGTGATGGGATTAAATAGGGCTAGAAGGGGTTAAATAGGCCCAGTTAGGGTAATCAGATTCAAATAAGCTCAGTTAGGGTTAGATTTGCCTAGTAAGGATTAGATAGGCCCAATAAAGGTTATTAGGTCCAGATAAGGTTAGATACACCCAGTTAGGGTTAGATAGGGTTTTGTATGGGTTAATGGGGTATAGTTAGGTTTAAGGGGGTATAGTTAGGGTTAATAGTATAGTGTAGTGCTTAGACTTTGTCATGAGGGTCCTGGAGGGTTAACCTAGGAGTTAATAGTGTCCTATAGGGGTCTATATAGACCCCTATTGGACTGAGGCGTTTAATTATACTCCCATGGGGCTCTGTATAGAGTGAGTTATAGAGTAAATCAAGGCATCATAGGGCTCTGTATAGAGCCCCATGAGTTATAGAGTTAATTAAGGGCTCCTGGTGCTCTGTTTAGAGCCCCATGACTTATAGAGTTAAATAAGGGATATGGGGGTCTGTATTGACCCCCATGAGTGACAGGGTTAATTAAGGGCTTATGGCGGTCTTTATTGACCCCATGAGTGACAGAGTTTATTTAGGGCTTATGGGTGTCTGTATTGACGCCCATGAGTGACAAAGTTAATTAAGGGCTTATGGGAGTCTGTATTGACCCCCAATGAGTGACAGAGTTAATTGAGTGCTCATGGGGCTCTCCCAGAGCCTATTCACAGATGTTTTTGGGTCTCAGCTTGCAAAGGAGGCTGCGAGGGACATATTGAGGAATCTGTCCTCGCAAACAGCAAAAAATTGTCTTTTGGGCCGAGTTTACTATGAGGGCTAATTTAATGATGCTGTAAATCAGTTTTTGCTCCCTTTTAAAATAACAGAAGCAATTTATTCTTTTTTTTATTTAGACTTAGCGAGGCAAATACGAAGAGAAAATAGAACTGTAATGTGGATGTCAAAGGAAAATTCCATTGTAAACATAAAACTGATATATATTAAGTATACTAGCCACTTGCCCGTCAAAAATAGCAGCAATAAAATTTAAAGCCTGGCAATGGTGTTTGCCACAAATTGCAAGCCTCTCCCCCTCTACTTAACTGGCCTTGCGTTGAGCGCCTTTGGCGCTCATTGCGAGCCTCTCCCCCTCTACCTTTCCCCCCCTCTACTTGACGGTAGGAGCTCAATGAGAGCCACTCCCCCCTCTACTTTACTAAGCACCTTTGAAGCTCATCATGGGCCTCGCAATGAGCGCCAAAGGCGCTCATTGCGAGCCTCCCCACCATGTTTCTCTTCCCCCCTCTCCACCCCTGTATCTCTTCCCCCCTCCCCCTCCCATGTGTCCCCTTTCCCCTCTCTCCCTCCCGTGTCTCTTCCCTCCCTCCCATTTCATTTCCCTTCTCTTCCTCCCTGTGTCTCTTCCCCCATTTCCCTTTCCTGTGTCTCTTCCACCCCTCTCCTTACCCTGTCTCTTTCACCCCTCGCCCTTCCCTTGTCTCTTCTAGCCCGCTTTCCCTCCCCTGTCACTTCCACTCCACTTTTCTCATCTCTCTGTCCCTCCTTCCTGTCTGTCTCCCTGTCCCTCCTTCATGTCAATCTTTCTCTCTGTCCCTCCTTCATGTTAATCTTTCTCTCTGTCCCTCCTTCCTGTCTCTCTCTCTATCCCTCCCTCCTGTCAATCTTGCTCTCTATCCCTCCCTCCTGTCTGTCTCTATATCCCTCCCTCCTGTCTGTCTCTCTATCCCTCCCTCCTGTCAATCTCTCTCTGTCACTCCTTCCTGTCTGTCTCTCTCTCTCTGTCCCTTTTTCCTGTCTGTCTCTTGCTCTCTCTCATGTCTCTCTCTCTGTGTGTCTGTGTCCCTCCTGCCTCTCTCTGTGTCCCTCCTGTCTCTCTCTGTCCCTCCTGTCTCTGTCTGTCTCTGTCCCTCCTGTCTCTGTCCCTCCTGTCTCTCTCTCATATCTCTTCTCTCTGTCTGTGTCCCTCCTGTCTCTCTCTCATATCTCTTTTCTCTGCCTGTGTCCCTCCTGTCTCTCTGTGTACCTCCTGTCTCTCTCTCTGTACCTCCTGTCTCTCTCTCTCTCTGTGTCCCTCTTGTCTCTCTATCTGTGTCCCTCCTGTCTCTCTATGTCTGTGTCTCTCCATCCGTGTCCCTCCTGTCTCTCTCTGTCCCTCCTGTCTCTCTATCTGTGTCCCTCCTGTCTCTCTCTATCTGTGTCCCTCCTGTCTCTCTCTGTCTGTGTCCCTCCTGTGTCTCTCTGTCGGTGTCCCTCATGTCTCTCTATGTGTCCCTCCTGTCTCTCTCTGTGTCCCTCCTGTCTCTCTCTGTGTCCCTCCTGTCTCTCGCTGTCCCTCCTGTCTCTCTCTGTCTGTGTCCCTCCTGTCTCTCTCTGTGTCCCTCCTGTCTCTCTCTATCTGTGTCCCTCCATCTGTGTCCCTCCTGTCTCTCTATCTGTGTCCCTCCTGTCTCTCTCTGTGTCCCTCCTGTCTCTCTCTGTGTCCCTCCTGTCTCTCTCTATCTGTGTCCCTCCATCTGTGTCCTTCCTGTCTCTCTCTATCCCTCCTGTCTCTCTATGTGTCCCTCCTGTCTCTCTCAGTCTGTGTCCCTCCTGTCTCTCTGGGTCTGTGTCCCTCCTGTCTCTCTGGGTCTGTGTCCCTCCTGTCTCTCTGGGTCTGTGTCCCTCCTGTCTCTTTCTGTCTGTGTCCCTCCTGTCTCTCTCTTTGTGTTTCTCCTGTCTCTCTCTCTCTGTGTTTCTCCTGTCTCTCTCTCTCTCTGTGTCCCTCCTGTCCCTCCCTCTCTCTGTCCCTCCTGCCTTTCTCTCTCTGTGTACCTCCTGTCTCTCTCTATCTGTGTCCCTCCTGTCTCTCTCTGTCTGTGTCTCTCCATCCGTGTCCCTACTGTCTCTCTCTGTGTCCCTCCTGTCTCTCTCTGTCTCTCTCTCTGTGTACCTCCTGTCTCTCTCTATCTGTGTCCCTCCTGTCTCTCTCTGTCTGTGTCTCTCCATCCGTGTCCCTACTGTCTCTCTCTGTGTCCCTCCTGTCTCTCTCTGTCTGTGTCCCTCCTGTCTCTCTCTGTCTGTGTCCCTCCTATCTCTCTATCTGTGTCCCCCCATCCGTGTCCTTCCTGTCTCTCTCTGTCCCTCCTGTCTATCTGTGTCCCTCCTGTCTCTCTATCTGTGTCCCTCCATCCGTGTCCTTCCTGTCTCTCTCTGTCCCTCCTGTGTCTCTCTGTCTGTATCCCTCCTGTCTCTGTCCCTCCTGTCTCTCTCTGTGTCCCTCCTGTCTCCCTCTCTCTGTGTCCCTTCTGTCTCTCTCTCTGTCTGTGTCCCTCCTGTCTCTCTCTGTCTGTGTCCCTCCTGTCTCTCTATCTGTGTCCCTCCTGTCTCTCTCTCTCTGTGTCCCTCCTGTCTCTCTCTGTGTCCCTCCTGTCTCTCTCTAACTGTGTCCCTCCTGTCTCTCTCTAACTGTGTCCCTCCAGTGTCTCTCTGTCTGTGTCCCTCCTGTCTCTCTCTGTGTCCCTCCTGTCTCCCTCTCTCTGTGTCCCTCCTGTCTCTCTCTTTCTGTGTCCCTCCTGTCTCTCTGGGTCTGTGTCCCTCCTGTCTCTCTCGGTCCGTGTCCCTCCTGTCTCTCTGGGTCTGTGTCCCTCCTGTCTCTCTGGGTCTGTGTCCCTCCTGTCTCTCTCGGTCTGTGTCCCTCCTGTCTCTCTCTGTGTCCCTCCTGTTTCTCTGGGTCTGTGTCCCTCTGGTCTCTCTCGGTCTGTGTCCCTCCTGTCTCTCTCTGTGTCCCTCCTGCCTCTCTCTGTCTGTGTCCCTCCTGTCTCTCTCTGTGTCCCTCCTGTCCCTCTCTCTCTGTGTCCCTCCTGCCTCTCTCTCTGTGTCCCTCCTGTCTCTCTCTCTGTGTACCTCCTGTCTCTGTCTGTGACCCTCCTGTCTCTGTCTGTGACCCTCCTGTCTCTCTATCCGTGACCCTCCTGTCTCTCTCTCTGTGTCCCTCCTGTCTCTCTACCTGTGTCCCTCCATCCGTGTCCTTCCTGTCTCTCTCTGTCCCTTCTGTCTCTCTATCTGTGTCCCTCCTGTCTCTCTCTATCTGTGTCCCTCCTGTCTCTCTCTGTCTGTGTCCCTCCTGTGTCTCTCTGTCTGTGTCCCTCCTGTCTCTCTCTGTGTCCCTCCTGTCTCTCGCTGTCCCTCCTGTCTCTCTCTGTCTGTATCCCTCCTGTCTCTCTCTGTGTCCCTCCTGTCTCTCTCTATCTGTGTCCCTCCATCTGTGTCCCTCCTGTCTCTCTATCTGTGTCCCTCCTGTCTCTCTCTGTGTCCCTCCTGTCTCTCTCTGTCTGTGTTTCTCCTGTCTCTGTCTGTGTCCCTCCTGTCTCTCTCTGTCTGTGTCCCTCCTGTCTCTCTCTCTGTCCCTCCTGTCTCTCTCTGTCTGTGTCCCTCCTGTCTCTCTCTGTCTGTGTCCCTCCTGTCTCTCTATCCGTGTCCCTCTTGTCTCTCTCTGTCCCTCCTGTTTCTCTCTGTCTGTGTCCCTCCTGTCTCTCTCTGTCTGTGTCCCTCCTGTCTCTCTCTGTGTCCCTGTCTCCCTCTCTCTGTGTCCCTTCTGTCTCTCTCTCTGTCTGTGTCCCTCCTGTCTCTCTCTCTGTCTGTGTTCCTCTTGTCTCTATATCTGTGTCCCTCCTGTCTCTCTCTGTGTCCCTCCTGTCTCTCTCCGTGTCCCTCCTGTCTCTCTCTGTGTCCCTCCTGTCTCTCTCTGTGTCCCTTCTGTCTCTCGGTCTGTGTCCCTCCTGTCTCGGTCTGTGTCCCTCCTGTCTCTCTCTGTGTCCCTCCTGTCTCTATCTGTGTCCCTCCTGTCTCTCTCTGTGTCCCTACTGTCTCCATCTGTGTCCCTACTGTCTCCCTCTCTCTGTGTCCCTCTTGTCTCTCTCGGTCTGTGTCCCTCCTGTCTCTCTGGGTCTGTGTCCCTCCTGTCTCTTTCTGTCTGTGTCCCTCCTGTCTCTCTCTCTCTATGTGTTTCTCCTGTCTCTCTCTCTCTCTCTGTGTTTCTCCTGTCTCTCTCTCTCTGTGTCCCTCCTGTCTCTCTCTGTGTCCCTGTGTTTCTCCTGTCTCTCTCTCTCTGTGTCCCTCCTGTCTCTCTCTCTCTCTCTCTCTGTCCCTCCTGCCTCTCTCTCTGTGTCCATCCTGTCTCTCTCTCTGTGTACCTCCTGTCTCTCTCTCTCTCTGTGTACCTCCTGTCTCTCTCTGTCTGTGTCTCTCCATCCGTGTCCCTACTGTCTCTCTCTGTGTCCCTTCTGTCTCTCTCTGCCTGTGTCCCTCCTGTCTCTCTATCTGTGTCCCTCCATCCGTGTCCTTCCTGTCTCTCTCTGTTCCTCCTGTCTATTTGTTTCCCTCCTGTCTCTCTCTGTCTGTGTCCCTCCTGTCTCTTTATCTGAGTCCCTCCATCCGTGTCCTTCCTGTCTCTCTCTGTCCCTCCTGTCTCTCTCTGTCAGTGTCCCTCCTGTCTCTCTCTGTGTCCCTACTGTCTCCCTCTCTCTGTGTCCCTTCTGTCTCTCTCTCTGTCTGTGTCCCTCCTGTCTCTCTCTGTCTGTGTCCCTCCTGTCTCTCTCTGTCTGTGTCCCTCCTGTCTCTCTATCTGTGTCCCTCCTGTCCCTCTCTATCTGTGTCCCTCCTGTCTCTCTCTGTGTCCCTCCTGTCTCCCTCTCTCTGTGTCCCTCCTGTCTCTCTCTGTCTGTGTCCCTCCTGTCTCTCTGGGTCTGTGTCCCTCCTGTCTCTCTTGGTCTGTGTCCCTCCTGCCTCTCTCTCTGTGTCCCTCCTGTCTCTCTCTCTGTGTACCTCCTGTCTCTCTCTCTCTCTCTCTGTGTACCTCCTGTCTCTGTATGTGACCCTCCTGTCTCTCTATCTGTGTCCCTCCTGTCTCTCTCTGTCTGTGTCTCTCCATCCGTGTCCCTCCTGTCTCTCTCTCTCTGTGTCCCTCCTGTCTCTCTATCTGTGTCCCTCCATCCGTGTCCTTCCTGTTTCTCTCTGTCCCTCCTGTCTCTCTATCTGTGTCCCTCCTGTCTCTCTCTGTCTGTGTCCCTCCTGTCTCTCTCTGTCTGTGTCCCTCCTGTCTCTCTATATGTGTCCCTCCATCCGTGTTCCTCCTGTCTCTCTCTGTCCCTCCTGTCTCTCTATCTGTGTCCCTCCTGTCTCTCTCTCTCTGTGTCCCTCCTGTCTCTCTGTCTGTGTCCCTCCTGTCTCTCTATCTGTGTCCCTCCTGTCTCTCTCTGTCTGTGTCCCTCCTGTCTCTCTGTCTGTGTCCCTCCTGTCTCTCTATCTGTGTCCCTCCTGTCTCTCTATCTGTGTCCCTCCTGTCTCTCTGTCTGTGTCCCTCCTGTCTCTCTCTGTGTCCCTCCTGTCTCTCTCTGTCTGTGTCCCTCCTGTCTCTCTATCTGTGTCCCCCCATCCGTGTCCTTCCTGTCTCTCTCTGTCCCTCCTGTCTATCTGTGTCCCTCCTGTCTCTCTATCTGTGTCCCTCCATCCGTGTCCTTCCTGTCTCTCTCTGTCCCTCCTGTGTCTCTCTGTCTGTATCCCTCCTGTCTCTGTCCCTCCTGTCTCTCTCTGTGTCCCTCCTGTCTCCCTCTCTCTGTGTCCCTTCTGTCTCTCTCTCTGTCTGTGTCCCTCCTGTCTCTCTCTGTCTGTGTCCCTCCTGTCTCTCTATCTGTGTCCCTCCTGTCTCTCTCTATCTGTGTCCCTCCTGTCTCTCTCTGTGTCCCTCCTGTCTCTCTCTAACTGTGTCCCTCCTGTGTCTCTCTCTCTGTCTGTGTCCCTCCTGTCTCTCTCTGTGTCCCTCCTGTCTCCCTCTCTCTGTGTCCCTCCTGTCTCTCTCTGTCTGTGTCCCTCCTGTCTCTCTGGGTCTGTGTCCCTCCTGTCTCTCTCGGTCCGTGTCACTCCTGTCTCTCTGGGTCTGTGTCCCTCCTGTCTCTCTCGGTCTGTGTCCCTCCTGTCTCTCTCGGTCTGTGTCCCTCCTGTCTCTCTCTGTGTCCCTCCTGTTTCTCTGGGTCTGTGTCCCTCTGGTCTCTCTCGGTCTGTGTCCCTCCTGTCTCTCTCTGTCTGTCCCTCCTGTCTCTCTCTGTCTGTGTCCTTCCTGTCTCTCTCTCTGTGTCCCTCCTGTCCCTCTCTCTCTGTGTCCCTCCTGCCTCTCTCTCTGTGTCCCTCCTGTCTCTCTCTCTGTGTACCTCCTGTCTCTCTGTCTGTGTCCCTCCTGTCTCTCTATCTGTGTCCCTCCTGTCTCTCTCTCTCTCTGTGTCCCTCCTGTCTCTCTAACCTGTGTCCCTCCATCCATGTCCTTCCTGTCTCTCTCTGTCCCTTCTGTCTCTCTATCTGTCGTGTCCACCTGTCTCTCTCTCTGTGTCCCTCCTGTCTCTCTCTGTCTGTGTCCCTCCTGTGCTCCTCTCTGTCTGTGTCCCTCCTGTCTCTCTCTGTGTCCCTCCTGTCTCTCGCTGTCCCTCCTGTCTCTCTCTGTCTGTGTCCCTCCTGTCTCTCTCTGTGTCCCTCCTGTCTCTCTCTATCTGTGTCCCTCCATCTGTGTCCCTCTTGTCTCTCTCTGTCCCTCCTGTCTCTCTCTGTGTCCCTCCTGTCTCTCTCTGTCTGTGTTTCTCCTGTCTCTGTCTGTGTCCCTCCTGTCTCTCTCTGTCTGTGTCCCTCCTGTCTCTCTCTCTGTCCCTCCTGTCTCTCTCTGTCTGTGTCCCTCCTGTCTCTCTATCCGTGTCCCTCTTGTCTCTCTCTGTCCCTCCTGTTTCTCTCTGTCTGTGTCCCTCCTGTCTCTCTCTGTCTGTGTCCCTCCTGTCTCTCTCTGTGTCCCTGTCTCCCTCTCTCTGTGTCCCTTCTGTCTCTCTCTCTGTCTGTGTCCCTCCTGTCTCTCTCTCTGTCTGTGTTCCTCTTGTCTCTATATCTGTGTCCCTCCTGTCTCTCTCTGTGTCCCTCCTGTCTCTCTCCGTGTCCCTCCTGTCTCTCTCTGTGTCCCTCCTGTCTCTCTCCGTGTCCCTCCTGTCTCTCTCTGTGTCCCTCCTGTCTCTCGGTCTGTGTCCCTCCTGTCTCGGTCTGTGTCCCTCCTGTCTCTCTCTGTGTCCCTCCTGTCTCTATCTGTGTCCCTCCTGTCTCTGTCTGTGTCCCTCCTGTCTCCATCTGTGTCCCTACTGTCTCCCTCTCTCTGTGTCCCTCTTGTCTCTCTCGGTCTGTGTCCCTCCTGTCTCTCTGGGTCTGTGTCACTCCTGTCTCTCTGGGTCTGTGTCCCTCCTGTCTCTCTCGGTCTGTGTCCCTCCTGTCTCTCTCGGTCTGTGTCCCTCCTGTCTCTCTCTGTGTCCCTCCTGTTTCTCTGGGTCTGTGTCCCTCTGGTCTCTCTCGGTCTGTGTCCCTCCTGTCTCTCTCTGTGTCCCTCCTGTCTCTCTCTGTCTGTGTCCCTCCTGTCTCTCTCTGTGTCCCTCCTGTCCCTCTCTCTCTGTGTCCCTCCTGCCTCTCTCTCTGTGTCCCTCCTGTCTCTCTCTCTGTGTACCTCCTGTCTCTGTCTGTGACCCTCCTGTCTCTCTATCCGTGTCCCTCCTGTCTCTCTCTCTCTGTGTCCCTCCTGTCTCTCTACCTGTGTCCCTCCATCCATGTCCTTCCTGTCTCTCTCTGTCCCTTCTGTCTCTCTATCTGTGTCCCTCCTGTCTCTCTCTATCTGTGTCCCTCCTGTCTCTCTCTGTCTGTGTCCCTCCTGTGTCTCTCTGTCTGTGTCCCTCCTGTCTCTCTCTGTGTCCCTCCTGTCTCTCGCTGTCCCTCCTGTCTCTCTCTGTCTGTGTCCCTCCTGTCTCTCTCTGTGTCCCTCCTGTCTCTCTCTATCTGTGTCCCTCCATCTGTGTCCCTCTTGTCTCTCTCTGTCCCTCCTGTCTCTCTCTGTGTCCCTCCTGTCTCTCTCTGTCTGTGTTTCTCCTGTCTCTGTCTGTGTCCCTCCTGTCTCTCTCTGTCTGTGTCCCTCCTGTCTCTCTCTCTGTCCCTCCTGTCTCTCTCTGTCTGTGTCCCTCCTGTCTCTCTATCCGTGTCCCTCTTGTCTCTCTCTGTCCCTCCTGTTTCTCTCTGTCTGTGTCCCTCCTGTCTCTCTCTGTCTGTGTCCCTCCTGTCTCTCTCTGTGTCCCTGTCTCCCTCTCTCTGTGTCCCTTCTGTCTCTCTCTCTGTCTGTGTCCCTCCTGTCTCTCTCTCTGTCTGTGTTCCTCTTGTCTCTATATCTGTGTCCCTCCTGTCTCTCTCTGTGTCCCTCCTGTCTCTCTCCGTGTCCCTCCTGTCTCTCTCTGTGTCCCTCCTGTCTCTCTCCGTGTCCCTCCTGTCTCTCTCTGTGTCCCTCCTGTCTCTCGGTCTGTGTCCCTCCTGTCTCGGTCTGTGTCCCTCCTGTCTCTCTCTGTGTCCCTCCTGTCTCTATCTGTGTCCCTCCTGTCTCTGTCTGTGTCCCTCCTGTCTCCATCTGTGTCCCTACTGTCTCCCTCTCTCTGTGTCCCTCTTGTCTCTCTCGGTCTGTGTCCCTCCTGTCTCTCTGGGTCTGTGTCCCTCCTGTCTCTTTCTGTCTGTGTCCCTCCTGTCTCTCTCTCTATGTGTTTCTCCTGTCTCTCTCTCTCTCTGTGTTTCTCCTGTCTCTCTCTCTCTCTGTGTCCCTCCTGTCTCTCTCTCTCTCTCTCTGTCCCTCCTGCCTCTCTCTCTCTGTGTCCCTCCTGTCTCTCTCTCTGTGTACCTCCTGTCTCTCTCTCTCTCTGTGTACCTCCTGTCTCTCTCTGTCTGTGTCTCTCCATCCGTGTCCCTACTGTCTCTCTCTGTGTCCCTCCTGTCTCTCTCTGCCTGTGTCCCTCCTGTCTCTCTATCTGTGTCCCTCCATCCGTGTCCTTCCTGTCTCTCTCTGTTCCTCGTGTCTATTTGTTTCCCTCCTGTCTCTCTCTGTCTGTGTCCCTCCTGTCTCTTTATCTGAGTCCCTCCATCCGTGTCCTTCCTGTCTCTCTCTGTCCCTCCTGTCTCTCTCTGTCAGTGTCCCTCCTGTCTCTCTCTGTGTCCCTACTGTCTCCCTCTCTCTGTGTCCCTTCTGTCTCTCTCTCTGTCTGTGTCCCTCCTGTCTCTCTCTGTCTGTGTCCCTCCTGTCTCTCTCTGTCTGTGTCCCTCCTGTCTCTCTATATGTGTCCCTCCTGTCTCTCTCTATCTGTGTCCCTCCTGTCTCTCTCTGTGTCCCTCCTGTCTCCCTCTCTCTGTGTCCCTCCTGTCTCTCTCTGTCTGTGTCCCTCCTGTCTCTCTGGGTCTGTGTCCCTCCTGTCTCTCTTGGTCTGTGTCCCTCCTGCCTCTCTCTCTGTGTCCCTCCTGTCTCTCTCTCTGTGTACCTCCTGTCTCTCTCTCTCTCTCTCTCTCTGTGTACCTCCTGTCTCTGTCTGTGACCCTCCTGTCTCTCTATCTGTGTCCCTCCTGTCTCTCTCTGTCTGTGTCTCTCCATCCGTGTCCCTCCTGTCTCTCTCTCTCTGTGTCCCTCCTGTCTCTCTATCTGTGTCACTCCATCCGTGTCCTTCCTGTTTCTCTCTGTCCCTCCTGTCTCTCTATCTGTGTCCCTCCTGTCTCTCTCTGTCTGTGTCCCTCCTGTCTCTCTCTGTCTGTGTCCCTCCTGTCTCTCTATATGTGTCCCTCCATCCGTGTTCCTCCTGTCTCTCTCTGTCCCTCCTGTCTCTCTATCTGTGTCCCTCCTGTCTCTCTCTCTCTGTGTCCCTCCTGTCTCTCTGTCTGTGTCCCTCCTGTCTCTCTATCTGTGTCCCTCCTGTCTCTCTCTGTCTGTGTCCCTCCTGTCTCTCTGTCTGTGTCCCTCCTGTCTCTCTATCTGTGTCCCTCCTGTCTCTCTATCTGTGTCCCTCCTGTCTCTCTGTCTGTGTCCCTCCTGTCTCTCTCTGTCTGTGTCTTTCTCTGTCTGTGTCCATCCTGTCTCTCTCTGTCTGTGTCCCTCCTGTCTCTCTCTGTCTGTGTCCCTCCTGTCTCTCTCTGTCTGTGTCCCTCCTGTCTCTCTTTCTGTGTCCCTCCTGTCTCTCTCTGTCTGTGTCCCTCCTGTCTCTCTGTCTGTGTCCCTCCTGTCTCTCTATCTGTGTCCCTCCTGTCTCTCTATCTGTGTCCCTCCTGTCTCTCTATCTGTGTCCCTCCTGTCTCTCTGTCTGTGTCCCTCCTGTCTCTCTCTGTCTGTGTCCCTCCTGTCTCTCTCTGTCTGTGTCCTTCCTGTCTCTCTCTCTGTGTTACTCCTGTCACTCTCTCTCTGTCTGTGTCCCTCCTGTCTCTATCTGTCTGTGTCCCTCCTGTCTCTCTATCTGTGTCCCTCCTGTCTCTCTATCTGTGTCCCTCCTGTCTCTCTCTGTCTGTGTCCCTCCTGTCTCTCTATCTGTGTCCCTCCTGTCTCTCTGTCTGTGTCCCTCCTGTCTCTCTCTGTCTGTGTCCCTCCTGTCTCTCTCTGTCTGTGTCCTTCCTGTCTCTCTCTCTCTGTGTTACTCATGTCACTCTCTCTCTGTCTGTGTCCCTCCTGTCTCTCTCTGTCTGTGTCCCTCCTGTCTCTCTATCTGTGTCCCTCCTGTCTCTCTCTGTCTGTGTCCCTCCTGTCTCTTTATTTGTGTCCCTCCTGTCTCTCTCTGTCTGTGTCCCTCCTGTCTCTCTCTATCTGTATCCCTCCTGACTCTCTCTGTGTTACTCCTGTCACTCTCTCTCTCTCTGTCTGTGTCCCTTGTCTCTCTTTCCCTCCAGGCTGTCTCTTTCACCTCAGTCCCCAGCATGTCGGCCGGTCCCTCCCCAGGGAGGAGTTGAGAGCAGCAGGGGGGAGGTGTTGAGAGCAGCAGAGGGGAGGTGTTGAGAGCAGCAGGGGGGAGGTGTTGAGAGCAGCCGGGGGAGGAGTTGAGAGCAGCCGGGGGAGGATTTAAGACCGGCAGGGGGAGGAGTTAAGAACGGTGGGGGAGGGGTTAAGAGTGACAGGGGAGGAGTTAAGAGTGGCGGGGGAGGAGTTAAGAGCGGCGAGCGGGCAGGAGGAGTTGTGAGTTGTGCGAGCCCGCAAGCGTGAGCAACGGCTCGAGCGGGCTCGTATGCTCACAACTATATATGTGATATTAAGTATATATTAAATAACATACATGAATACAAATAAAGTATAAACTGCACTATATGATATATTAATATTATTAACTTAAACAACTTTCTGTTTTTCTGCAAGTATGGAATATTTTACTTTTTAAACACTTACATTCCTTCTAACAGAAGCACAAATGTTATATTCCACAATACTTTTATATGCAGGATTTAAATTGTACATGTTTTTTCCCTTTGTAAATAAAGTTTTTTTTGCTTTTATACTCATTATTTGCTGCCTTTATTCAGTACAGTAAAATCCTTCTGCTTGATTAATGTCTTGGTTATCTTTGTATGCTTTTTTCTTTTCAAAAGCACTTATGTGTCTACCCACAGGGGAACTATGCTTTTAATTGGTTAAATTAACCGCAAACTTGTCACAATACTGTAATTTTTATGTTCTTTTCAGTAGCAGAAAATGAAACCCATTCTTAAATCTTTTGAATTGTGATCATCAGTATTCCATTCCCATTATGAAGAGAACACAAAATTGTCTCATTACCTAATATTTTAGGCTTTTCTTTTGGGCAGAAAAAGTAATAGTGTAATGTCAAAGCTATAATAGAAATGACTGAATAATGTCTTCTTTTTATTTCACAATTATGAGGCACTAGGAGTTGATTAGTGTGCAATTATGTAGAACAGTAAAACATATCATATTCTAGATTAAAATAATTATTCCTTTTTTGTTAAGTTAAAACATTTTATGTGTTATTTATTTTACAAGTCAGGAAATATGTGAAGTTCTGCAAACTAGCAAACTAGAATAAAAAGTTGCTTGTTTGATGAAGACATTTTTGCTTTGACAAAGATATTTATAAACTGCTTAATTTACAATGTTATAAGCTAAAACCAGTATTATATATAATTTACTACAAATAGGAATCCCACAGAACAGATGAATTTAAATTCTATGGGCCTCATTCTATTAACGGCCGTAGGAGATGCGTGGCCGCAAGGACCGGCCGCAGGCTATTTGGCTATTCTATTCCCTTGCGGCCAAGGGCTCCGGCAGGCTTGCGGCAGGAAAGCCTTTGATCTTACACGGCTGCAAGAGTTTCGGCCGCAAGAAAGCCACGGTTGCTATTCAAATGCTATGTAAACCCTCTGGTCATGGCCGTAATTATCTAAAACCGAGCCTCAGCTTACTTGCGCCAAAAAGGTCCCGCTAGCACCAATTAAGCACATAATAAAGCCATCCTGCACTTTGATGAGACGATAAAGTGATTGGAGGTGTTAGCATTCATAGCACAACATTCCCCTACACTACACTATTAGAGATGTCGCAAACAGTTCGCCCGCGGACTATTCAAAACGATTTTTTGCATGTTCGCGTTCGCAGCGGACGGCGAACACATGTACTTTTCGGTTTGCCCCTTATACTTTATCATTAAGGAAACTTTGACCCTGCACCTCACAGTCAGCAGACACATTCCAGCCAATCAGCAGCATACACTCCCTTCCAGAGCCTTCTATCTGAAGGACAGGCTAATATTCTGCTCTGTTTCACCAGTCATAGTTGGTGTACCATACATTGAAAAAAAACAACCCCTTTTTCCTTTAATCTAATTTCAGTTGCCTGCCTGTGTCAGGCTCACAGCTTATACTGTGCTCAGTTAAAAAAACAACACTTTTTTGACTGTAATAGATTGAATAGCAATTGCCTGCCTACAGGCGTGTGTGTGAAGCCTATTGCATCTACTCTGCCAACTTTTGCCAGTGTACAGTGACACTCATATTTGGTGGCACCTTAGATTGCACGTGCAGTGCCCCAAATTTAAAGTAGGAGGTCCGACCAAGCATCTTTTTCCATCTCCCTGTTCCAAAAATCCATGCCATATACACGTCCCCTGATAGGTGATGTAACAGGTATTACACTGATAGGAATGAGTAGTACAACTTAATACACCACTCCTATCTGGTGGAATAGTACTACTTAACAGTACACACCTTATAATAACGCAGACAGAGGCAACGCAGAGAGAGGAGTCTGAAAAAGAGGAGTCAGAGGAGGAAGGTGGCTTTGAGGAGGTGGAAGACCAAACACAGCAGGCGTCCCAGGGGGCTTGTTGTCACCTTTCGGAGACCCTTGGTGGCTGGGTGGAGGAAGAGACCTTCAATGACATCAGTGAGGGCAAGGAACGGGACATGGCTAGCTTGGTATCCAACCTTGTGCAAATTGGGAGTTTGCGGTTGTGCAAAGGGACTGTTTGTGGTTGTTTGCGGTGCATTAAACGGAGGAGATTGGTTTGTTACTGTGAAGCGGGTGTAACCCTTACACTCCCTGATCGATACAACATCATACCTGATGTTTTAAAGCATGTTATTCCAAACAATTTAGGAATGTTAGGTGATTTATGCCCTGTATGGCTTAAAACCAGACTCTGCATCAACTATGTAATTTTCCTTGGGAGTTTTGCCATGGATCCCCCTCCGGAATGCCACAGTCCAGGTGTTAGTCCCCTTGAAACAACTTTCGCCAGAAAGAGTCCCTGTGAGTTTTGAAATTCGCCTGCCCCCTGAAGTCTATGGCGGTTCGCCGGGTTCGCCCGTTCGCGAACATTTGATGGAAGTTCGCGTCCGCTGTTCGCAAACCGGAAATTTGATGTTCGTGACATCACTAATTTTTATTTTAATTCATGTCAAATGTCCGTGGACAAAGTCCCAAGGGCTTGGAGCACCTCAGACCCGCAAAGGCTGCGGGATTAGCCTCCGTCAAGTCCGTAAATGGGTAAAATAGACCCACTGGTCGTAAAGGGCTTACTTACAAGTCGTAGCATAGAAAAGCCATCCTGGACTTTTATTAAAAGTGAAAGTGATGTTTGGTTTTAGAATTAATAGCTCAACATTCCCCTACTCTCAAATCCGCAAATAAAGATATTTAACTTCATGTTCAATCTTCAAGTTTTATCTATCATGCAAGCCCACACGGGTTTGAATAACGAGCTACGGGCTTGAATAAACGAGCTACGAGCTTGATCATTGAAGTCCGTGGGACATGGACGGATTTTAAAATCAAAGTACAATTTGGCGATGTGCAAGCTTGAGAATGTTTTGCTATTAATCCTCATGCCCCCCCATTATGATCCCCATCATTTACAGTTCTTTGCAGTGCTGGATTGAATATATATTGACTTCTACAATGCTTTGTTTGCGGCCCTCAATCTCCGAACCCGTACGGGTTTTAACAAGGACGAGCCCGCGGGACTTCGGGATGGAAAATAAACTGTAAATGATATATCGGATTTGGGCGATGTGCAAGCTTGAGAGAGTGTTGCTATTAATCCTCATCTCCCCCATTATGACGCCTAGCATTTACGGAGCTTTACAGTGCCATCTTGAATTTATATTTGCATTTACAGTTTTCTGACTTTGCGGACGGAAAACAAGATTTACGGGCGCAGGAAAAACGCTTCCGGCCGTTTGCATGATGTGCGGCCGACCGTAAGAAGTATATCCTTGCGGCGCCGTCCATTTGAATAGCAGGGTAGCAGTAGCTCTACACAGGGCCGGAAGATGGCCGCAAGGAATCGCAGCTTTGCGGCCATTTTACGGCCGTTAATAGAATGAGGCCCTATGTCCCTATATCCTGCAGATATAGCAATATAATTTAAAAGAACAGACTCTCAAAATAAGAAAATATTATGAATTACTTATTAATATATTTTATTATGTTAATTGTTAATTGTTAGTATGTTAATTGTTTTAAATGCATTACCTGGAAGTGCTAATATATATTATATATTTCTGTATCAAATTATATAAAAGGACCACTGTAGTTTGGAAAAATGGTCATATATTTTTTTAAATTATGTAACAAGCTTGCAAAACTAGCAGTTTTGTCATGTACATAATTTTTTTAGGAAAATATAAAACATTTATTGGTAAAATATCTTCATTTTACTAAACTCAATGGGCCCTATTAAATTGTTAAAATCGCAATTGCCAAAGCCCATAATGTAGCCCGCAAAAGTTACTGATATTTAATTGGCCTCCTTCAGCTACCAGCAATCTATTTGCAAGCTGCAGACTGAAAATTCCCATGTGTTATAAAAAACGGCACTCCGACCCATCTAAGCCTTTGAGCTTTCAAGCCAATAAATGTTACAATCACTAAAATCGTAAATTGAGATTAAGTTGCAATCATTCCACAAGTCCGCAATTGCCTTCAAACCATGAATGGCAAATGTAGCAAAAAATTGTACGAGTATGAGAGAGGACTCTCAAGTGGGTTAAATACCTGTTCGTAACACTACAAAAGCAACTAAAAACACAATGCTGAACTTTAAAACACGGGGAAAGCGCTGAAAGACATTAGAATTAATTGCATAGTCTCAAGCTCACAAATCTACAAAAACATTTTTTTTTTACATATAATTTCTGTGTTATATCATTCTTGAGAATCAAGGAGTTAATACATATCAGGCCATCTCCATGTAATATAATATTTTGGCCATTCATTTTTAACGATTTTTACATTGCTGGATTGTGAGCCCAATCGCATATTGGATACCTAAACACTAATTGATTGATGTTTAAACACCATGTTTTACTTATGTAATGATGACGGTCTCATTTACTATTGGCTCTTTCTAAATTGTAACTTATGAGCTTGCTTAATTGATCATGATCATGCCCTGAAAAGCTTTGTACAGGTTCATGGTTTATGGTTTTAGATTTCGTCCCTGTATATGCAGGCTTGTTCATTTAAATCAATCTGTAGCTGTTCAACTTTTGGGAATTAAATGAGGCTCCATGTATTCCTGAATGTTTCCATGTTTGTATCTTCCCACTTGCTGCTGGTTTTAATCTAAAGGGTATTGTTCTGCAAATTTGAATAATTTACCTTGGAATGAAAGGAAAATGGAGTTGAGAGTGGGATCTATTGACTCATTGGCATATAACATCTTCCCCCTCACCTGCAATTGATCAGTAGAAGGCTGCTTGTTAGTATACTTGCAAGCTCTACTTGCTGTGCTTTTTTACCGCTCAAACATTCCTTGAAACAAAGTATTATAGTCATTACAGCTTCTGAGCACTAGAAGAATCCAATTAATTACACTTTCTCTAAAAATGCTTTTATGCCAATTGCTTACACAGCGACTGATGTTGTTAGTTGCATACTTTCCAAACATGTGAAC
Source organism: Discoglossus pictus (assembly GCA_027410445.1). NCBI lineage: Eukaryota > Metazoa > Chordata > Amphibia > Anura > Alytidae > Discoglossus > Discoglossus pictus. The sequence goes on along the minus strand of CM050163.1, from coordinate 156,621,980 downwards.
GTTTTCCTTAATTGGAAATCCATTAAGAAAGTGGTTAAATCTTACTTACTGCCATTCTCTGTATTCCAGATGAAAGTATTCCTTTTACATTCAATTGCATGTGTTTACACCAACAACCTACAGTAGGTTGAATAGTCAAAAAGAGAAAGTAAAATTTGCACTCACACTATTAAGCATAAGTAAAGGGAAACCAAGTAGTATACAGATGGGCCCAGCCTATGCTAATATATACTTGGGGTACTGGGACCAACATACATTTTTTTTCTCACATTCTGCAACAATTTACTAGTTATGTAATGTTGTGGTTTACATATAAGTTTAAAATGATTTGCTGATTTTGTTGGATGGATTGGTCCCTTCATGAGGAATTTGTTGCTGAACAAACTGATATTTATTGACTTCTAAGATAAACAATAGATTATCTGTCAATTTCCTAGTGACAATTCTCAGTGATGGTTTTGTCAATGTAAAAAAATATATATATATAAAAAAAAAAAAATAGACAGGATTGGAGCCCCACAAGAGGAGAGTCCTGGTGCATTGCCCCACATGCATTGGAGGTAGCTCCGCCCATGCACACAGACACAAAGACACAGATACACATAGACACACCAAGATACACAAGACACAGACATACACATAGATTTACAGAGACACACACAGGTACACACAAACAAACATAGAGTTACATACAGACCCAGAGGTACACACACTTAAACACATATACACATAACAACGCAATCAGATACACAGCTACACACACAGAGAGGTACACACACAGCCAAACAGAGGTACAGGCTTACACACACAGAGGCACACAGACCAACACAGAGGTACAGGCACATACACACACAGACACAAACAGGAGTACAGGCAAACACACATAGAGGTACACAGGGGTACAGGCATTTACACACACACACTCAAAGTGGCACACAGATACATACAGAGGCACACGCATACACACGCAAACACAGAGGCACACACACATACAGAAGTGCATGCATACACAATAACAAATAGAGGCACACAGACACACACAGAGGTACAGGCATACAAACAGACACACACAGATGCACAGAGACACACATAGAGATACATGCATAAACACATAGAGGTACATAGACACACACACACATAGAGGTGCACAGACACACACAGAGATATAGGCATACACACACACAGTGGTACAGGCACATACACAGAGGCACACAGACAAACACTCAGGTACAGGCATACACATGGAGGCACACAGACAAACAGAGGTACAGTCATACACACACACACACACACACACAGGTGCAGGCATACACACACAGAGAGGCACACAGACACACATGGATGTACAGGCATACACACACATAGAGGCACAGAGACACACACAGGTACAGGCATACACACACACTGTGACCAGTTGCCCCCTAGAGGATGGTGCCAGGTACAGAGAGTGAAGAGTTCTTGACAAGAGTTAAACTCCTGGAGGACTCTTAATTGGCCCCGGTGCAACAGCACTTTAAAGCTTGGAAAGGAGAGATAGGAAGGGCTGATTAGGCTCTGGCCTAAGTGCTGTGAGCAGTTTGTGGATCTGCAGTCTGTATGTTGAAAGACAACCTGGGAGGAGAAAGATCAGGACCTGGCTGGACTTGCAGTGGGGGTGCAAGAGCAGCACGGTAATCTTCCATTGTAGGATTATAGTTACATAGTATTTGAGGCTGAAAAAAGACTGTTAGTACATCAAGTTCAACCTTTTTAGATCTCTTCTGATCCTTATAATATGTGGACTATTTGTTAATCATTGTTAATTGATCCAGAGGAAGACAAACAAAAAAAAAAAACAATTGAAACTTTACCAATTGTCTTATAAGGGAAAAAAAGCGAAATTCCTTCCTGACCCCAAAGACTAGCGATCAAATTTCTCATTGGATCAATATTCCTTCACTAGTTATCTAGGATAACCTTGAATACCCTCTTTATTCAAAAATATATCTAACCCGTTTTTAAAGTTGTCTATCAAAATCACAGTTTAAGCACCCTAACTGTGAAGAACCCTTTTCTTTCTTTAAGGTGAAATCCTTTTTCATCTAACCTCAAGGGATGTCCTCTTGTCAGTTGGAAATCTCTTGGTACAAAAAGTTCACTTAACAAAGCCTTATATTGACCCTGGATGTATTTAAATAAGGTAATCATATCCCCTTGTAGACGCTTTATTTCTAGGGAAAATAAGTTTAATTTGGTTTGTCTTTCTTCATAACTTATCCCTCCATTCCCCTTTTTAGTTTTGTTGCCCTTCTCTGTACTTTTTCCAGCTTTAAAATATCCTTTTTATGAAGTGTTGCTGAAAATGGTACTCTATATTCCAAATGAGGGCGTACTAGGCATTTGTACAGTGACAGAATGATATTTGCTTCCCTTGCTTTGATACCCTTCTTAATACATATTTTATTTGCCTTTGCAGCTGCTGCTTAGCATTGAGCACTGCTACCTGGGTGGTTGTCCACAAGTACTCCCAAATCCCTTCCAATATCACATACCCCTAGATTTGCTCCTTTAAGAATATAAATTGCATGTTTATTTTTCCTTCCCAAATGCATTACCTTACATTTATTTGTATTAAATCTCATCTGTCATTTAGCCGCCTATTTCTCTACTTTATGCAAATCCCTTTGTAGTGAGACTACATCATTATCTGATTGAATTACCTTGCACAACTTAGTGTCATCAGCAAAAATAGAGACATTACTTTCGAGTCCTACTTCTACGTCATTAATAAATATATTAACATGAAGAGGACCTAATACTGAACCTTGAGGAACCCCACTTACCACATTAGTCCAATTGTAGTATGTTTCATTTACAACAACCCTTTGCTTCCTGTCTTTTAGCCAGCTCTCAATCCATGAGAAGATATTTACTGCAACTCCTGTATCTCTTAGTTTGCTCAAAAGTCTCCAATGTGGCACTGTATCAAAAGCCTTTGCAAAATCCAAAAAGACTACATCCATTGAGTTGCCCTGATCCAAGTTCCTACTAACCTCCTCATAGAAACTAATTAGATTGATCTGACATGACCTATCCTTTATAAATCCGTGTTGACTGCTACTTCTAATCTTGTTCAACTAGACATATTCTTCTATACTGTCCCTTATTAACCCTTCTAAAAGCTTCCCAACTACAGATGTGGGGCTCACTGGTCTATAATTCCCTGGATTTGCTCTTGCTCCCTTCTTAAATATATTTATCACCTCTGCGTTTCTCTAGTCATCTGGTAGCGACCCTGTGGTGAGGGAGTCTTGAAAAATTAGATATAATGGTTTGGCTATTACAGAACTCAGTTCCCTCAGTACCCTTGGATGTATTCCATCAGGACCTGGGGCTTTATTAACATTTATTTTCTCCAATCACTTTTAGATTTCTTTATGAGTTAACCAATTATTTAGTAATGATAGTGTAGCCTAATTTTGTTGCAGTGTCATAACCACTGGTACCTCCCTTGTGTATACCAAAGAAAATAACCTATTTAGCTCATCTGCCTTTTCCTGGTCACCAATTATCAGTCAGCCTGTGTCACATTGTAATATTCCTATAGCTTTCCTTCCTTCCCATTAATATATTTAAAAACATTTTTAGGGTTAGTCTTACTTTCCTTTGCAACTGACTTTTCATTTTCAATTTTAGACAGTTTAATAGACCTTTTGCAAGCTTTGATGATTTCCTTATAGTCACATAAAGCTGTCTCTGTTCCCTCCTTCTTGTATAATTTAAATTCATGTTTTTTTCCTTATTATGATCCTTAAGTCATTGTTAAGCCACATGGGATGTGATTTACTCCTATTTATTTTATTTCCACATGGTACATGCCGATGTGTATGTATATTTATTAAGGATTTGAATGTTGTCCATTTATTTTCAGTATTTTTCCCTGTAAGTTCTTTATCCCAGCCTATATTTTGTATTGCTGCCCTTAGCCCATTAAAGTTAGCCCTTTTAAAATTTAGAGTCTTTGTTGGCCCCTTACAACTCTGTTTTTTGTATTCAATCTCAAATGAGACTGTGTTGTGATCACTGTTCACCAAGGGTTCCCCTATTTTAACATTTGATATTATATCAATATTACTTGTGATGACTAAATCCAAGATGGCCCCATTTCTAGTAGGTTCTTGTATTACCGGGGCCAGATAATGATCCCTGAATGTCTTCAAGAACCTGCTCCCTTTAGCTGAACTGCTGGTCTCATGTATCCAGTATATTTCAGGGTAATTAAAGGCTCCCATTATTGGAACTTGCCCATGCTTAGCTCCATTTCCAATCTGTAACAATAATTGCAGTTCCTCACTTTCAATTATATTTGGGGGTTTATAGCATACTCCCACCAATATGCATTTAGAATTAGCTCCAACACTATTTAACTCTACATACAAAGATTCAATGTTGCCACTAGTTCCACTATAAATATCTTCTCTGACTACAGGTTTAAAACCAGGCTTAACATACAGACAAATCCCTCCTCCTCTTCTACCATTACCCCTATCTTTCCTAAATAAGTTATGACCATCCAAAGTAACTGTCCAGTCATGAGATTCATCTCACCATGTTTCAGTAATGCCTATTAAGTCCCAATTTATTTTTACGGCTAATAATTCTAGCATGCCCATTTTCCCAGGCAAACTTCTTGCATTAGCAAGCATACACTTTATGCTGCTATGGCTCTGCAGTTGTTAAGTGTTTGCCACTGTATTTGAGTCACCTAGTAAAACCTCCCTACTGTCTACTGTAACCCTCCCCCTTCTCCTCCCCCATGGGTAGATAACTCATCCCTTTCCCCTCTACCCTTTCTATCCCAATACTTCTATACTGTATAGCCCCTCCTCCCCAACTACTAGTTTAAAAACGTCCCCGTCCTTTCTACCATCCTATCCCCTAGCACAAAAGCCCCCTTATCATTAAGGGGCAAACCATCACTGCTATAGAGATTGTACCCAAGTGAGAAGTCATCCCAGTGCTCTAAAAAAAAAAACTCTCTGCACTGCACCACTTTTTTAGCCATGCGTTAACCACCCTAAGCTCCTTCTGTCTCCCTGGGCTATAATGTGGCACTGGTAGTATGTCAGAAAATACTACCTTGGAGGTACTAGCTTTAAGCTTGTTTCCTAGTTCTTTAAAATCATTCTTTAGAACACTCCATCTTCCACTTACTTTGTCATTGGTACCAATATGTACTAGGACCACTGGTTCATTTCCAGCCTCTCCCAAAAATTTATCCACCCGATCCACAACATGCCGAACCCAAGCACCTTGTAGACAGCAAACTGTTCGATTGCTGGGATCTGGGAGACAAATCACCCTGTCTACCTTCCTAATAATAGAGTCACCCATTCACCAAAACCTTTCTCTTGCTCTGACTATGCTGTTCTCCCACTCCTCCAGTAGAACTCTTCTCCCTGCTGTTAGAGGGAACAGCTCTATCTGGTATTCGCATTACTGAATGGACATCCCCAACAGTTTCACTCAATCTGGCAAATCTGCTGGTGTTTGCCAACTCAGAACTGGCCTGCCTCCTCCTGTTCTCCCCTTGTATTTGTAACCCAGCTACCTCCCTGGACATCCTCACTAGCAGCATCTTCGACCTTCAAGCTAGGCCCAGCTAAACTGTGCTCAGTGAGCACCAGCTCCATTTCCAGTGGAGCAATATCACAGTGCACAGGAAAGAAAACACTGCACTGATTTACAGAACTGATTCACAGAACACCACACAAATGCACACAGATAAACCTTTACACAGGCCAAACCACACTCACTCTCACCTTGACACCGATTACAGCCCACAGGACAGAAAACACTGCACTGATTTACAGAACTGTGTGACTGCAACAAACTTACAAAGGAAACTGTTTGCTGCAAGTGGAGAGGATTTGCAGAGGATCCATTGCAGCTGAGAAGCTGGGAGAGAGAGACTGGACTTAAGGGTACCACCCCTCTGTGTGAAAAGGTACTATTTTACCTGCAGGCCGAGAAGCGGTCTCAGGGCTAGTCAAGGTGATCCTGCAAATAAGCAAGCCAGTTTCTTTAGATGTTTCTTTCATGCTGAAAATAAGTTATTGTTTGTTTGGAAACATTTTATTAAAAGCAAAGATAAAAGTATATTAGGACTCAGTGGTTTATGTGGAGATCACAGTATCAACCAGTAGCCAAAGGCCGGCCCTGTCACAACACACAGGAATACACACATATATATATGTTTAAAATGGTTTGGATTGACAGAGTGATGGTGCATTATGTGGCCTCATTTGCATGTCCCGCCCAGTTTTCCAGATTGCAGTGCATATACTGTGTTTCTGAGAATTTTGAGCAGGAAATAAGTTTTTATCAACTTATTTTTAGACATTCAAGTGGAATCACTAATGTACTATTCCTTATTTGTACTACTGTACTTTGTATGGTGGAGGGCTTCTATCACTCTTAGCCCACCATATGTGAAATAATTGCTGTATATATATATATATATATATATATATATATATATATATATATATATATATATATATATATATATATATATATATATAGTAAATAAAAAGTACATCTGTGTTCACACTTGAATGTCTAAAGCAAGTTAAAAAACCTGCTTCAAGCTCAGAGTTCCGAGAAAAACAGTTATTACACTGCATTCTGGGAAGTTGAGCTGGGACACACAAATATGTCCACAAATATATATCACATATTATAATTGTCAAACTGCGAGTTGTCGTCACGCTTTGCGGCCGTCGCAAAGCGGGGGCCGCAGCTGACGACAGCTCGCAGTTTTAACAACTCCCCCTGCCACGGCTCCCTTTACCCCACTGATGCTCGCACCACATAAGCCCTGCAGCCTCTCATAAGTGGGACGCGCGCGCAGGACCGTGCGAGACGCGTGCGCGACCACGACCGTGCGTGCGCGTGCGCACGCTTACGCGAAGACGGGCACATGAGCGTGCGCGCTCGTCTAAAGCATTTAGACGCATTGAGGTGAGGGAGGAGTGGGGGAAGAGAGACACGGCAGGGGGAAGAGGGTAAGAGAGACACGTGGAGGAGAGGAGGGGAAGAGATACATGAGGGAGGGAGAGGAGGGGGAAAGAGATACACAGGGGACAGGGGAAGTCAGATACAGGGGAGGGGAAGAGACACTGGAGGGAGAGGATGGGAAGAGAGGCACAGGGGAAGGAGAGGAGGATGGGAAGAGAGACACAGGGGAGGGAGAGGAGGATGGGAAGAGAGACACAGGGGCGGGAGAGGAGGGGGGAAGAGAGACACTGAGAGAGAGAGGAGGGGGAAGAGAGACACGGAGAGAGAGGAGGGGGAAGAGAGACACTGGGAGAGAGAGGAGGGGGAGAGAGACACTGGGAGAGAGAGGAGGGGGAAGAGAGACACAGGGGAGGGAGAGGAGGGGGAAGAGAGACACCGGGGAGGTAGAGGAGGGGAAGAGAGACACAGGGGAGGGAGAGGAGGGGGAAGAGAGACACAGGGGAGGGAGAGGAGGGGGAAGAGAGACACAGGGGAGGGAGAGGAGGAGGAAGAGAGACACAGGGGAGGGAGAGGAGGAGGAAAAAAAGACACAGGGAATGAGGAAGAGAGGCACAGGGGAAGGAGAGGAGGATGGGAAGAGAGACACAGGGGAGGGATAGGAGGAGGAAGAGAGACACAGGGGAGGGAGAGGAGGAGGAAAAAAAGACACAGGGAATGAGGAAGAGAGGCACAGGGGAAGGAGAGGAGGATGGGAAGAGAGACAAAGGGGAGGGAGAGGAGAATGGGAAGAGAGACACAGGGGAGGGAGAGGAGGGGGAAGAGAGACACTGGGAGAGAGAGGAGGGGGAAGAGAGACACTGGGAGCGAGAGGAGGGGGAAGAGAATCACTGGGAGAGAGAGGAGGGGGAAGAGAAACACTGGGAGAGAGAGGAGGGGGAAGAGAGACACAGGGGAGGGAGAGGATAGGGAAGAGAGACACAGTGGAGGGAGAGGAGGGGGAAGAGAGACACGGGGGAGAGAGATGAGGGGGAAGAGAGACACAGGGGAGGGAGTGGAGGAGGAAAAAAGACACAGGGAATGAGGAAGCGAGGCACAGGGGAGGGAGAGGAGGGGGGAAGAGAGACACTGGGAGAGAGAGGAGGGGGAAGAGAGACATAGGTGAGGGAGAGGAGGGGAAAGAGAGACACGGGGCAGGGAGAGGAGGGGGATGAGAGACACAGGGGAGGGGGAAGAGAGACACAGGTGAGGGAGAGGAGGTGAGGAAGAGAAACGGGGGAGGGAGAGGAGGAATAGACACAAGGGTGGGACAGAATGGGGGAGGAGACAAAGCAGAGGGGGGAAAAGACAAGGGGCAGGGGGGAGAGACACAGGGGAGGGAGAGGAGGATGGGAAGAGAGACACAGGGGAGGGAGAGGAGGGGGGAAGAGAGACACTGGGAGAGAGAGGAGGGGGAAGAGAGACACTGGGAGCGAGAGGAGGGGGGAGAGAGACACTGGGAGAGAGAGGAGGGGGAAGAGAAACACTGGGAGAGAGAGGAGGGGGAAGAGAGACACAGGGGAGGGAGAGGATGGGGAAGAGAGACACAGTGGAGGGAGAGGAGGGGGGAGAGAGACACAGGGGAGAGAGAGGAGGGGGAAGAGAGACACAGGGGAGGGAGTGGAGGAGGAAAAAAGACACAGGGAATGAGGAAGATAGGCACAGGGGAGGGAGAGGAGGGGGGAAGAGAGACACTGGGAGAGAGAGGAGGGGGAAGAGAGACACGGGGCAGGGAGAGGAGGGGGATGAGAGACACAGGGGAGGGGGAAGAGAGACGCAGGTGAGGGAGAGGAGGTGAGGAAGAGAAACAGGGGAGGGAGAGGAGGAATAGACACAGGGGTGGGACAGAATGGGGGAGGAGACACAGCAGAGGGGGGAAAAGACAAAAGGGCAGGGGGGAGAGACACAGGGGAGGGAGGAGAGGATACAAGACACAGGGGAGGGAGACGGGGTGAAGAGACACGGGAGGGAGGGGGGAGAAAGACACAGGGAAAAGAGGGGGGGAAGACACAGGCAAGGGAGAAGGGAAAGACACAGGGGAGGGAGAGGGGAAAGACACAGGGGAGGGGGAAGGAGAAACAAGAGAGGGGGAAGAGACACAGGGGAGTGAGAGGGGGAACAGACACAGGGGAGGGAGAGAGGGGAAGGAGAAACAAGGGAGAGAGAGCAGGGGAGGGAGAGAAAGTAGAGGGCATGAGAGGCTAAAAATGAGCGCCAAAGCCACTCATTGCAAGGCCCGAAATGAGCGCTGAAGGAGCTCATCGCAAGGCCAGTAAAGTAGGGGGGGAAAGACTCGCAATGTGTGACAAACACCATTGCCAGGCTTCAATTTTTATTGCCGTCATTTTTGACGGGCAAGTCGCTAGTATCACATATAATAGTTGTCAAATTGCGAGTTGTCGTCACGCTTTGCGGCCCTAGAAAAGCGAGGACCGCAACTGACAACTCGCAGTTTGACAACTCCCCCTGCCCCACATCAGCCACCGCCAATACATTGCAGGGCTCGCAGGCTCCCCCCATACTCCCTGCTCCATGTTCCAGTGGCCGGGGGGGGTGGGAGGCGGAGGTTTGGTGGGGGCCAGGCACGCTTGCACACCAGAGGGGGCATGCACTGGAGGCCGGGCGCGCTCATGCACGCACTAGAAGGGGCACACGCTGACGCACGCACGAGCTGGGGCCCGGGCACGAGCGGGGGTGCACACGGGAGGCAGCTGCAGCATAAGGTGAGGGAGGAGTGGGTGAGAAACATAGGAGGGACAGCTGTGGGGAAGACAGACAAAGGGGAGGGAGAGGAAAGGTGGAAAGCGACACAGGGAAGGTTGAGGAGGGTATAAGAGAGACACAGGGGAGGGAGAGGAGGAGGAAAGAGAGAGATGAATGAGAGGAGGGAGAGGAGGGGGAAGAGAGACACGAGGGAGGTTAGGGGTTGAAGAGAGACATGAGGGAGAGTAGGGGGGAAGAGAGACATGAAGGAGAGTAGGGGGGAAGAGAGACACGAGGGAGAGTAGGGGGGGGAAGAGAGACACGAGGGAGAAGAGGGGGGAAGAGAGACACGAGGGAGAAGAGGGGGGAAGAGAGACACGAGGGAGAAGAGGGGGGAAGAGAGACACAGGCAAGGGAGGGGAGAAGAGAGACACAGGAGAGGGAGGGGAGAAGAGAGACACAAGGGAGGGGAGAGAGACACAGGGGATGGAGGGGAGAAGAGAGACACAGGGGGGAGAGACACAGGGGAGGGAGGAGGGGGAAGAGAGACACAGTGGAGGGAGGAGAGAGACACAGGAGGGAGAGGAGGGGGGACAGAGACACAGGGGAGGGAGAGGAGGAGGATGATACACAGGGGAGGGAGAGGTTGGGGGAAGAGATACAGAGGAGGGGGGATACAGGGGAGAGACACTGGGGAGAGGTGGGGGGAATAGACACGGGGGGGGAGAGACACAGGGGGAAGAGACACAGGGGAGGCGCTTATTGCGAGGCACGTGATGAGTGCCGGAGGCGCTCATCGCAAGGCCAGTAAAGTAGATGGGGGGGAGGCTCGCAATGTGAGCCAAATACCATTGCCATGCTTCAAATTATATTGCCGTCATTTTTGACGGGCAAGTCACTAGTATATATATATATATATATACACACACAAGCACACACACATAGATGTAATAGTTGTAATTTAGATTGCAATTTAACAAATGCTGTTCTTCTCCCTCTTCTACAGAAAAAAAATGTTAGGTAAATCATATTTGCTTCTCCTTGAGCTGTCAATTAAAAATACTCAAAACTAATTTAGTCAGGAATATTTGAAGGCTATCACACAATGAAATAATAAATTATCAGTTAATTATAAAAGTGATATACAGTATTCAATATAAAAAATTAGATTAACAAATATATCATAAATCACAAAAGTGTATGTATACAAAATAGTAGTGTTTGTACAATATATTATTACTAGCGACTTGCCCGTCAAAAATGAAGGCAATAACATTTTAAGACTGGCAATGCTGTTTGCCACACAATGCGAGGCCCTCTGACTTGCGGGCCTCACTCATCACGGTCCTCGCAATAAGTGTCTTCAGCACTCATTGCGAGCCTCTCCTCCATCATTGCAGGCCAACCCACCACTTTCATGCTTTGCACTGCTAACCTTCGGCGCTCATTGCGAACCTCCCCCCCTCTACTTTACGTGGCGTGCGATGAGTGCCTTTGGCGGTCATCGCAAGCCCTGAAATGAGCGCATTCGGTGCTCATTGCACGCCTCTCTCCCCTCTACTTTACATCCTCATCTCCAATAAGTGGCGTTAGACGAATGGGGCTTCTTGGTATTATACACCTTTATATCCAATAGATGGTGCTACAAAAACTATTTCCACTATTGTCATTTACCCTTACATCCAACAGATAGTGGTGTAAGAATGCAACATAATTCCACATCCAAATTATGGAGCTCGAATAAGTTATTGTTATAACACCTTAGTTCCAGTAGATGGCAGTGTAACGATTCAGTAATGTATTATTACTATTATTATTTTGTTATTATTTATTATTTTATTTATTATTAAATCCAATGTATCTAATGTATCCAGGCGTCTTTTTCCCACCGCCTTAACATTTGGGAGAGTCTGCAATGAGCACCTTTGGCTCTGATTGCAGCCTAACTCCTGTGAGCCTGGTGATGAGGGCCTGCGGCACTCACTGTGAGGCATGCAATGAGCGCCGCAGGTGCTCATTGCAGGCTAACTCCCTGCATCGCTCATCGCGAGTAGTCGGAAAATGTCAAGGTTGCCTACTCATCGCAGTGTAATTTAACATTAATGTGACGGACACTTTTACATATTTGACAACTATTATAGTTGACTAGCCACTTGCCCGTCAAAAATGACGGCAATAAAATTTAAAGCCTGGCAATGGTGTTTGCCACAAATTGCAAGCCTCTCCCCCTCTACTTAACTGGCCTTGTGATGAGCGCCTTTGGCGCTCATTGCGAGCCTCTCCCTCTCTACCTTTTCCCCCCTCTACTTGACGGTAGGCGCTCAATGAGAGCCACTCCCCCCTCTACTTTACTAAGCACCTTTGAAGCTCATCATGGGCCTCGCAATGAGCGCCAAAGGCGCTCATTGCGAGCCTCTCCCCTATGTGTCTCTTCCCCCCTCTCCACCAATGTATCTCTTCCCCCCTCCCCCTCCCATGTGTCCCCTTTCCCCTCTCTCCCTCCCGTGTCTCTTCAACCCCTCTCCCCCCTCCCTTGTGTCTCTTCCCTCCCTCCTGTTTCTTTTCCCTTCTCTTCCTCCCTGTGTCTCTTCCCCCATTTCCCTTTCCTGTGTCTCTTCCACCCCTCTCCCTACCCTGTCTCTTCCACCCCTCTCCCTTCCCTTGTCTCTTCTACCCCGCTTTCCCTCCCCTGTCACTTCCACTCCACTTTTCTCATCTCTCTGTCCCTCCTTCCTGTCAATCTTTCTCTCTGTCCCTCCTTCATGTTAATCTTTCTCTCTGTCCCTCCTTCCTGTCAATCTTTCTCTCTTTCCCTCCTTCTTGTCTCTCTCTCTATCCCTCCCTCCTGTCAATCTTTCTCTCTATCCCTCCCTCCTGTCAATCTTTCTCTCTATCCCTCCCTCCTGTCTGTCTCTCTATCCCTCCCTCCTGTCTGTCTCTCTGTCCCTTCTTCCTGTCAGTCTTTCTCTGTCCCTCCTTTCTGTCTGTCTATCTCTCTCATGTCTCTCTCTCTGTGTGTCTGTGTCCCTCCTGTCTCTCTCTGTGTCCCTCCTGTCTCTCTCTGTGTCCCTCCTATCTCTCTCTCTCTGTCCCTCCTCTCTCTCTCTCTCTGTCCCTCCTGTCTCTCTATCTCTGGATGTGTCCTTCCTGTCTCTCTATCTCTGTCTGTCTCTGTCACTCCTGTCTCTCTCTCATGTCTCTTCTCTCTGCCTGTGTCTCTCCTGTCTCTCTCTCTATGTGTCCCTCCTGTCTCTCTCTCTGTCTGTCTCTCCTGTCTCTCTCTCTGTGTCCCTCCTGTCTCTCTCTGTCTGTGTCTCTCCATCCGTGTCCCTCCTGTCTCTCTCTGTCCCTCCTGTCTCTCTATCTGTGTCCCTCCTGTCTCTCTCTGTCTGTGTCCCTCCTGTCTCTCTCTGTCTGTGTCCCTCCTGTCTCTCTCTGTCTGTGTCCCTCCTGTGTCTCTCTGTGTCCCTCCTGTCTCTCTTTGTGTCCCTCCTGTCTCTCTCTGTGTCCTTCCTGTCTCTCTCTGTCCCTCCTGTCTCTCTCTGTCTGTGTCCCTCCTGTCTCTCTCTGTGTCCCTCCTGTCTCTCTCTGCCTGTGTCCCTCCTATCTCTCTATCTGTGTCCCTCCATCTGTGTCCCTCCTGTCTCTCGCTGTCCCTCCTGTCTCTCTATCTGTGTCCCTCCTGTCTCTCTCTGTCTGTGTCCCTCCTGTCTCTCTCTATCTGTGTCCCTCCATCCGTGTCCTTCCTGTCTCTCTCTGTCCCTCCTGTCTCTCTCTGTCTGTGTCCCTCCTGTCTCTGTCCCTCCTGTCTCTCTCTGTCTGTGTCCCTCCTGTCTCTGTCTGTGTCCCTCCTGTCTCTCTCTCTGTCCCTCCTGTCTCTCTCTGTCTGTGTCCCTCCTGTCTCTCTATCCGTGTCCCTCTTGTCTCTCTCTGTCCCTCCAGTTTCTCTCTGTCTGTTTCCCTCCTGTCTCTCTCTGTCTGTGTTGCTCCTGTCTCTCTATCTGTGTCCCTCCTGTCTCTCTCTGTGCCCCTCCTGTCTCTCTCTGTCTGTGTCCCTCCTGTCTCTCTCTATCTGTGTCCCTCCATGCGTGTCCTTCCTGTCTCTCTCTTTTCCCTCCTGTCTCTCTCTGTCTGTGTCCCTCCTGTCTGTGTCCCGCCTGTCTCTCTCTGTCTGTGTCCCTCCTGTCTCTCTATCCGTGTCCCTCTTGTCTCTCTCTGTCCCTCCTGTTTCTCTCTGTCTGTGTCCCTCCTGTCTCTCTCTGTCTGTGTCCCTCCTGTCTCTCTATCGGTGTCCCTCTTGTCTCTCTCTGTCCCTCCTGTCTCTCTCTGTCTGTGTCCCTCCTGTCTCTCCCTGTGTCCCTACTGTCTACCTCTCTCTGTGTCCCTTCTGTCTCTCTCTCTGTCTGTGTCCCTCCTGTCTCACTATCTGTGTCCCTCCTGTCTCTCTCTATCTGTGTCCCTCCTGTCTCTCTCTATCTGTGTCCCTCCTGTCTCTCTCTATCTGTGTCCCTCCTGTCTCTCTCTATCTGTGTCCCTCCTGTCTCTCTCTATCTGTGTCCCCCCTGTGTCTCTCTCTCTGTCTGTGTCCCTCCTGTCTCTCTCTGTGTCCCTACTGTCTCCCTCTCTCTGTGTCCCTCCTGTCTCTCTATGTGTTTCTCCTGTCTCTCTCTCTCTCTATGTGTTTCTCCTGTCTCTCTCTCTCTATGTGTTTCTCCTGTCCCTCTCTCTCTGTGTCCCTCCTGCCTCTCTCTCTGTGTCCCTCCTGCCTCTCTCTCTGTGTCCCTCCTGCCTCTCTCTCTGTGTCCCTCCTGTCTCTCTCTCTATGTACCTCCTGTCTCTCTCTCTCTCTGTGTACCTCCTGTCTCTGTCTGTGTCCCTCCTGTCTCTCTATCAGTGTTCCTCCTGTGTCTCTGTCTGTGTCTCTTCATCCGTGTCCCTCCTGTCTCTCTATCTGTGTCCCTCCATCCGTGTCCTTCCTGTCTCTCTCTGTCCCTCCTGTCTCTCTATCTGTGTCCCTCTATCCGTATCCTTCCTGTCTCTCTCTGTCCCTCCTGTCTCTCTCTGTCTGTGTCCCTCCTGTCTCTCTCTGTGTCCCTCCTGTCTCTCTATATGTGTCCCTTCTTCCGTGTCCCTCCTGTCTCTCTCTGTCCCTCCTGTCTCTCTATCTGTGTCCCTCCTGTCTCTCTATCTGTGTCCCTCCTGTCTATCTGTCTGTGTCCCTCCTGTCTCTCTCTGTCTGTGTCCCTCCTGTCTCTCTCTGTCTGTGTCCCTCCTGTCTCTCTATCTGTGCCCCTCCTGTCTCTCTCTGTCTCCCTCCTGTCTCTCTCTATCTGTGCCCCTCCTGTCTCTCTCTGTCTCCCTCCTGTCTCTCTCTATCTGTGTCCCTCCTGTCTCTCTATCTGTGCCCCTCCTGTCTCTCTCTGTCTCCCTCCTGTCTCTCTCTATCTGTGTCCCTCCTGTCTCTCTATCTGTGCCCCTCCTGTCTCTCTCTGTCTCCCTCCTGTCTCTCTCTGTCTGTGTCCCTCCTGTCTCTCTATCCATGTCCCTCTTGTCTCTCTCTATCCCTCCTGTCTCTCTCTGTCTGTGTCCCTCCTGTCTCTCTATCCGTGTCCCTCTTGTCTCTCTCTGTCCCTCCTGTCTCTCTCTGTCTGTGTCCCTCCTGTCTCTCTCTGTCTGTGTCCCTCCTGTCTCTCTATCTGTGTCCCTCCTGTCTCTCTATCTGTGTCCCTCCTGTCTCTCTCTGTCTGTGTCCCTCCTGTCTCTCTCTATCTGTGTCCCTCCATCCGTGTCCTTCCTGTCTCTCTCTGTCCCTCCTGTCTCTCTCTGTCTGTGTCCCTCCTGTCTCTGTCCCTCCTGTCTCTCTCTGTCTGTGTCCCTCCTGTCTCTCTCTCTGTCCCTCCTGTCTCTCTCTGTCTGTGTCCCTCCTGTCTCTCTATCCATGTCCCTCTTGTCTCTCTCTGTCCCTCCAGTTTCTCTCTGTCTGTTTCCCTCCTGTCTCTCTCTGTCTGTGTTGCTCCTGTCTCTCTATCTGTGTCCCTCCTGTCTCTCTCTGTGCCCCTCCTGTCTCTCTCTGTCTGTGTCCCTCCTGTCTCTCTCTATCTGTGTCCCTCCATCCGTGTCCTTCCTGTCTCTCTCTTTTCCCTCCTGTCTCTCTCTGTCTGTGTCCCTCCTGTCTGTGTCCCGCCTGTCTCTCTCTGTCTGTGTCCCTCCTGTCTCTCTATCCGTGTCCCTCTTGTCTCTCTCTGTCCCTCCTGTTTCTCTCTGTCTGTGTCCCTCCTGTCTCTCTCTGTCTGTGTCCCTCCTGTCTCTCTATCGGTGTCCCTCTTGTCTCTCTCTGTCCCTCCTGTCTCTCTCTGTCTGTGTCCCTCCTGTCTCTCCCTGTGTCCCTACTGTCTACCTCTCTCTGTGTCCCTTCTGTCTCTCTCTCTGTCTGTGTCCCTCCTGTCTCACTATCTGTGTCCCTCCTGTCTCTCTCTATCTGTGTCCCTCCTGTCTCTTTCTATCTGTGTCCCTCCTGTCTCTCTCTATCTGTGTCCCTCCTGTCTCTCTCTATCTGTGTCCCTCCTGTCTCTCTCTATCTGTGTTCCTCCTGTCTCTCTCTATCTGTGTCCCCCCTGTGTCTCTCTCTCTGTCTGTGTCCCTCCTGTCTCTCTCTGTGTCCCTACTGTCTCCCTCTCTCTGTGTCCCTCCTTTCTCTCTATGTGTTTCTCCTGTCTCTCTCTCTCTATGTGTTTCTCCTGTCTCTCTCTCTCTATGTGTTTCTCCTGTCCCTCTCTCTCTGTGTCCCTCCTGCCTCTCTCTCTGTGTCCCTCCTGCCTCTCTCTCTGTGTCCCTCCTGCCTCTCTCTCTGTGTCCCTCCTGTCTCTCTCTCTATGTACCTCCTGTCTCTCTCTCTCTCTGTGTACCTCCTGTCTCTGTCTGTGTCCCTCCTGTCTCTCTATCAGTGTTCCTCCTGTGTCTCTGTCTGTGTCTCTTCATCCGTGTCCCTCCTGTCTCTCTATCTGTGTCCCTCCATCCGTGTCCTTCCTGTCTCTCTCTGTCCCTCCTGTCTCTCTATCTGTGTCCCTCTATCCGTATCCTTCCTGTCTCTCTCTGTCCCTCCTGTCTCTCTCTGTCTGTGTCCCTCCTGTCTCTCTCTGTGTCCCTCCTGTCTCTCTATATGTGTCCCTTCTTCCGTGTCCCTCCTGTCTCTCTCTGTCCCTCCTGTCTCTCTATCTGTGTCCCTCCTGTCTCTCTATCTGTGTCCCTCCTGTCTCTCTGTCTGTGTCCCTCCTGTCTCTCTCTGTCTGTGTCCCTCCTGTCTCTCTCTGTCTGTGTCCATCCTGTCTCTCTCTGTCTGTGTCCCTCCTGTCTCTCTCTGTCTGTGTCCCTCCTGTCTCTCTCTGTCTGTGTCCCTCCTGTCTCTCTTTCTGTGTCCCTCCTGTCTCTCTCTGTCTGTGTCCCTCCTGTCTCTCTGTCTGTGTCCCTCCTGTCTCTCTATCTGTGTCCCTCCTGTCTCTCTATCTGTGTCCCTCCTGTCTCTCTGTCTGTGTCCCTCCTGTCTCTCTCTGTCTCCCTCCTGTCTCTCTCTGTCTGTGTCCCTCCTGTCTCTCTATCCATGTCCCTCTTGTCTCTCTCTATCCCTCCTGTCTCTCTCTGTCTGTGTCCCTCCTGTCTCTCTATCCGTGTCCCTCTTGTCTCTCTCTGTCCCTCCTGTCTCTCTCTGTCTGTGTCCCTCCTGTCTCTCTCTGTCTGTGTCCCTCCTGTCTCTCTATCTGTGTCCCTCCTGTCTCTCTATCTGTGTCCCTCCTTTCTCTCTATCTGTGTCCCTCCTGTCTCTCTCTATCTGTGTCCCTCCTGTCTCTCTCTGTGTCCCTTCTGTCTCATTCTCTGTCTGTGTCCCTCCTGTCTCCCTCTGTCTGTGTCCCTCCTGTCTCTCTATCTGTGTCCCTCCTGTCACTCTCTATCTGTGTCCCTCCTGTCTCTATCTATCTGTGTCCCTCCTGTCTCTCTCTATCTGCGTCCCTCCTGTCTCTCTCTGTGTCCCTTCTGTCTCTTTCTCTGTCTGTGTCCCTCCTGTCTCCCTCTGTCTGTGTCCCTCCTGTCTCTCTATCTGTGTCCCTCCTGTCACTCTCTAACTGTGTCCCTCCTGTCTCTATCTATCTGTGTCCCTCCTGTCTCTCTCTATCTGCGTCCCTCCTGTGTCTCTCTCTCTGTCTGTGTCCCTCCTGTCTCTCTCTCTCTGTCTGTGTCCCTCCTGTCTCTCTCTGTGTCCCTCCTGTCTCGCTCTCTCTGTGTCCCTCCTGTCTCGCTCTCTCTGTGTCCCTCCTGTCTCGCTCTCTCTGTGTCCCTCCTGTCTCTCTCGGTCTGTGTCCCTCCTGTCTCTCTCGGTCTGTGTCCCTCCTGTCTCTCTCGGTCTGTGTCCCTCCTGTCTCTCTTTGTCTGTGTCCCTCCTCTCTGTCTGTGTCTCTCTCTATTTGTGTCCCTCCTGTCTCTCTCTGTGTTACTCCTGTCACTCTCTCTCTGTCTGTGTCCCTCCTGTCTCTCTCTATCTGTGTCCCTCCTGTCTCTATCTGTGTCCCTCCTGACTCTCTCTGTGTTACTCCTGTCACTCTCTCTCTCTGTCTGTGTCCCTCCTGTCTCTCTCTATCTGTGTCCCTCCTGTCTCTCCCTGTCTGTGTCCCTCCTGTCTGTCTCTCTCTGTCTGTGTCCCTCCTGTCTCTCTCTATCTGTGTCCCTCCTGTCTCTCTCTATCTGTATCCCTCCTGACTCTCTCTGTGTTACTACTGTCTCTCTCTCTCTCTGTCTGTGTCCCTCCTGTCTCTCTCTATCTGTGTCCCTCCTGTCTCTCTCTACCTGTATCCCTCCTAACTCTCTCTGTGTTACTCCTGTCACTCTCTCTCTCTGTGTCTGTGTCCCTTCTGACTCTCCCTGTCTGTGTCCCTCCTGACTCTCCCTGTCTGTGTCCCTCCTGTCTCTCTTGTCTCTCTTTCCCTCCAGGCTGTCTCTTTCACCTCAGTCCCCAGCATGTCTGCCGGTCCCTCCTCAGGGAGGAGTTGAGAGCAGCCGGGGGAGGTGTTGAAAGCAGCAGTGGGGAGGTGTTGAGAGCAGCCGGGGGAGGAGTTGAGAGCAGCCGGGGGAGGATTTAAGACTGGCAGTGGAGGAGTTAAGAGTGGTGTGGGAGGAGTTAAGAGTGGAGTGGGAGGAGTTAAGAGTGGCAGGGGAGGAGTTAAGAGTGGCGGGGGAGGAGTTAAGAGCGGCGAGCGGGCAGGAGGAGTTGTGAGTTGTGCGAGCCCGCAAGCGTGAGCAACGGCTCGAGCGGGCTCGTATGCTCACAACTATATATGTGATGTGTCAATAAACATATTCATCATATACATTTAAAATTATCTTTGTAGAAATATCCTATCTATACAAAACACTGGTGTAGCGGTACTGGAGCCCTCAACCGGCTCCCTAAAAAAATGTAAGATTAGTATCTACTCTCATCACTATCGAAATCCTCTTATATAGTTACCAAGTCAAATCCCTATACTGGTTCTAATGTGGTGGTATGGGGGATACCCCTAAACTACATTAAGAGCTAGCACTGTCAAAACTACTCTCCCCTCCTGTTCTAATAGTTCTAATTAAAATAATTAACACTTGTATCGGGATAAAGAACATATCACAAGCTGATGCAGTAACTTTCCTTGTGGATACTTTGTGACACAGGCAAGCTTGAGATAACATTGAACAAATTATTAATATCTACCACATGATTCATAACCAAAAACTCTGGCTTTTGTTTTGGCCTTAGATATTGAAAAGACGTTTGACTCTTTAGAATGGCCTTTTTTATTTGAAATATTACAACATTTTTTAATAAAGCAAAATTTGTAAACATGATACAGACATATTATCGATCACCTAAAGGTAATTTAAAGCTTCCAGGCCTTAAATGGAGTAATCTTTTATCAAAAATCCTTTTTTCCTTACAAAAATGTTTAATGAATGTACAAATTGTTGTAATTTAAAACATGTATTCTCTTCTAATAAAACTTGAAAGTGGAAAAATAAATCTCTTTGAGTTGGTGGCAGAGTACCAACTTGAGAGAAGTTAGTTCACAGGCATTTTGAAAGGAAGACCAATAATTGGAATGAGATTCCCATTGTAGGAATGTATCAATATGGACATTGTAAATTATATATATTTATGCATCTGTATATTACCTCATCCTCCCCTGCTCTTTTTAACTTCACTCTTTCACTCCTGTCAACATGCTATCTCATATACTGTATCCCCACAGCTCTAAAGCATGGATACCTTCCTATTCTCTATTAATAAATGGAAACCTCCCAACTTCACAGATTTTCTATCCTGGAAAACTTTACACCTGTCTTGCTACAACTGAATTGTCTTTACTTCCTCCCTCTCTTTATTGTCAATTCAAATACCTAACTGCTATTATCACCTGGTTTTCTGCCTCTCCCAAGTTCGCAAGTTTTCAATCTTGAAAGGTGCTTTGGGTAAAAGCACCATATATTTAAGATTTTAAGCTCAAAGACAGGGTCCTTAATTTTGTCATATGTTAATATTGTGTTTTTATTTGTCAGAATATATTGGACCATTATAGAGAAGGCATAATAATAATAATAATAATAATAATAATAATAATAATAATGTAAAATTAATACAGGCTCAGATATAAAGATGACAATTATTAATCACTTGCTTTCTTGATATCAGCATGTATCCACTGTAAAGTCACACCCTGAAGTCATACTGTATTACAACTAATTTAAAAGAGAGCTGTACAAAAATACACAATGAAGGAGCTGTAGAGGTATAAGCAGGAGCTGAAAAGATAATGTGTGCCCTGGATACAGTCTTGGAGGCAGGTTGAGGCCAAACTCGAGTAAGGGAATATTATTTATGTGATAGTTGTACCATAAAACACACTCTACACAAAAAAATATGATCCTAACAATGGAAAGTGAAACAAGAGCCCCCTAGGCTCAAATACACTGGTGGAAAGGGACCTTAGGGTTAATTGTTAACCAACCAGAGCTTTGGGAAAAACATCTCACAATATAGCAAATTAACAAGCGGTAACATCTTTCCCAAGGTTTTTATGGTCAATATAATACCCTTTTGATTCAACTGTCTAAAGTGTCATGGGGTTTGTGACACATAGCTACTCAAGTGAAGAACAAATGTCTACATTTTTCAGAATATAAAACAAAATCACTTAAAAAATATATCTTCTATATGAGAAGTTTATGAAAAATAGAAGAAGTTTGGACTGATTTACATGTGGTCCCCTGATGAGTGAGAGACTGATAGAGCCTCACAAATCACGCGTCGGGAGATTGTGACGTTATCAGTAAGCGCGATCACAGCGCAGAACACGCCAACATAGCGTGGAGCATGATAGATACAGCTCTATAGCTCCAGGTCCACTAGTGACCTAAAAGAAAGATAGGAAGCCAATTCCTTCACCACAAAGTCACAATATAGTAACAATAGAGTAATATACAAGAATAAGGAAATAGAAAAGGAAGAAAAATAAAAAGGGAGTAAAAGCATAATTAAAGCAAAAAAACGGAAGAAAAAGGAGGACACAACCTCCTTTTAAATAACAATAGATAGAAGCATTAATGAAACATACAGTTTAAGAAACAGCACAAAATCAGGAGTGTATACATTTAAAAAATAGCACAGCACTAGCACTATAAATGAATAAGGTAAAGTAGTGACTGTGACAGACTAAAAGTCAAGAGGTAAAAGGGTAATTCAACAATAAAAGAAGAAATTAGCACTAAGTCACAATAGCACAAGCACTTTAAGATAACAGTTTTGAATAACACAATTTGAATTATAATGTACTTTAAGTAACAGAATTACGAATTAACAAAAATAAACAGGATAAAAGATTAACACAAAAGAAACATAAAGGCACTTAAAGCATATACTCAAGTGAAGTGCTGTATGAATAAACAAAACTATAAACAGATAAAAGGATTATAAAACCTTATCTTAATTTTATGTAAGAATCTTAATCTTATGTAAATTAAAATCCAGGGTACCTGATAAGGATTTGATTAAGGAAAAATAACCAAAATACACAAATACAGTTGAATTGAAAAACAAAATCTTTTATCGACTTGAGCATAATAAAGTAATTAAATAAAAAAGCTGTGATCAAAGCAAAGAATATAATAACAACAAAAATAAAACTTAAATAAACCTTTAATAATTTGCTGGAAGTCAAAAAACCCAAAAGATTAAACACCTTGGCCCCCATTCAATTGCGATTTGGCCAATTGAATAGGGCTCTAAATAAGCACAGAGCATATTTTTTTTAAATAAGTTTTTAGTTAGTGAAAACCTTGCTTTTGGATAGATGCTTACTAACTAAAAACTTCTTTAAAAAAAATATGTTATCTTATTATTTAGAGCCCTATTCAATTGGCCGAATTGCAATTAAATGAGGGCCCTTGGGTTTAACATGAATTTTTTAATCGTTACATTTTTAACAACATTTTAAATGTATAAATAATGATTGAAATTTAAAATTAGTATGTGGCAATAATAATTAAAATAAAGGCTGCATAAAAGGTGCTTCTGTACAATCTTGGTTGGTTGTTCAAGGATTCCTAAATAGGATCCACAGGACAATTTTTTGGTACATAATTGTAAAATAGGTTTCAAGAGAGAAGTAGCCTGGGCCGCTTATGGATATAGAGAAAACAAAGGACAGTGATCTCCATCTGTATGTTGTGCGGATACAGTTGTGCTCAAAACTTCCCTGGCAGATATTGTTACATTTTGGCATTTATTTTGAAAATGTGACTGATCATGCAAAAAAAATTTTTTTATTGAAGGATAGTGATCATATGAAGCCGTTTATCATCACATAGTTGTTTGGCTCCTTTTTAAATCATAATGATAACAGAAATCACCCAAAGTTTACATAACCTTGAATGTTTGGCCTTGTTACAGACACACAAGGTGACACACACAGATTAAAATGGCAATTAAAGGTTAATGTCCCACACCTGTGGCTTTTTAAATTGCAATTATTGTCTGTGTATAAATAGTCAATGAGTTTGTTAGCTTTTATGTGGATGCACTGCGCAGGCTAGATACTGATTCATGGGGAGCAGAAAATAACTGCCAAAAGACAAGGTAATTGAACTTCATAAAGATGGAAAAGAATATAAAAAGATATCCAAAGCCTTGAAAATGCCAGTCACTATTGTTCAATCACTTATTAAGTGGAAAATTCGGGGATCTCTTGATACCAAGCCAAGACCAAGAAAGATTTCAGCCACAACTGCCAGAAGAATTGTTTGGAATACAAAGAAAATCCCACAGGTAACCTCAGGAGAAATACAGGCTGCTCTGGAAAAAGATTGGGTGATTGCTTCAAGGAGCACAATACGACACTTGAACAAAAATTTGCTGCATATTTGAAATGCCAGAAAGAAGCCTTTACTGCAACAATGCCACAAAAAAGCCCGGTTACAATATGCCTGACAACACCTTGACACACCTAACAACTTCTGGCACACTGGAGTTTGGAGTGACAAGACCAAAATAGAGCTTTATGGTCACAACCATAAGTGCTATATTTGGAGAGGGTTCAACAAAGCCTATAGTGAAAAGAAAAACATCCACACTGTGAAGCATGGTGGTGGCTCACTGATGTTTTGGGTGGGGTGTGAGCTCTAAAGGCACTGGGAATATTGTGAACATTGATGGCAAGATAAATGCAGCATGTTATCAAAAAATACTGGCAGACAATTTGCATTTTTGTGTACGAAGGCTGTGCATGGGACCCTCTTGGACTTTCCAGCATGACAATGACCCTAATCACAAGCCCAAGTTGACCCTAGAGTGGTTACAGCAAAAAAAGGTTCTGGAGTGGCCATCACAAGCTCCTGACCTTAATATCATTGAGACACTCTGGGGAGATCTCAAATGTGCGGTTCATGCAATGCGAATAAAGACTTTGCATGACCTGGAGGCATTTTGTCAAGACGCATGGGCAGCTATGCCACATGCAAGAATTAGGGGCCTCATAGACAACTATTACAAAAGACTGCATCCTGTCGTGGATGCTAAAGGTGGCAATACACAGTATTAAGGGTATGCAAACTTTTGATCAGGGCCATTTTGGTGATTTCTGTTATCATTATGATTCAAAAAGGATCCAAAAACTATGTGATAATAAATGGCTTCATGATCACTATCCTTCGATAAAATACATTTTTTGTTTCATGATCATTCATATTTTCAAATAAATGCCAAACTTTCACAATTTCTTCCAGGGTATTCAAACTTTTGAGCACAACTGTATGTAGAGTTGTCAAAACTGCTGCTTTATCTGTAAAGGTAACTGCAGCCAGATGCATTAACAATTATGTAGGTTTTAAGGAGATAAACTAACAGTTGCACCAGAGATTGCAAGGATTATGTGGAATTATAGCTGTGGACAGTGAAAAAGGGAAAAAATGTAGTTATCTCTGTTGGATAATGAAAAAAGAATTCAGGATGAAATAGGATGAAATAATTAGTGACAATGAATAATCAACCAATGTGTCTACTGTTACAATCAGTATATGCAAGAGCTGTATTAACCCTCTCATTTATAGACCATACCAGTCAATTGTCTGAGATATTCTGATCGATACTTCTTCTTGTGAAACCTAGTAGTGTTTGAAATGGAGTACCAGAATAAGATTCAAAGTTGTGATATTCCTGTTAAAGTAATATTTCAAGAATGTAAAAGCTCAAATTGTTTTCTTTGGGCTGCACAATGCATTGAGAGAGGTGCAGATATAATTGTACAATTGCTGCAAATTAACTTACACAGCAAAGAATGAAAAATATTAAAAGAACTTTGAAACTCTGGAAATTAAATTCACATAAGATCTAGCAGATGCCTTGCCTGAGAAAAATGAAACCAGTGCTATGAAGTTAATAATCTGCTATACAATAGAGATGAAAGAGGATGCATGATGTAAAAGGCTTTCCTCATATGCTAAGGTGTCTTTCTTCAACTGCCACGTAAACACATATGGGAAAATGAAACCTACAATTTACAATGAGATATTTGATATAGATCAATGGCATCAATGAGTGATGCCAGACTCTATAAGGCCACAACAGTTGCCACACAACTGCCCCCTAATTTGCATTTTGGTCTCTTGAACATTCACTAAAATTTACAGTTCAGGATATAATTATTGATGCATGTGCATGAAAGCAGTTTGAGTCTATAAAAAAAACTTCCTACTATACAAGTTATCAACAAAAACAAATTCGCATATTTTAAAAAGCCATATTTGTGTTCATTCTGGTTATTCCATTATTGGCCACATAATGTAGTTTTAGGATTGCAGATCTATGGATTCTTTTGCTACCACATATTTATAAATTCAAATGGTTCCTTGCATATAGTAGCGATTTGTGGTATATTTATAATGACATATTTATAAAAGGAAGTAACTCATTGTATTGTGTACCTCCTCTGAACCTCTGGGCAGGATATGGACACAGCAGGGGTTGAATAGGGAGTGTTTCCCTCGAGACAGAGTGTCTGGGTGATGGCTAAAGGGTCTACTCCACATGGGGAACCATAGATCTGGAGTGGGAAAGCTTAGTTTCTCAGGTGTAGCGGGGCTGGTTAAGGGTGCCTTCTGAATGGTGAGGGAACAATGGTAAAGCACAGGGAATTTAGGGGACTCTTCTCAGGCAGAGATACATTTATTGAGTCAAGAGGGAGTCAGCTAAGGAGTTGAGGTGCCCCTGGGGTGTATCCACATTAGATTGAATGGAGAGTCACTAACAATGACTAAGGTCAAGTACTTAATTTCTTAACAAAGGATAAAAGGGGTATCACTTGCACAGCACGTGATACAACTTGATTAAGTATCTTGTTAAGCATACTTGATGACTTATAGCCTTATTAAATTGTGATTTGGCCAATTGAAAAGGGCTCTATATAAGCACATAGCCTATTTTTTTACAGAAGTTTTTAGTTAGTTTTTAGTTAGCAAGGTCTTCACTAACTAAAAACTTCTGTAAAAAATAGGCTATGTGCTTAAATAGAGCCCTATTCAATTGGCCGAATCCCAATTTAAGGCTGTTAATCGTCCCCAGAGGATCTCCCATTCAAGTCTATGGAGCCAAATTTAACTCTTAACATAAGTCGGAATCTGGTGGGGACCCTAGCCCGGCCCTAGGACTGGGAGCGAACTGAGTATCATGGTTGTCTACTGGAAGCATCTACTGGTTGCCCTTAAAGTGGTAATAGCCCCAAATATTTTTATCAGCCCAATGTAATAGCTATCCCCCAATCCACACTCTACACATAAAACAACTATTCTTAAAGTGAGAAATGTACCAAAGCCCACTAGGCTTAAATTACCTGGTGGACAGAGGTCTTCGGGGCCCAGGACATGTATAAACGGCATAGAGGAAAACATCAAACAATAAGTGACATAGCAAGTGACATAGTCTGACAAACTAATATATGAATATATCAGTTTTAATTAACATAACAAAATTGAAGGCTAGAAATGCTGTTTGCCACACAATGTCAGGCTCTCCCACTCTAAGTTGCAGGCCTTGTGATGAGCGCCTCTCCCACCATCTAATTCACAGGCCTTGTGATGAGCACCTTCTGCGCTCATCATGACCCTGTAATGAATGGCTTTGCTGCTTATTGTAGGCCTTGGCCAACCTTCCACTTTGAGGCCTCACAATGAGCACCTTCGGGGCTCATTCCGAGCCCTGCTTCCCCACCCTCTACTTTACAAGCCTCACGATGCTCATCCGAGCCCAGCAATGAGCGCCTCTCGCGCTGTCTACATTACAGGCCTTGCGATGAGGGCCCCACAATGAGCACTCATTGCAGACGTTGTCCAACCCGCCACTTTTGGTGCTCATTGCGACCCTCTCCCCACACTCTGGCCCATGTATCTGTCCCCCCCCTCTCCCTTCCATGTGTCCCCCTCTCTCCCTGCCCTGTGTTTTATTTTCCCTTATTTCACTCCCCTATGTCTCTTTTCTCCCCTACTCTCACCCCTGTGACTTTTTCCACTGTCTCCCCCTCTCCCTTCCGTGTGTCTTTCTCCTCTCTCTCCCTGATCAAGTCTTGCGTGCCTCACGATGAGTGCCGTTGGTTCTTTTTTTCAAAGTCTTGCAGGCTTCACAATGAGTGCCTTTGGCGCTCATTGCAGCTAAGTTGTGTTGGCCTTGTGATGATTGCCGTAGCCTTTGGTGCTCATTGCGCATGCGCAACCCATAATTTTTAACATGGCGTGACCGACAATTCGCAATTACCACAACTATATATATGACTAGAATATTGCCCGTCAAAAAATGACGGCAATGAAATTGTAAGTGAGCTAATGGTGTTTGGTGTATATAATGTGGCTGATTTAACGTCCCTGGTTTTCTATGTTGTTCGACGTTTTCGGAATATCCGTAGCTGTTTGGTGGTGTTTTGCGTGTTTCTGGTGGTGTTTTACGTGTTTAGGGACCGTTAGCCTCGTTTTCATTTTGTTCGGCGGGCATTTTTTCTCTCGCTTAGGTGATTTTCGGGTCTCTAAACTCCGAAATGTGTGCTTAAATGGAGGTGTAACTTCACTTGCAGAGGTCCTGGGTGCCCCCTCTTGCTGTGAGTAACCTTTTTATGTGTTTGTTGTTTGTATTTATTGTGTTTGTAATGTTTTTGGGGTCGCTCGGGTTGCGTCCTTGTTTTTTAATCTCGTAGTTGTCTTTCTGCAAATACGTAGGTGTTTGGTGGTGTTTTGCATCTTTAGACTGATGTAGCCTCGTTTTCGTTTTTTTTGGCGGCCATATTTTCTCTTGCTTAGAGAATTTTTTAGTGTTTAAACTCTTTTAATTTGAGTTAAATTGAGGTGTAACTTTAGTTTTCAAGGTCCTGGATACTCCCTCTTCCTGTAAGTAAGCTTTTTATGTATTTGTTGTGTGTATTTGTTGTATTTTTCATGTTTTCATGTGCGCGTGTTGCGGACGATTTTTGCAAGGTCGTAATGAGTCTTAACATGTCTCGTATTTTCCTTGCGTAACGACGTAAATTTTGCGAGGTTTGCAGTTGCTGACGAGGAGCGCCTTTGGAGCTCCTTGCCAGCAACTGCGACCCTCGCTTCGCGAGGGCCGTAGGCTCGCTACGCGAACCCGCTAGCGTTGCAACGGCTCGCATGCTCACAATTGTATATGTGATATGAATTCTATAAATTGGATTTTCTTGCAGCCAAGGGGCTCTAAGCAGTTTTCTCCAGACTCACAACTTAAAGGGGTCAATTCTTTGGCACTTAGTCTTCTTTATGACCCGGCTCTCACCATGACTATAAATTTAATAAATGTTTTGAAACTATGGACCAAGAAGTCATGACAAAGGATCAGCAGAACCTATAGATATTGAACTTGATGGACTAATAGTCTTTTTTTCATTTATTATTTTACATATGCTGCAAGAAAACTGGTGTTCCCCTTAACTGATTGAACACAAAATTACAGTCACTGTCTTTTTTTTGAAGCCGGGATAAGGGCTGGGGGGGTATTTCTTTTATGGGGGCCTGGTGGTGTTGGTGGTGCTCTGGGGTTAGGAGTGCCAGGGTTCGGGCGGGGGCTATGTGGCATAGGGATAGTGTTCCTCAGTTGGGTCCTTCTCGCTTCTTGCTTATCTCCGGGTGATTGGGATCCGTTCCTTAGGTGATTTGTCCTTGCTGATGTGGGGGTTAGCATCTCAGGTTTTGGGGGTAGGGGCGTTTTAGTTTTTGGCTTTCAGGGTAGGGGGTGATGATTGGTGCAGGCTTTGATTAAGGGGGGGTCAGCGTAGTTTACTGACTGCCTAATGATTCCATTGTATCCTTCAGATCATACTGCCAGGCTGTATGGGAATAGGAATGGCGAGAGTGCAGTTGGCGCCACAGATAATCGCTATGGCAGACGCAAAGACGCAAGGCCCCTTAGCGGCAGGTGGCAAGAGCCGGCGGTGGCACCCTGGGGTGAAGGAGGACAGCAGAAGACAGCAGTGACCACCAGGTCAGACATCAAGGCTCACGGCCTACCTCGTCTCAAGGTAGGCATATGGATGGCACATGCAGTAGATGCAGTCCGCTGCCTTATGAGGTTGAGAGGCAAGGACGCTTAGGTTCACTGACACCACATGCAGAGAGAAATCTCGCAGCAGGGTCGCTTTCTCCACAGCAGGATGCTAGTACTGCCAACTACAGGGGGCAGCAGAACAGTGGGGACAGAGACCGAATCCATTCAGGGTTTCCTGACGACAGAATGCTTTCCAACTGTTCTTCTACACCCATGCACGTGAGGGTGCGAGGGGAGCTTGTTGTCGCAGGAGGGTGGATTGTGGTGGGAAAACCTGTCATTAGCATTACAGAGCCCAGCAAGAAGCTGGGGAAAGAAGTGCTCCAACACAGGATATGACTCCAAGTATAGGGATATCGAAATGTCACAACTTGAAAGCAATTTAGTGAGAGGGATGGCCACTGACGATTCATCCTCGGCCTACAGGTGAGCAGCTACATACACGCACGAACACTCCCATGCAGGAGTTTCTGACGGGGTTGAAGGGGTTTTTGTCTAGTTTTGAAGAACAGGGTAGTCAAGCAGGGGTGGCAAGCTTGTGTAGGGTAACCACATGATGTAGTGCCTATTAGGGCAGCCACTGAGGCTTCAGCTGTAAGCATAAGTGGGGATAATGGGGTGGACAGCTCGGGTCCCAGTTCAGCGGTAGCCCCAGCCATTAGAGTGGCTGACATGGCTCTTAAGAAGCCTTTTTATGTTCCATTGGCCCTATTGGGGAGCATGTCCCTCTTGAAGTGAAATAAAAAAATTTGCCAGAGGGAGTTTATCAAAATTTTTAGTTTGCTCCCGCTGGATCAATTTGTTGGGGTGAAGCAGGATGATAAGAAGGATGATGTTAAAAAGGAGAAGGAGGAGCATAAGCGGTGGTATAGAAAGTTCCCTAAGACAAATTGGCTGCAATTCATGAATTGGCAGCAAGCATATGTTATCCTAGTGAGCATTATAGTGGAGAAACGTCTGGAATGCTGTTTGGCACTTTTCTGTTATCTCAATGAAATCAAGAGAATTCACAGGACGTATGGGGGTCTGACCTGGTGGCAATATAACAGAGAGTTCTGTAAAAAACTAGTGGTTAGATGCAGTGGCTCAAGATTGTCACTCCTCTGAGGCCTACTTCCTCAGGCATGGATAAGTCTGGGTCAGTTTTACTGGGTAATAAGAGCGGTTCCTGTTTTGCCTACAACGAGAGTAGTTATGGTACGTTGTGTAAGTTCAGGCATGAATGCTCGGAATGTAATTTGGCCACCCCCGTTTTCACTGTTTTAAGAACAACAAGTCCCAGAAGTCTGATTGTAGCACTGGAAAGGGGGAGGACACCGATGAGGGCAGAAAAGATGCGTCCCTGGTTAAAAGAGTACGCTAAATTTTGGGCAGGGGGCGCATCTCTGACTTATGCAGGTTTTAAGGATGGTTTCGTTATCCCTTCCTCAGTTCCAGATGGTTTAAGATCCCCACCAAATTTAAAATCCGCTAGGGAAAATCCTGATTTGATTTTGGGAAAATTGTTTAGTGAGGTGGGACTGGGGAGGATGGCAGGTCCATTCGAGGAGTTGTCACCTTTAGGCCTGGTGCCTAAAAAGAAACTGGGGCGCTTTTGCTTGAACCCCCACCTATCTTACCCTAAGGGCGCTTCAGTTAATGATGGCATCATGAAGGAGTTAGTGGGCCTGCAATACGCATAATTTTTGCATGCGGTGGAGATGATAAAACAAGCGGGTAGGAAGGCCATGCTGGCAAAAGTTGATATCGAATGTGCCTTTCATTTACTGCCAGTTCACCCGGCATGGCATTAACTCCTGGGCTGTTGTGTCAATAGTCCATTTTTTGTGGATCTGTGCTTGCCCATGGGCTGCACCATTTCGTGTTCGTATTAGTAATTTCTTCATTTGGTTAGCAGTTGCTGGGCGGGTTTGGAGACAGTTGTTCACTACTTAGATGACTTATTGTTCGTGGGGGCGAAGGGTTTGGGGACGACTGTGCGCAACTTTTGAAGTGCTTTGAATGCATGGCGACGGAATTTGGTATCCCGTTGGCTGCTGATAAGATGGAGGGCCGTATGCAGGTTCTGAATTTTCTGGGCATTCAAATTTCCTGCGTTTCTCAGGGTTTTATTAACGGACTTGGTGGCTCCTGCTCAGGTCAAAGCACAAATTGATGTTCAGACACCTCAAAGATTCACTGATAACCAGCATGACAGCAAATGAGAAGACAATTGTGTATCATTTCATTTTTTCCACACTATAAATAATTTATTGTTTATACAAAAATACATTTTGTAAAGTTTCAAATGTTTGAAACTTTTTTTCAAGACTACTGTGGCCATTTAGTGACAGCACAAAAAAATTGTGGTCTCGCAAGCAGTTAAGGCAATCAAGCAGAGTAGGAACTGGAGGGATTGCTCCATTTCATTTAGTATGGTGTTACTGTCAGTGTTTTGCACATTCAACTAATTTCATCTTTGGTTTACTGGATTTTGGTTTGATTACATGGCTCCTGAAAGAAACCTTAGGAGTAAACATTCCATGTAGGGAGCTACATAGCTATTATATTCGATCTGTAGTAAATCCTTAAGGTTGATCTCTATATATGATATGTTCCCTGCTCTATGTGAGATTTTACCTAAAGTGTGATCACATAACTGCCATAAGGAATGTACCCTAATCCCCCATGTGGACACTCACAGTAGGCCAAAACCCTATGTGTAAATGTAGCCTCCTGCAGCACTGATGAATCACTACTGAGAGCTGTTATGTTATAAGTAACATTTCTCTCTTCTTTTTTAAACTAAACCCTTCTTTGATGCAATTTTACAAGAGGAAAAGTGTGAAATTAATAAAATACATTACTAGTGGATTATGACTCATCTGCCTATGCCCCATTACCTCCTATGAGCCCACAAATAAATCCAATTAATAAACTGGGGGCCTATTGCCTCTACCCCAGACACACCTTATGTATTTGGAGTGAAAGCCCATTAACCTAATTTTAACCCACATACTACTATACATTATGGAGCCCAATTAACCCCATACCATAGGGGTCATTTTGGACTCCTATGGCATGCTAACCAGCCCCCATAGCACTTAAAATGAACATATCCTACCCATATGGGGTAAAGGATCCATGAGGGTTCATAGAGACTCCTATGGTAGTGGTCAGAATACCATGGTTGTTCATAAGGTCCCCTCTGGTTATAGGTTAGTATACTTTGGAATTCCATAGGGACCCCATGGTATGGGAATTATATTAGGTATCATAGGGCTATTAGTATCTTTATTTAATAACTCTCATCAAGATAGAATAGTATACCATGGAGACATAAAGACCTCCATGGTATGGGGATAATTCTAAGTATCATGGGGGTCCATATATATTATAGGTACATTTATTTTATATAGTGACATGGGATTAGAAGGGGTTAATGGGTCCAAAGCACAAGGGGTGGTGGAAGGTGTTGAGGGGGTGCCGCTATAGCCAGGCTGCATTGCATTTTGGTATTATTTAACCCCTTCCCTGAAATGGCAAGTGGTTTATTGAGATAGATGAATTGATGGATATATAGGGATATGGAAGGATGTTAGGGTTAGTGTATCATCCCCTTCTGGATCACTCCCTTGTCATGGTGAGGGGGATTGTGTATCTAAATGAGGTTGTGAGCTATACCATGTAGGGTCACCCAAGATGGGCAGGTCATAGCAGAGAGGTCAGATAAATTGCGGTCCACTGGAGAAGGACCTGGTAACCCACTCTAGTATCTTTGCCAAGAAAACCATATGGACCATGTGGTCAATATGATCACGAGAGTTAGACAAATGTAAGGACTGAATAACAACAAGCGTGTTCATATTAGATAGTAGTTAGTGTTGCTTGCCATTTCTATGGAGACTACTTAGATTCAGACTCGGAGTCTCTAACAGCCTTATCTGTGGCAGGATGTGAGTATTTATGTGAGTAGTTAGAGCTAGAGAGCTACAGTATGTGCAAAAATTATGAGCTAGTAAATCTTATGGAAGATTATTTTCCAGAGCCATGTAATAGCTCTGCAAAGTTGATTTTTGTATCATCCTTGTGTGAGATCAAATGAAATCAAGCCTTCATTTCTTGCTGTGTGATCGATCAGATCCACACTCTTCTCACTGCATCTACAGTAATTATACCAAATGATAGCATTATCAGTTGTAAATGATTAAAATGTTTTGACCTTAGGCATGAGATTCTGAGAATAAGATATCCCTCTTGTAGTCGAGAAATGGACATTTCACTGCACCAAATCATCTCCTTCTCTCCCTCTTATCACAGTCACCTCTCTTATCTCTCCTCTTATTTAACCATATCCTGGTCCTCCCCCTACTCCTGTTTCCTCTCCTGCTATTCTTCCTCTCTCCACTCTCCTTTCATTTATTATCATTATTATTATTATCCTTTATTTATAATGCGCCAACATATTCCGCAGCGCAATACAGGGGTTAGGTACAAGTATAAACAATACCCCACAATGAAAATAATGGAAGACCCTGTTATTGAGCTTTCTATCTGATATACACTGTGCTTTCCCTAAAGCACCTCACAAGATTAAAACTCGCAAACTTACATTCTAAAGGGTATGGGTGAGGTACAGTGAGAGATGCATAGTGAATGAAGAGGCTAAAGATGATGGGCGTTTTTGAATAGATGTGTTTTTAAAGAGATTTTGAAGGATCTGAGGCAGGAAGATAGTCTGGTGGTGCAAGTTAAAGAGTTCCAAAAGATGCTCCTCTTACAATTGTAGAGTCAGTTTCACTAACTCCTGTGTTTCTCTATTTCTCATTCTACTCTCCTCCTATTCTTCCCTTTAAGCTATATTTCCAACTGTTTCTCAATCTTGCACTGTCTGTCATCACCCAGTCACATGAGAAAATAAGATAAAGTTGCATGTTTAATATGGATAAACACAAGTGTATACACTGTGTTTTATGTGATGAAATATGTAGATGCAATATGTATGGATATACCGTATGTGTATGAAAGGATGTTAAGCATATATTTGGAAATGTCTGTGCATTATCTTGAATCACACACTTATACAGGTATTATTAAAGTTGAAACTTTACTTTATTCCTTCTCCCTAAATATGGATTCACCCATGCTAATATCAGCTGAAATAACATTTTACTATATATTTGTCTTTTTGCACACACATCTTTGCCCCTCCCTTTAAAAAATAAAAAGTCCTTTGGCGCTCATTTCGAGCTTCTCAGTTGGTGTATTCTTGGTTATCAGAGCCCCTTTGGTGTTCATTGCAAGGTCCACGCTGATCGCCTTTTGGCGCTCATTCCGAGCCTCTCCCTTTGAGCACCTTTAGCTCTCATTGTGAGCTGCCAGCTGAACGCCTTCGGCGTTTATTGTGATCCAATCATCTGGTCCTTTTTTTTCTCTATATGTATTTTTTTATGATAATTAATTAATTGCTAAAATCATAAATTATTTTACTTTACCTATTTGTAATTAATATATGCAGCAAGCAATATCCTGAAGAGCTAACAAACTTTTTTGATTTTCCTGCAGCATACAATGTACATTTGCACTCTTGCTGAGCTGAGGTGTAAGTGTCAGCAATGTGTTAAGTGTGTAGTGTAAATAGGCTGCGTTTAGCTGTGGAATTCTGCATTTGGTAATGATAATGTTATTATTTACAAGTTAGTGTTGTAAAATGGCGGCGATTGTGTATGTGTTATGCGGGTGTGGATCATTTTGCGTCCTCCCTAATAGTGTATTTTATACCTCGTACAGGCTTGTGTAAAAGTCTTATGTGTCTGTTGGTTTTTGGGTGTGTATTGGTTGTGTAGCATTGTAGGATAAGTAGGCTGCGTGCACGAGCGCAAACCATTTGTTTAGGTGTGTAATTCTGCATTTTGGTTTGGTAATGTTATTAGTTGCAAGTTAGTGTTGTGAAATGGCGGCAATTGTCTATGTGTTAAGCGGTTGTGGAGCATTTAGCGTCTTCCCTAATAGTGTATTTTATACCCCGTATGGTCTTGTGTAGAAGTCTTATGTGTCTGGAGTGCTTTTGTGTGTTTATTGGTCGTGTAGCCTCGTTTTCGTTTTTTTCAAAAAAAAAATTTTGTCGCTTATGTGATTTTCTTGTGTGGAAACTCAGAAACTTGTGGTTCAATTGTTATGCAACCTGACTCCCAGGCTGTCCCCCAGTGCTGTGAGCGATGTTTTTTTTGTATTTTTGTTCATTTTGGTGGTGGTGTTGTTATTTTTGTATGTGCGCAGTTCGGCCGTTAAGTTCATATTTCTAGGACCTCGTATTTTGTTTTGTTCTAAGTGCCTCGGGTCCTATTCTTTTGTGTAAGTCTCAATTTCCTTGTGGCAAGTGTTACGGGCCATACATTTTTAATGCAATTTTTTTCAAACTGCTAAGGGTCTCACATTCTGAATTGTGTAATTGAGTTTTGTGTTGATGTGTAGTTCCAAAGGTCGTAGGGATGAGCGTCTATGGAGCTCCTCTCCACCAGCGCAGTAAGCGCCTTAAGCACTCACTGCCTAAGTTGTGCGGGGTCGTAGGGATGAGCTCCTATGGCGCTCATCTCCACCAGTGACGTTACAACAGTGACGTTACCAAGAACGTTACCAAAAACTGGAGCTCCCTCCAAAATTGATGAAAAGACGAGAAGAAACTGGTCTGGGAGGCTACCAAGAGGCCTACAGCAACATTAAAGGAGCTGCAGGAATATCTGGCAAGTACTGGCTGTGTGGTACATGTGACAACAATCTCCCGTATTCTTCATATGTCTGGGCTATGGGGTAGAGTGGCAAGACGAAAGCCTTTTCTTACGAAAAAAAACATCCAAGCCAGGCTACAATTTGCAAAAACACATCTGAAGTCTCCCAAAAGCATGTAGGAAAAGGTTTTATGGTCTGATGAAACCAAGGTTAAACTTTTTGGCCATAATTCCAAAAGATATGTTTGGCACAAAGACAACACTGCACGTCACCAAAAGAACACCATACCCACAGTGAAGCATGGTGGTGGCAGGATCATGCTTTGGGGCTGTTTTTCTTCAGCTGGAACTGGGGCCTTAGTTAAGATAGAGGGAATTATGAACAGTTCCAAATACCAGTCAATATTGGCACAAAACCTTCAGGCTTCTGCTAGAACATGAAGAGGAACTTCATCTTTCAGCATGACAACGACCCAAATCATACATCCAAATCAACAAAGGAATGGCTTCACCAGAAGAAGATTAACGTTTTGGAATGGCCCAGCCAGAGCCCAGACCTGAATCCGATTAAAAATCTGTGGGGTGATCTGAAGAGGGCTGTGCACAGGAGATGCTCTTGCAATCTGACAGATTTGGAGTGTTTTTGCAAAGAAGAGTGGGCAAATCTTGCCAAGTCAAAACGTGCCATGCTGATAGACTCATACCCCAAAAGACTGAGTGCTGTAATAAAATCAAAAGGTGCTTCAACAAAGTATTAGTTTAAGGGTGTGCATACTTATGCAACCATATTTTTTTATTTTTATATTTTTTCTTACCTCTACCTAAAAGTTTGTTTTTCAATTGGGTTGTACAGTTTATAGGTCACATTAAAGGTGGAAAAAGTTCTGAAATGATTTAAAATGTTTTTTTTACAGCACAAAAACCTGACATTTTAACAGGGGTGTGTAGACTTTTTATATCCACTGTATGTGATATATAACATCCGCATGGGGTACAACTGATATTCCAGAAATTTATAATATAGCGACTGTAACTGGTATCTCAATCCAGATAACTCCAGTAAAAAATCAAATCAAAATATAAATAAATCAAAGGATATATTTTTTTCCACTGTGTCTATGAAACAGGCCCACATATCGAAATATCCATGATACAATCTGAATATTTGCCAAAATAAAATCACAAAGAGTTGCAAAATAATGCTCAATAAAACATGTACAGTGGGGGGGGGGGGAAGTATTTGATCCCCTTGCTGATTTTGTTTCTCCACTGACCAAGAAATTATCAGTTTATAATTTTAATGGTAGGTGTATTTTAACAGTGAGAGAGACAAAAAAAAAAAAAATGCACGTCAAAAAAGTTATAAATTGATTTGCAGGTTAATGAGGGAAATAAGTATTTGACCCCTTCGTCTTAGTACTTGGTGGCAAAACCCCTGTTGGCAGTCACAGAGGTCAGACGTTTCTTGTAGTTAACCACCAGGTTTGCACACATCTCAGGAGGGATTTTGTTACACTCCTCTTTGCAGATCCTCTCCAAGTCATTAAGGTTTTGAGGCTGATGTTTGGCAACTCGAACCTTCAGCTCCCTCGACAGATTGAATTGTGTAATTGAGTTTTGTGTTGATGTGTAATTAAGGTCTGGAGACTGGCTAGGCCACTCCAGGACCTTAATGTACTTCTTCTTGAGCCACTCCTTTGTTGCCTTGGCTGTGTGTTTTGGGTCATTGTCATGCTGGAATACCCATCTATGACCCATTCTCATTGCCCTGGCTGAGGGAAGGAGCTTCTAACCCAGGATTTGATGGTACATGGCCCAGTCCATCGTCCCTTTGATGCAGTGCAGTTGTCCTGTCCACTTAGCAGAAAAACACCCCCAAAGCATAATGTTTCAACCTCCATGTTTGACAGTGGGGATGATGTTCTTGGGGTTCTAGGCAGCATTTCTCCTCCAAAAACAGCTAGTTGAATTGATGCCAAAGAGCTCGATTTTGATCTTATCTGACCACAACACCTTTACCCAGTTCTCTGAATCATTCAGATGTTCAATGAAAACATCAGATAGGCCTGTACATGTGCTTTCTTGAGCAGGGGGATCTTGCGGACGCTGCAGAATTTCAGTCCTTCACAGCGTAGTGTGTTACCAATTGTTTTCTTGGTGACTATGGTCCCAGCTGCCTTGAGATAATTAACAAGATTCTCCCATGTAGTTCTGGGCTGATTCCTCACTGTTCTCATGATCATTGAAACTCCACAAGGTGAGATCTTGCATGGAGCATCAGACCGAGGCAGACTGGCAGTTATTTTGTGTTTCTTACATTTGCGAATAATCGCACCAACTGTTGTCACCTTCTCACCAAGCTGCTTGGCGATGGTCTTGTAGCCCATTACAGCCTTGTGTAGGTCTACAATCTTGTCCCTAACATCCTTGGAAAGCTCTTTGGTCTTGGCCATGGTGTAGAGTTTGGAATCTGATTGATTGATTGCTTCTGTGGACAGGTGTCTTTCATACAGGTAACGAGATGAGATTAGGAGCACTCCCTTTAAGAGAGTGCTCTAATCTCAGCTGGTTACCTGTATACAAGACACCCAGGAGCCAGAAGTTTTGCTGACTGATAGGGGATCAAATACGTATTTCAATCACTGACCTGCAAATCAATTCATAACTTTTTTGACATGCGTTTTTCTTGGGGGGGATTGTTGTTCTGCCTCTCACTGTTAAAATACACAATTAAAATTATAGATGGTTCTTTTCTTTCTCAGTGGACAAACTTTCAAAATCGGCAGGGGTTCAAATACTTTTTTCCTCCACTGTATATGTGATTAGATATATTAGAGTCACTGTTGCTAAGCAGCAATAAACAAACATGAAGTCTGTTTATTTACATTTTTCCCAAAACAGGAAGTGGTGTTTTGAACTCTCATGATACAGGTGATTTCACTTCCTGTGTCTAGACAGGAAATGGTACTTTGAACTTCAGCTACAGTATGTAATATCACAAAACAGGGGAAATGCTAATTTAAAAAATAGTGTATTTAAGTCCCTTCATGCAGGCACGCCTCTGTTTATAATCTAAGCCTATAAGCCACTTAGGTGGCAAAACAGCTGTCAGACCATCTCCTGAATAGTTGGTTAGACCTAGCAATGAGGAGATGAATTCAGCAATGAGGTTCCTTAATTAAGGCATCTATACTATTGTGTTTGTTAGATGTCACCGTTTATGGTGTTTTAGTTCCATCCAGTCCACACTTACTAACTTTCAAGAGTTGTTATTTGTATATTTGTTTTTATATTGCAGTCCATAGCTTTTTAGTTTTACTAAGGGCTACAACACTCTCTACATTTTATTCTGTGGAAAGGCAGAAAACTTCTGTCTATAAAATGGGCAATCAATAGTGGTATTAGTGGTCCTTTGATATATAGGCCACCTCTTTTTTCTCCTACAGTATCTAGTAATAGGTTGTCTATCAAGTGTTGGGGCTTCCATGTAGGAGGACCCACTGAGTTCATATGTCTATTCTCCACACAATCACTTTTTTTCTAGATGCAGATGAGGGAAATATATTTCTAAAAAGAATTGGAGTGATTGCAAATTAGTCCCTTGTGATGTTCTACTATCAGACTTTTTTTTAACAACGGCGCAATTCTAATCCATAATAAACTTTGTAAAATTCTAATTTTAAAATTTCCTAAATTCCTATAAATTGTCAATTTGGTATTTTCACCATCTATTTTGCATTAATCTCAGTTTGTGAGCAAAAAATCCGTACAAGTATGATTTGTCATTACTCTGTTCTGGTGAATGGATCTGAAAGTTTGCATTCACTTTTTTCTTTCATCTGCCATTAAAGATACCACATGTATCCCACTTTTGTTTTTTTGTTATTACAAAAGTATAGTCATTCCCATTACTCCTATTCGCAAATACTTTTGCAGGTTTTACTATTTTATAATAAAAACATTCAGCAAAATACTGTAACATTAATATTTATTGCCAATGTACAAAACATCTGTATTGATTTATGACGACAAATAAACAATGGATAGTCAAATGCCTATTTCTGAAAGAAATTGGCAAAACTAACACTATTTGTACACTTTTGTTGATATGAAAGTTAAATATAGTATTCTGAGTTTGTATAATGCAAATATTTTCCACATTCTACATACATTTATAAGATGTTGATAAATTCATCTGCAACC
Source organism: Discoglossus pictus (assembly GCA_027410445.1). Classification (NCBI taxonomy): domain Eukaryota; kingdom Metazoa; phylum Chordata; class Amphibia; order Anura; family Alytidae; genus Discoglossus; species Discoglossus pictus. The sequence continues at coordinate 156,582,224 of CM050163.1, read as the reverse complement.
ATTATGTGCAGCAAGCCGAGAAACAAAATCGCATACAAGGGACTTGTGGTAATTTTGTTTGGGAAATTTGCATCCATAAGGTTCTTTTTCTAGATCAAATCGACCATACTGCAAACAAATCAACTTGCATAAAGAAAAAGATGCCAGTTCAAACACAGATGTGTTGGCTATGTACACAAATGGAGAAGGATTCACTGAAGTGAAATTGTATCAATGAATTGCCATGTTATTGACTCTACCTTATAAATAAATACAACAATATATAAAGATAGGAGATGCATATATTTATTTTATTTATTTGACACATATTTATTTAAGTTTATGTCACCATTAATCTAAAGTAAAAAAATTTTTTTGTTAAATAACAATATCATCAAGTAGCTTCAAATAACTACTTGTATGACGAATAAAATACATTTATATAGAAATGAATAAATACTTAAACTCTCTCCAAACTTTTGTGTGCAAAATATAGGAGGGCTGTTCAAGTAAATCTCTATCTATATCTTAGCATAGTTTTAATATATTTTCGTTATGATGTTTAGACTTAGAGAGCTGTGAAAAAATGATATGATGGAGGTATGCACCATACTTATAAAGTTGCCAATGTATATAAACACATTCTAGCAATAATTATATGTATTGTAATGAGTCGTTATTTGAAGAGTCACCCCCCCCCCCCCAAATCTTTGTGTATGATTCTGGTTTCAGGTCTCTCTGACCTACAGAACCTACAATGTTCTGAAAAAAACACATACAACACACACAAAAATACCACATACAGAACTATGTGTTTGCATAATCCTTCTAGAATGATTCTTAATGTAATAAATAGTAAAGGTTTCTAGTAGAGATGTCGCAAATAGTTCGCCGGCGGAATGTTCCCGGCGAACATAGCATGTTCGCGCTCGCGGCGAACTGCGAACACATGCGATGTTCGATCCGCCTCCTATACTTTATCATTGAGCAAAGTTTGACCCTGCAACTCACAGTCAGCAGACACATTCCAGCCAATCAGCAGCATACACTCCCTTCCAGAGCCTTCTACCTCATGGACAGCAGCCATTTTGGAATCATAACTAACTTGCAGTCTTACTGAGAGAAGGCTGAGTGTAGGTGATACTGCATCAATAGGGAAAACCATAGCTATATTACTGTACACAGTGTGCAATACAGTCCTGAAGGACTCTTTTGATCTCTGCTGCAAGGACACCCCTGTGTCTCTTCCCACCCTTATCATCATCCTCCCCTAACCTTAGCACCCAACCCTAACACCCCTCACACTTATCCATAACACCCCTCACCCTAACACCTAACCCTAACACCCCTCACACTTATCCCTAACACCCCTCACCCTAACCCTAACACCCCTCACACTTATCCCTAACACCTAACAATAACACCCCTCACACTTATCCCTAACACCCCTCACCCTAACCCCTAACCCTAATACCCCTCACACTTATCCCTAACACCCCTGACCCTAACACCTAACCCTAACACCCCTCACACTTATCCTTAACACCCCTCACCCTAACCCTAACACCCCTCACACTTATCCCTAACACCTAACCCTAACATCCCTCACCCTAACACCCCCCACACTTATCCCTAACACCCCTCACCCTAACACCTAACCCTAACACCCCTCACACTTATCCCTAACACCCCTCACCCTAACCCTAACACCCCCCACACTTATCCCTAACACCTAACCCTAACATCCCTCACCCTAACACCCCCCACGCTTATCCCTAACACCCCTCACCCTAACACCTAATCCTAACACCCCTCACACTTATCCCGAACACCCCTCACACTTATCCCTAACACCCCTCACCCTAACACCTAACCCTAATACCCCCTTACACTTATCCCTGACAGCCCTCACCCTAACACCCCCCATACTTATCCCTAACACCCCTCACACTTATCCCTAACACCTAACCCTAACACCCCTTACCCTAACACCCCCCACACTTATCCCTAATGCCCCTCACCCTAACACCTAACCCTAACACCCCTCACACTTATCCCTAACACCCCTCACCCTAACCCCACTCACACTTATCCCTAACACCTAGCCCTAACACCCCTCACACTTATCCCTAACACCCCTCACCCTGACACCTAACCCTAACACCCCTCACACTTATCCCTAACACCCCTCACCCTAAAACTAACACCCCTCAAACTTATCCCTAACACCTAACCCTAACATCCCTCACCCTAACACCCCCCACACTTATCCCTAACACCCCTCAACCAAACACCTAACCCTAACACCCCTCACACTTATCCCTAACACCCCTCACCCTAACACCCCCCACACTTATCCCTAACACCTAACCCTAACATCCCTCACCCTAACACCCCCCACACTTATTCCTAACACCCTTCACCCTAACACCTAATCCTAACACCCCTCACACTTATCCCTAACAACCCTCACCCTACCACCTAACCATAATACCTCCTTACACTTATCCCTAACAGCCCTTATCCTAACACCTAACCCTAACATCCCTTACCCTAACATCCCCACACTTATCCCTAACACCCCTCAGCCTAACACTTAACCCTAACACCCCTCACACTTATCCCTAACACCCCTCATCCTAACCTTAAAACCCCTCACACTTATCCCTAACACCTAACCCTAACATCCCTCACCCTAACACCCCCCACACTTATCCCTAACACCCCTCACCCTAACACCTAACCCTAACAACCCTCACACTTATCACTAACACCCCTTACACTAACACCCCTCACACTTACCCCTATCACCCCTCACCCTAACACCTAACCCTAATACCCCCTTACACTTATCCCTAACAGCCCTCACCCTAACACCCCACACACTTATCCCTAACACCCCTTACCCTAACCCTAACACCCCTCACACTTATCCCTAACACCTAACCCTAACATCCCTCTCCCTAACACACCCCACACTTATCCCTAACACCCCTCACCCTAACACCCCTCCCACTTATCCCTAACACCACTCACCCTAACACCTAACCCTAACACCCCTCACACTTATCCCTAACACCCCTCACCCTAACACCTAACCCTAACACCCCTCACACTTATCCCTTACACCCCTCACCTAACCCTAACACCCCTCACACTTATTCCTAACACCTAACCCTAACATCCCTCACCCTAACAACCCCCACACTTATCCCTAACACCCCTCACCCTAACACCTAACCCTAACACCCCTCACACTTATCCCTAAAACACCTCACCCTAACCCTTACACCCCCCACACTTATCCCTAACACCTAACCCTAACATCCCTCACCCTAACACCCCTCACACTTATCCCTAACACCCCTCACCCTAACACCTAACACCCCTCACCCTAACACCTAACCCTAATGCCCCCTTACACTTATCACTAACAGCCCTCACCCTAACACCCCGCACACTTATCCCTAACACCCCCCCCCCCACTTATCCCTAACACCGCTCACCCTAACACCTAATCCTAACACCCCTCACACTTATCCCTAACACCCCTCACCCTAACACCTAACACCCCTCACCCTAACACCTAACCCTAATACCCCCTTACACTTATCACTAACAGCCCTCATCCTAACACCCCCACACTTATCCCTAACACCCCTCACACTTATCCCTAACACCCCTCACCCTAACCCTAACACCCCTCACACTTATCCCTAACACCTAACCCTAACACCCCCCACGCTTATCCCTTACACCCCTCACCCTAAAACCTAACCCTAACACCCTTCACACTTATCCCTAACACCCCTCACCCTAACCCTAACAACCCTCAAACTTATCCCTAACACCTAACCCTAACACCCCCACCCTTATCCCTAACACCCCTAACCCTAACACCCCTCACACTTATCCCTAACACCTAACCCTAACATCCCTCAACCTAACACCCCCAACACTTATCCCTAACACCCCTCACCCTAACACCTAACCCTAACACCCCTCACACTTATCCCTAACACCCCTCAACCTAACCCTAACACCCCTCACACGTATCCCTAACACCTAACCCTAACACCCCCCACGCTTATCACTTACACCCCTCACCCTAAAACCTAACCCTAACACCCTTCACACTTATCCCTAACACCCCTCACCCTAACCCTAACAACCCTCAAACTTATCCCTAACACCTAACCCTAACACCCCCACCCTTATCCCTAACACCCCTAACCCTAACACCCCTCACACTTATCCCTAACACCTAACCCTAACATCCCTCAACCTAACACCCCCAACACTTATCCCTAACACCCCTCACCCTAACACCTAACCCTAACACCCCTCACACTTATCCCTAACACCCCTCACCCTAACCCTAACACCCCTCACACTTATCCCTAACACCTAACCCTAACACCCCTCACCCTAACACCTAACCCTAACACCCCTCACCCTATCACCTAACCCTAACAACCATCACACTTATCCCTAACACCCCTCACCCTAACCCTAGCACCCCTCACACTTATCCCTAACATCTCTCACCAAAACACCTAACCCTAACACCCCTCACACTTATCCCTAACACCCGTTACCCTAACCCTAACACCCCTCACATTTATCCCTAACATCTAACCATAACATCCCTCATCCTAACACGCCCCCACACTTATCCCTAACACCCCTCACCCTAACACCTAACCTTAATACCTCCTCACACTTATCCCTAACACCCCTTACCCTAACACCTAACCCTAACATCCCTTACCCTAACACCCATCACACTTATCCCTAACACCCCTCACCCTAACACCTAAAACTAAAACCCCTCACACTTATCCCTAACACCCCTTACCCTAACCCTAACACCCCTCACACTTATCCCTAACACCTAACCCTAACATCCCTCACCCTAACACCCACACACTTATCCCTACCACCCCTCACCCTAACACCTAACCCTAACAACCCCTTACACTTATCCCTAACACCCCTTACACTAACACCCCTAACACTTATCCCTAACACCCTACACCCTAACACCTAACCCTAACATCCCTTACCCTAAAACCCCTCACACTTATCCCTAACACCCCTTACCCTAACCCTAACACCCCTCACACTTATCCCTAACACCTAACCCTAACACCCCTCACCCTAACACCCCCCACACTTATCCCTAACACCCCTCACCCTAACACCTAACCCTAACACCCCTCACACTTATCCCTAACACCCCTCACCCTAACACCTAACCCTAACACCCCTCACACTTATCCTTAACACCAGCACCCTAACACCTAACCCTGACACCCCTCACACTTATCCCTAACACCCCTCACCCTAACACCTAACCCTAACACCCCTCACACTTATTCCTAACATCCCTCACCCTAACACCCCCCACACTTATCCCTAACACCCCTCACCCTAACACCTAAACCTAACACCCCTCACACTTATCCCTAACACTCCTCACCCTAACACCTAACCCTAACACCCCTCACACTTATCCCTAACACCCCTCACCCTAACACCTAACCCTAACACCCTCACACTTATCCCTAACACCCCTCAAAATAACCCTAACGCCCCTCACACTTATCCCTAACACCTAACCCTAACATCCCTCACCCTAACACCCCCCACACTTATCCCAAACACCCCTCAACCTAACACCTACCCCTATCACCCCTCACACTTATACCTAACACACCTTACACTAATACCCCTTACACTTTTCCCTAACACCCCTCACCCTAACACCTAACCCTAATACCCCCTTACACTTATCCCTAACAGCCCTCACCCTAACACCCCCCACACTTATCCCTAACACCCCTCACCCTATCACCTAATCCTAACACCCATTACACTTATCCCTAACATCCCTCACCCTAATCCCTAACACCCCTCAACCTAACACCTAACCCTAATACCCATCACACTTATCCCTAAGACCCCTTACCCTAACCCAACACCCCTCACACTTATCCCTATCACCTAACCCTAACATCCCTCACCCTAAATCCCCCCACACTTATCCCTAACCCCCCTCACCCTAACACCTAATCTTAATACCTCCTCACACTTTTCCCTAACACCCCTTACCCTAACACCTAACCCTAACATCCCTTACTCTAACACCCATCACACTTATCCCTAACACCTAACCCTAACACCCCTCAAACTTATCCCTAACACCCCTCACCCTAACCCTAACACCCCTCACACTTATCCCTAACACCTAACCCTAACACCCCTCACCCTAACACCTAACACCCCTTTACCCTAACCCAACACCCCTCACACTTATCCCTAACACCTAACCCTAACATCCCTCTCCCTAAATCCCCCCACACTCATCCCTAACACCCCTCACCCTAACACCTAACCTTAATACCTCCTCACACTTTTCCCTAACACCCCTTACCCTAACACCTAACCCTAACATCCCTTACCCTAACACCCATCACACTTATCCCTAACACCTAACCATAACACCCCTCACACTTATCCCTAACACCCCTCACCCTAACCCTAACACCCCTCACACTTATCCCTAAAACCTAACCCTAACCCTAACCCCTCTCCCTAACACCTAACCCTAACACCCCTCACACTTATCCCTAACACCCCTCACCCTAACCCTAACACCCCTCACACTTATCCCTAACACCTAACCCCAACATCCCTTACCCTAACACCCCCCACACTTATCCCTAACACCCCTCACCCTAACCCTAACACCCCTCACACTTATCCCTAACACCTAACCCTAACATCCCTCACCCTAACACCCCCCACACTTATCCCTAAAACCCGTCAGCCTAACACTTAACCCTAATACCCCCTTACACTTATCACTAACAGCCCTTACTCTAACCCTAACATCCCTTACCCTAACACCCATCACAATTATCCCTAACACCCCTTACCCTAACCCTAACACCCCTCACACTTATCCATAACACCTATCAACCTAACACCTAACCCTAACATTCTCACACTTATCCCTAAGACCTAACACCCCTCACACTTATTCCTAACATGCCTCACCCTAACACCCATCACACTTATCCCTAACACCTAACCCTAACACCCCTCACACTTATCCCTAACACCCCTCACCCTAACCCTAACACCCCTCACACTTATCCCTAACACCTAACCCTAACACCCCTCACCCTAACACCTAACCCTAACACCCCTCACAATTATCCCTAACACCCCTCACCCTAACCCTAACACCCCTCACACTTATCCCTAACACCTAACCCTAACATCCCTTACCCTAACACCCCCCACACTTATCCCTAACACCCCTCACCCTAACCCTAACACCCCTCACACTTATCCCTAACACCTAACCCTAACATCCCTCACCCTAACACCCCCCACACTTATCCCTAACACCCCTCAGCCTAACACCTAACCCTAATACCCCCTTACACTTATCCCTAACAGCCCTTACCCTAACCCTAACATCCCTTACCCTAACACCCATCACAATTATCCCTAACACCCCTTACCCTAACCCTAACACCCCTCACACTTATCCATAACACCTATCAACCTAACACCTAACCCTAACATTCTCACACTTATCCCTAAGACCTAACACCCCTCACACTTATTCCTAACATGCCTCACCCTAACACCCCTCACACTTAGCCCTAACACCCCTCACCCTAACACCTAACCCCTCACCCTTATCCCTAACACCCCTTACCCTAACACCCCTCACATTTATCCCTGTGTCTCTTCCCCCCACAGGGTAGGATGATGAGGGAGGGGGAAACAGACACAGGGGAGGATGATGAGGGAGGGGGTAAAGAGATACAGGGGAGGGTGATGAGGAAGGGTGGAAAGAGACACAGGGGAGGATGATGAGGGAGGGGGGTAGAGACACAGGGGAAGATGATGAGGGAGGGGGAAAAGAGACACAGGGGAGGATGATGAGAGAGGGGGGAAAGAGTTAATACATATCAGGCCACCCACATGGACTAGAACAGTATCACCATAATTTTTTATTATTTTGTACATTGCCGGATTGTGAGTTGGATCGCATATCTTACCTCTAAACGCTAATTGATTGATGTTTAACCTCCATGTTTTACAGACGTAATGATGGCGGTCTCATTTACTATTGGCTGTTTCTAAATTGGTTGTTACTGCTCTGCTTAATTGATCATGATCACGCTCTGAAATGTTACTTACAATTGCATGGTTTATGGTTAAGGCTTTCTGCCTTAAATTGCAGGCATGCTCAATTGAATCACTCTGTAACTGTATCAAATGTCAAGCCCGTAGACTTACGGTCTGTATAATGTAAACTGTGGGCTTGCAATTGAATAGTGGCCCATGTCTTTATTGCCTCATTTGAAGTTCTTTAAGCCTGAGGTACTTCTATAAATAACCATTAAAGTTAAGCATAATTATGGATTCAAAATTGTAAACTCATACATTAAACAGTATTAGTGCCTCAAGTAGCTGCTTTCAAACTACATTCAGCATTTTTTGGTCAGATGAGCATGTCACCAGATTAATTATTATCATATTTTATTTATATAGTTCCAACGTATACTGGCATACAGTAAAACATAGGGATAACATATATATTTTGTCAGACTGATAGTAAAGAAGTCGATGACCCTGCCCTTGAGCTAACATGGCACTGTTATACAAGTGCTTTGCAAGACTGAGAGCTCACTAGCATACATATAAATGATTAATTAAACAGAAGGTGAATAAATTAAAAGGGAGGAACAAGGGCTTGGCAGGTAATTGAATAGAGGGTTAATTAGTTATTATGTATATGGGTGTAACACAAATCATAGGTGGGATGATGTGGACAGAGTAAATGGGAGGGCATTTTAGATAGATTTAGAGGCAGAAGAGAGGGTGGTGTTGTGTGAGGCTCTAGAACTAGAAGTAAAAGAAACTGGGGTAAATGGAACTGGAACGTTGTCAGTTAGTGAGAGCTCCTGCTTAGCTGGATGGTATTTGGCATTTCTTCTTAATAAGCAGATTTCAAAGGAACTGATGATACCGACAACTCATTTTGCACACCCACAACATTCTTCCTTTGCCAGGCCCTTGTTTTTCTGTTTTGTAGCCTATAGTTTTAGAAGGGTGGTATCTTGACAGGTAAGAATCCTTCCTTTTGTTGCAGAACCCCTGTTCAAACTCCTCTTACAAAAAGTAGATTCTCAAGGACCCAAAACCATATAGCAACATAAATAACTTGTGTCCCTGGTACTGTTAGTTCTATATGTTTGGAGTGGAAGCAAGTAGTGTCAGCAAAAGTTCTTCACCTAGTCTCTAAATACCTAGCATGGAAATAAGATTGTCAGGTTATGGTTATTCCTCATCGTGGACTGATATAGTAGAAGCTGGGTAGGGTTGTTAAGACATTCATTGTTAATGTAAGTATTATGCCTACTATACATTAAATGTTCCCTGTTTTATTTATTAATTGGAATGTGGTTAATATTATTAATTTTTTACAAAACAACAAAGTCAGAGGTGCTCATCAGAGAACAAACCGACCTTAATAGGTTAGTTCTATAGCCATGATAAGCTACTCTGAGAGCAACCTCTTTTAGTTCACTTGTGCCCTTCACAAGGAGAAATATCCTGTAGTATATCAGTCTGGTCCCACTCAAAAGAGTGATCCAACCCCGAAATACCAGGCAATTCTACCCTGAACAGGAGAAACAGCAAACCCCGACGCATTTTCGGCCTTTATGGGCCTCGTCAGTGAGGTGCAGCTGAACTCCCTAAGGCACAGTGAGCAAGGGGTCCACGTCTGGAGTCCCCTATTACCCTTAGGGAGACTAATCCCTAAATTCTGGTATGACTCTCTTCACTGAAATTCCTCTCTGTTTCCTACACTGGTTTTTACCTATACTGCCTGTTGTCATTATTCTGGTATGCTGTCTATCATCTGAATATCTGCTCAGTCTAAATACTCAATACATATTCTGTTTGATATACATATAATTTCCTACCTGACACTTGCAGCAATTAAGTGCATTGAACCCATATCTAGTCAATTGCCCAGTCTGTGAATTGCAAATTAGGCCTAACTTACCACAGCTGACTGACCAGGCCTTATAAATATGGAGTAGAGCTGGGAAAGCATTTTCAAGGGGAAGCCTTTGCAAGATGTAATCATCTATTGAAAAAGTGCACAAATTTTAAGTGTATCAAATAGAATTATACTGAAATTGACAAGAACAATTAAGGCAAGCTTATTTACTTTCTTTTACTTATTCTTTTGCTTTTGGCTTACTCACTATCACAATGTTTTCTCACACTTTCTTCTTCATTATAACCTCCTGCCTTTCTCAGACTCTACTATACTGTTTCTACACTTCATGTCTCCAAAAATATAACAATCTCACTTTCACTGCTTTCTTCTCCTCTTCTGCTCCCATGAGCTCCTCTCCTTCCACCAGTCACAATCTCATCCCTCCCCTAAATCTCAAAAGCAGAAATGCTTCTGTAAGTCCTCTTTCCATCTACTTTTACTCTCTCTCCCTATTCTGATGGCTTGTGGAGATATATCCCCTTACCCAGACCCCTCACTCATTTCCCCCTGCTGTTAGCCATGCAAAGTCCCCAGGGTAGCAAATATCCCAAACACTTATAATCTAATACCCATCACTTGACACAAAACATCAACTTTGCCCTTCTCTTGTGCCCACTGGAATGCAAAGTCTGTTTGCTATAAATTTACCTTCATTCATGATCTCTTCATTTCAAATGCCCTCATTTTATTGGCTATCGCGGAAACCTGGCTCACTCCATCTGACTCTGTCTCCCTTGCTGCACTCTTATATGGTGGTCTACACTTTAGCCATACTCCTAAACCTGGGAACAAACATTGCACTTTTCACTGCATACCTCCTGTTCCCTCCCTCCAATGTTCATCTTTTGAAGATCCTCATCTTCTCTCCCATCACTCTGTGAGTAGCTGTGATCTATCGCCCGCCTGGATCACCCTCTCAATTTCTGGATAACTTTACCTTTCCTGTCTCCCTCACTTTCTCTCCTTCAATATACCTTCACTCATTCTTGGCGATTTCAACATAGCCACTGACACACACCCCTAACCAACATCTGCAAAATTACTTGCACTTACCTCTTCCCTTGGCCTCTCACAATGGACAGATTCTGCAACTCACTGTGGTGGACACTCCATTGACCTTTTTGTTCACCAAGCTCTTCAGCCTTGTCATCTCTCCACTTCCTCTTTCTGACCACCACCTGTTAACTTGCATCCTCACCTCACCTTCCGCTCACCACTCTTCTTCAATCCCAGCCAACAGAACCCGCAGAAACCTGCAAGCGCTTATCCCACAACAATTTTCCAATGTGCTAAAACCCCTTCTCAGCCCCCTCACCACCCTTGCCTGCCCTGACATCACCACTTCACAGTACAACATGACTCTAACTTCCACCCTTGCCGCCATAACCACAAGCAAACACCCTCGCTCTCATCTGCAACAATGGCACACTACACAAACACACCATCTACAGAGATGCTCATGCACTGCAGAACGACTATGGAGGAAATGTCACACTTCAGCATACTTTATCCATTACAAGTTTACCTTGCGCTCCTACTTCTCTGCCCTCAATCTTGCCAAACAACACTACTTCTCATCACTAATATCAAATCTCTCCCCCTTCCTGTCTCACTGCTAATGAATTTGCTAGCCATTTTAAAAATAAAATTGAAACCTTCTGAAATTAACTCTCCTCCCAGCTTGGTCTTAACTCACCACCCTCTCAATAAACTAACAACAACCAACCCTTCCCCTTCCCCAATGCCTTCTCCACTATGGACTCCTTTGACCCTGTAACGAGGATGAAGTATCTTCTTTACTATCAACCTCTCACCTTACAACATGTCCACATGATACTATTTCATCACAGCTAATCCCTCCCCTCTCTACCACACTTATCCCAGCTCTCACACATCTATTCAACCTCTCCCTAAACACTTGCAAGTTTCCATCCTCCTTAAAACATGTCATAATTACAACCATTATTAAGAAGCACTCATCTGACCCAGCTTCTTGCTCCAACTATCACCCTATCTCTCTACTTCCCCTGGCTTCTAAAATACTTGAGCGGCTTCTCTACAATCACCTCAGTCAATTTATTTCCTCCAATTCCCTTCTTGACCCCTTCCAATATGGCCCACCATTCTACAGAAACAGTCCTCACAAAAGACTTGCTAACCACCAAATCAAATGGTCACTTCTCTATTCTAATTCTCCTGGATCTCTCTGCTCCCTTCGATACAGTTGACCACCATCTTCTAATCCAAACTCTCTGCTTTTTTGGCATCCAGGACACAGCTCTCTCATGGTTCACATACTATCTAGAAGATCGTACATTTAGTGTCTCCTTCTCTGGCACCTCTTCTTCACATCTCACTCTGTCTGTTGGCGTACCCCAAGGTTCAGTCCTAGGCCCCTTCCTCTTCTACATCTACACATCCTCCTTTGGTACCCTAATAACATCATTTGGATTTCAGTACCATCTTTATGCAGATGACACTCAAATCTACCTCCCAGCACCAGATCTATTCCCTTCTCTTTTAGCTCAAGTTTCCAACTGCCTCTCTAGCATATCCTCCTGGATATCTGCCGTCAACTCAAACTCAAAATGTCTAAGACCAAACTCCTTATATTTCCACCCTCTACTACAGCTTTCACTCCTCAAATATCTCTCACTGATGACAATACCATCATCACTCCTATCTCCCAGGCCTGTTGTCTTTAGGTTTTACTGGATCCTTTCCTCTCTTTTATTCCTCAAATTCAATCAATAAAAAAATCTTGCCAGTTTCACCTAAAAAACATCTCCAAATTCACCATTATCTTACAGAAGACACAGCTACAATTTCAATATACTCTCTCATCATATCTCAACTCGACTTCTGCAATGCACTCCTTGCTGGCCTCCCCATCTCTTTTCTGTCTCCCCTCCAATCCATAATGAACGCCTCTGCTAGACTCATCTTCCATGCTAAACGCTCAGTGTCTGCAGCTCCTCTCTGTCAATCGGGCTTCCCATAGCCTCCAGAATCAAATTTAAAATCATGACCTTAACATTTAAAGCCCTCAACAACAGTGCACCACCTTATATATTTGCTCTTTTTTCAAAATACTCTCCCAACCACCACCTTCATTCTGCTAATGACCTTCTTATTTCCTCCTCTCTTATCACCTCCTCTCATTTCTCAAGACTTTACTTGTGCTGCCCCTACTATCTGAAACTCCTTGCCCCGCTATATCTTCCTGCCTCAAAACCTTTAAAAAATCACTAAAAACACACCGGTTAAAAAATCTTATCACCTTCAGCCTTAATATGTACAACTGCACACTCCACACTTAATAACACTTACACTCACAATCTACAGTACAACACACAGACACCTCCACTTGACTAAAGACTAAACAAATTGCTTTCACGCTGCCATCTTGCAATTGTCACCCTCTTGTATCACACCTAAATGCTTGGGCCCTCATTCAATTGCGATTTGGCCAATTGAATAGGGGTCTAAATAAGCACATAGCATATATTTTTTAAATACCTTTTTTAGTTAGTGAAAACCTTGCTTTTGGATAGATGCTTACTAACTAAAAACTTATTTAAAAAATATATGTTATGTGCTTATTTAGACCCCTATTCAATTGGCCAAATCGCAATTGAATGAGGGCCTTAGATTGTAAGGGCCTCATTCAATTGCAATTTGGCCAATTGAATAGGGCTCTAAATAAGCACATAACATATTTTTTTAAAGAAGTTTTTAGTTAGTAAACATCTATCCAAAAGCAAGGTTTTCACTAACTAATAACTTCTTTAAAAAATATATGCTATGTGCTTATTTATAACACTATTCAATTGGCCAAATCGCAATTGAATGAGGCCCTAGGTTTGCAAGTTTTCAATCTTGATTTCAAGTTCAAAAACAGGGCCCTCCATTCTTTATAAGGTGTCAGTTTTTGCCATGTACATAACCCCTGTACAGAGCTGCTGAATATGTTGGCGCATTTCAAATAAATATAATAATAATAATAATAATAATAATAATAATAATAATAAAATAATACTAAATTAAGGTATCAGTCTGCCATTGATTGATTGTGGGATTTCTTAATACATTTTTGTTGCTCATATAGTGACTTTTCTAATATTCTTAGAATGAAATATGATGTAAAATATAGTGAGATTTCTTAATACATTTGTGTTGCACATATATCTATTGTTTTATTAATATAGAACCTATATTCTTATAGCAACGCAACTCTTGGCCAAAGTTCATGTATTTTTCTTTTATATTTATTTCTGTTGGTCCTAAAATACTAGAAAACCATTATCTTATATATACTGTGTGACAACATGGAAAGAAAATGTGCTTGTTGGTAACTATAACATCAGGAATGTCTGAGATCAACTGCTGGATTTATAAATTACTAACAAGCCAGTTATCTTTTGCTAACATTTACAAAATAGTTTTTGTTGTATTTTAGGACTCTAGAATCTAACTCCAACTCCTAAAAGTAATAGTTTATTTATTTATTTGAAGCATAGGAACACAGATGTGATGGCATATGTGAACCAAAAGGTTTAAGTAGTCTGCCTTTCATATGTATGTAAAAAGCTTAGCTTAATTAAACTGAAGGTAGCTTTATGCTTCTCCCAGCATTCTTGATTCCAATAACATTCACTAGAAGACTGTTGCTCTAATCTGCTACACCTTTGATAAAGCAGAACTTTTGCATATTACCCATAAATAAATCTTCAACCTTTAGTACCTACTTATATAGTATTGTAGACCATACAGTGGTAGGATGTGACAGGAGTGAAATATAAATCCACTGGAAGGCTATGGTCTTTGCTAAACATTTGATGATTCTGGGAATATATTCTTGAACAGTGTCAGAGGCATTCATTTATGTCCAGATTTCCATAACACTTACTCCATTCTGCTTTTTATTATTGGCTAAAACATCCAATAGTATTTCAGTACCTATTTTTAGTAACATATCACCCTAGAAATTATAAGTTGCTATAAGCATGTTATACAACTTGTTCCCTTGATTTTAGAAACATCTATAGCCACATTAAATTCCAACCCCGTACGTGCAATGTGAGACCTGCAATAGCTGCGGGCTTGAAATTTGGCTGAGTTATGGAGATATTAAATTAGAGCAGGGGAGAGCTACGGGCTTGAGACGCAAACCTGTAAATCATTTGTCGAATGTTGTATGCGTGGGAGGGGGAGGGAGAGGGAGGAGAGGGAGAGGGGGAAGAGAAAGGGAGAGAGAGAGAGGGAGAGAGGGAGAGAGGGTGAGAGAGGGAGGGAGAGAGAGGGAGAGAGAGGGAGGGATAGAGAGGGAGAGTGATGAATGTCCAGCAAGCTAGATGAATAATCAGAGTATGGCAGCCCATCTAAGGCACGTTCGCGATATATGCGCCGATGGAAGCACGCCGACAATTGCACACTTTATAGAACTGCAACAAAAGAGCTCAGTGCAGCGAGCAAGAAATGCACTGACCAGAAAGGTAAACAGGGAGTGGATGGAGGCAGTAAAGGGCCACAGAGGGCAGGTGGAGGAGGTAGAGGGGATTGAATGGAGACAGTGTAGGGCAGCAGAGGACAGGTTGAGGTAGTGGGTGGAGACAGTGTAGGGCAGCAGAGTGTAGCTGGAGGTAGCGGGAGTGGATGGAGGCAGTGTAGGGCAGCAGAGTGCAGGCGGAGGTAGCGGGCAGTGGATGGAGGAAGTGTAGGGCAGCAGAGTGCAGGTGGAGGTAGTGGGGAGTGGATGGAGGTAGTGTAGGGCAGCAGACGATAGAGGGAGAGACTATGTGACAGAGAGAATGGAGGGAGGGGAGAGAGAGAGATGGAAAGACAGTAAATCAGAAAGTGGAGAGAGCGAGAGACTGTGTACAGAGAGAGAAGAGAGTGTATCAGATGGAGGTAGAGTAGATGGGGAGGGAGCTGGAGAGACTTTGACAGAGAGAAGAGGGTGGAGAGATTGAGTGACAGAGGAGGGTGAGAGAGAGGAGATGAATAGGGAGTGAGAATGACTGTATGTCAGAGAGAGGAGGAGAGAGTGTGACAGAGGGAGGGGAGAGAGAGTGACTGCAATAGAGAGAGAGAATGGAGAGAGTGGAACAGAGAGAGGAGATGATGAGGGAGGGAGACTGTGTGACAGAGAGAGGAAGGACAGTGACAGACAGGAGAGAGAAAGAGAATATCAGGAGAGAGATGAGACAGGACAGCCGAGTGATCAAGGAAAACAAGCTGCTTGTGCCATCCCTCTCACAGGCCCCTAAAGTCAGTGAGATTTATTAGGCCGGACAGTGTGAGACCCTCAAAAGGCTAAGGGAAAGGTCTCCTGTGAGGGTGTTCATCCCCTTACTGCCGTTTGCGCTTTTGTCGGCACGCATTTGTCTGGAGGTTGCGCATTTGTTGCAGGAGCACGCGCATCAATTAGCCTAGTTGTCACATTCTCCACTTTGGACTTGTCTCTTCCTAGGCCTTGCCTTGAATACTTTAGGTGCACTTTTGAGCACATGTACATATTTTGCACTACATGGTCAGGAACTATTTTCACAATATACATCACCAAACTCTGATGTGCCAATTTACTTGCACACATGGAGCGATTAAACTAGAAAAGCCTGCAACTACATGGCCGAAAGCCAAAACAGTAAACCATGCTTACCTGTCAATTAAGTAGCATTTACAAGTCTGTTATGCAGTCGGACTTGCACCCCACAATGTATAAATAAACATAAATTAATGAAATAAATGTTCTAGTCCATGTGGGTGGCCTGATATGTATTAACTGGATTCCCGAGATTGATATAACATGAATAAAAAAACGTAAAAAAAAAATATTTTTTTATTACCGATTTGCAAGCTTGAGACTGTTGTGCAATTTATTCTAATGTCTTTCATCGCTTTCCCTGTATTTTAAAGTGCAGTATTGATTTTTTTATATGCTTTTACAGTGCTACAAACACAAGGTGTTTAACCTCTTTGCGAATCCTCTCTAGTAGCTACATTTGCCATTTATGGGTATGACAACAATTGGGGGGTTAAGGAATTGTAGCAATTTAATAGTGATTTGCGATTGTAACCTTTACAGGCTTGAAAAATCAAAGGCTTAGCTTGGTCGGAGTTACGAATTTTGCAACCACAGTTGTTTTCACAGATTTTTTTGTGAGTAGCTAAAAGAGGCCAATTTAATAGACTTTACTGTTGCAGTCTACTTAACGGGCTTCAGTAACTACAATTTGTGGAATTTAATAAGGCCCATGTTGTTACTGTCATTGCTGCCAGGCGTTATCTGCATAGTATTTCTAATCTGTTTTCCTGTTGTGACTTTTTGGCATTTTCCTCATTACTCTAAAATTTAACTACCTGATCCCTTTCTTTAGCATATGGTTTATTCTATTTTCTGGCATCTTTTCCTTGCCATTCTCTAGCTACTTACCTTTCCAACCTAGCTCTATCCACTGAATTCTTTAATTTCTAGATCCCTAATCGTATGATATTTAATATGGCTGCCATTTTTTGCTGTCTGTCTTGACCATTGGACTGTACCATGACTTTGCTTATGTCGCTAGCCATGTGTCTACCACACAACAATGGGACTTCCTTCTGCCGCTGATCTCCACTACTGTGTCCAGTGATGTAAATGGCACTAATAAACAGAACCCATATGATTCTTGTGCAATTTCTTAAATAGTACAAACATCCAAAAGTAGATTAAAACATATTAGCCAAAATTATAAATTACATTTAAACACCTCCATAAAATATATAATAGGCAATATATTTTTATGTAAATTCAATTTAGTTTGAGTAAAACCACATCAACTGAGACAACTGCATACACTAATATACTGTCAGTGTAACTTGATTATAATGCATTTATATTTCCACTGTCAACACATTTTTTTTTTATGCAAAGGCCTAATGTACCAGTAATTTATTTTGCTGTCATAACTGACATTGTAGCCCATAGCTGTATTTTACTTGTTCACAACTTTATTTATAGGAATTGGAATAATTCTTTAGCCCATTCTTTGGAAACTTTTCATTGCTATTCATGTAACTTTTGACTTGAAACTATAAACCATATGTCACAATTAAGCCAATAATTAATGTCCTTTCAATTACACATAATGTAATGCACAGTGTAGTAGTTTAAACATATAATAATCTTCTATTTAAATAGACATGTAGAATCTTTAGGTCTCAAATATAAATCATATTTGTAAAACCCAGATAGACTTATGGCAAGATAGATTGGGGCTTACATAAATTGCACAGCAGACAATTTCATTACTAAAAACAAACTATGGCCCCATGGTAATCTAGTGTTATAACTATCTCACCTCTGCTTCCCCTGAATACAGACCAGCAAAGCTGCACTCTTCAAGCAAGCTGTTCCTGTGTCTATCTCACCTCTGCTTCCCCTGAATACAGACCAGCAAAGCTGCACTCTTCAAGCAAGCTGTTCTTGGGTCTATCTCACCTCTGCTTCCCCTGAATACAGACCAGCAAAGCTGCACTCTTCAAGCAAGCTGTTCCTGCGTCTATCTCACCTCTGCTTCCCCTGAGTACATTCCAGCAAAGCTGCACTCTTCAAGCAAGGTATCTACAAGCAATCATCTCTTCGTATCTGCTGCTACCTTCTCTTCATATAGATTATTATATTATTTTTTCTGATATTATATTTAAGCACATTGTTTTTTTTCTTTCAGTTTTGTGAATGTAAGCTTTCTTTGATGTATAGTTTCAATCTGATGCACATCCTGTGACTTCCTTTGCCTAATTACTCCTCCCCACCTAATTTACACATCTCTGTCTTGTTCAGCTGTTCCTGGGTCTATCTCACCTCTGCTTCCCCTGAATACAGACCAGCAAAGCTGCACTCTTCAAGCAAGCTGTTCCTGGGTCTATCTCACCTCTGCTTCCCCTGAATACAGACCAGCAAAGCTGCACTCTTCAGGGAAGGTATCTACAAACAATCATCTCTTCGTATCTGCTGCTACCTTCACTTCATATAGATTATTATATTATTTTTTCTGATATTACATTTAAGAACATAGTTTTTTTTTTCTTTCAGTTTTGTGAATGTAAGCCTTCTTTGATATATAGTTTTAATCTGATGCACATCCTGTGACTTCCTTTGCCTAATTACTCCTCCCCACCTAATTTACACATCTCTGTCTTGTCCAGCTCTCCCTGAGTCTGTCTCACCTCTGCTACCTCTGAACACAGACCAGCAATCCTCTCCCTCCCTGCCCCACACCCACCCCTGGCTTACTTTAATTTATTGAATCACTAAAACTGCTTGCACCTGATCAATCAGCTGCACATGATTACTATCCCTTCTTCCTCCTCTTAGATCACTCTCCTAGCCACTATGTTCCCTTTCACTTTCTTCTTCACCTTAAGCTCTAGCGTTATTCTCAGACTATCCTCCTCATTTGCTCCACATTTTGTCTCCAACATTATTAATATCTCTCCTTTCCTATTTTCCTCCACTCTGCTCTGCTCCCACAAGCTCCTCTCCTTTTTTCAATCACTATTTCATGCATGTTCTAAAGACCATAAGCAGAAAACTAATTTCATCTCCTCGCTTATTTTGCTGCTGGAGTTCTATCTCCTAATCCCTACCCCTCACTCAGTCCCACCTCTCATCTACTCTTTTCAGCAACAAGGCTATTAACTTTGTCCTTAATCCATGTATTTAAATTTGCTCCTCCATGTCTAAAATGTACCCTCCACTACTTATTTCCAAGTTCTTACATCTTCCAACCTAAGCAAACTTTCACACATCCCTCCTGATACTGCTCTTCCTTACTTTTCTTCCCCAGACTTCTGCCTCTTCCATTCCCTTTAGATTGTAAGTAGTGAGTTTTCAGTCTTGTAGGGTGCTTTGGGAAAAAGCACTTTCTACAAAGACTCTAAGCTCAAAAGAGGGCCCTCCATTTTTCAGTTGTTAATATTGTATTTTTCCCTGTTCTCTCCCCTTGTACAGCGCTGAGGAATATGTTGGCATGTTACAAATAAACGTTAATAATAATAATAATAATAATAATAATAATAATTTGCTGTATACCTGTAAATCGGCTACGGGAGCTTTTTTTCCTATGGTAAACATTTTTGTTAATCTTTTCACTGGCAATATTATGGCACTCAGCCCATATCCATAAATCCTGCCTAGTGATGTCCCGAACAGTTCGCCGGAGAACTATTCGCGGCGATTTGTGCATGTTCGCTTCCGCCGCGAACAGCGAACACATGCGCTTTTCGGTTCCCCCCCTATACTTTGACATTGAGTAAACTTTGAACATCATTTATTTTATTTTATAATTTTTTGTGTGTAATCTATGCCTGCCTGCCTGCCAGCGTGTGTGTGTGACAGGCTAACACCTAACAGCTTATATTGTGCTTATTTTTACTACTCATACCTGGTGGTGTAACATACATTGAAAACAACCATTTTTTTCCTGTAATGTAATTTCAATTGCCTGCCTGTGTCAGGCTCACAGCTTATATTGTGCTCAGTGACATAAAACATTTTTTTTTTTACTCTAATCTATTGAATAGCAATTGCCTGCCTACAGGCGTGTGTGTGAAGCCTATTGCATCTACTCTGCCAACTTTTGCCAGTGCACAGTGACACTCATATCTGGTGGCACCTTAGATTGCATGCGCAGTGCCCCAAATTTGAAGTGGGAGGACCGACCAAGCATCTTTTTCATTCTCCCGCTTCAAAAATCCATGCCATATACACATCCCCTGATAGTGGACGTAACAGGTATTAAACCGATAGGAATAGTACTACTTAACAGTACACACCTTATAATAACGCAGACAGAGGCAACGCGTATAATCTTCCATGCTGTGCAGTGGAAGCCCCCAGACTCTGAAGTGTGTATAATCTTCCATGCTGGACAGTGGAAGCCCCCAGACTCTGACCTGTGTATAATCTTCCATGCTGTGCAGTGGAAGCCCCCAGACTCTGAAGTGTGTATAATCTTCCATGCTGGCCAGTGGAAGCCCCCAGACTCTGACCTGTGTATAATCTTCCATGCTGTGCAGTGGAAGCCCCCAGACTCTGACCCGTGTATAATCTTCCATGCTGGGCAGTGGAAGCAACCAGACTCTGACCTGTGTATATTCTTCCATGCTGGGCAGTGGAAGCCCCCAGACTCTGGGAGTCTGAAGAAGAGGAGTCAGAGGAGGAAGGTGGCTTTGAGGAGGTGGAAGACCAAACACAGCAGGCGTCCCAGGGGGCTTGTTGTCACCTTTCGGGGACCCTTGGTGGCTGGGTGGAGGAAGAGACCTTCAATGACATCAGTGAGGACAAGGAACGGGACATGGCTAGCATGGTATCCAACCTTGTGCAAATGGGGAGTTTGCGGTTGTGCAAAGGGACGGTTTGCGGTTGTTTGCGGTGCATTAAACGGGGAGATTGGTCTGTAACTGTGAAGCGGGTGTAACTCTTACACTACCTGATTGATACAACATCATACCTGATGTTTTAAAGCATGTTATTCCAAACAATTTAGGAATGATAGGTGATTAGAGATGTCGCGAATAGTTTGCCGGCGGACTTTTTTCGGCGAACATAGCAGTGTACTTGGTGCTGTTAATCTGTGTGTACTGTCAGTGTGCTTGGTGCTTTAGGTCTGTGTGCACTGCCAGTGTACTTGTTGCTGTAGGTACTGTCAGTGTGCTTGGTGCTATAGGTCTATGTGTACTGTCAGTGTGCTTGGTGCTGTAGGTCTGTGTGTACTATCAGTGTACTTGGTGCTGTGGGTCAATGTGTACTGTCAGTGTACTTGGTGCTGTAGGTCTGTTTGCACTGCCAGTGTACTTGGTGCTGTATATCTGTGTGTACTGTCAGTGTACTTGGTGCTGTGAGTCTGTGTGTACTGCCAGTGTGCTTGGTGCTGTAGGTCTGTGTGTACTGTCAGTGTACTTGGTGCTATATGTCTATGTGTACTGTCAGTGTGCTTGGTGCTGTAGGTCTGTGTGTACTGTCAGTGAGCTTGGTGCTATATGTCTATGTGTACTGTTTGTGTGCTTGGTGCTGTAGGTCTGTGTGTACTGTCAGTGAGCTTGGTGCTGTAGTTCTGTGTGTACTGTCAGTGTACTTGGTGCTATGGGTCTGTGTGCACTGCCAGTGTACTTGTTGCTGTAGGTCTGTGTGTACTGTCAGTGTGCTTGGTGCTATAGGTCTATGTGTGCTGTCAGTGTGCTTGGTGCTGTAGGTCTGTGTGTACTGTCAGTGTACTCGGTGCTGCTAATCTGTGTGTACTGTCAGTGTACTTGGTGCTTTAGGTCTGTGTGTACTGTCAGTGTACTTGGTGCTGTAGGTCTGTGTGTACTGTCAGTGTACTTGGTGCTCTAGGTCTGTGTGTGCTGTCAGTGTGCTTGGTGCTGTAGGTTTGTGTGTACTGTCAGTGTGCTTGGTGCTGTGAGTCTGTGTGTACTGTCAGTGTACTTGGTGCTGTAGGTCTGTGTGTACTGTCAGTGTACTTGGTGCTGTATATATGTGTGTACTATCAGTGTACTTGGTGCTGTGGGTCAATGTGTACTGTCAGTGTACTTGGTGCTGTAGGTCTGTTTGCACTGCCAGTGTACTTGGTGCTGTATATCTGTGTGTACTGTCAGTGTACTTGGTGCTGTGAGTCTGTGTGTACTGCCAGTGTGCTTGGTGCTGTAGGTCTGTGTGTACTGTCAGTGTACTTGGTGCTATATGTCTATGTGTACTGTCAGTGTGCTTGGTGCTGTAGGTCTGTGTGTACTGTCAGTGAACTTGGTGCTATATGTCTATGTGTACTGTCAGTGTTCTTGGTGCTGTAGGTCTGTGTGTACTGTCAGTGAGCTTGGTGCTGTAGTTCTGTGTGTACTGTCAGTGTACTTGGTGCTATGGGTCTGTGTGCACTGCCAGTGTACTTGTTACTGTAGGTCTGTGTGTACTGTCAGTGTGCTTGGCGCTATAGGTCTATGTGTACTGTCAGTGTGCTTGGTGCTGTAGGTCTGTGTGTACTGTCAGTGTACTTGGTGCTGTTAATCTGTGTGTACTGTCAGTGTGCTTGGTGCTTTAGGTCTGTGTGCACTGCCAGTGTACTTGGTGATATGGGTCTGTGTGTACTGTCAGTGTGCTTGGTGCTGTAGGTCTGTGTGCAAACAAGGTTCACAGCTCTTCAACACAATGCTTCCAAATAGGTAAAGTCTATTCATTTATTAATGTATTACATGTTTACTATTACACACAAAACAACATTAGCTCAGTTACAATAACATTGCCGTCATTTTTTGACGGGCAAGTCGCTAGTGTCATAATAAACACCACATGAACATGGCGACCACTCTCTTGTGGGATTCAGTTACGTCCACGGATTCATCCTCCATATATCTGAATAAGCCAGGAATGATATATAGAGGCCTACGGCGCTCATTGCCAAAGTGGTCCGTATTAACGTCTCGCCTCGCTATGCGAGGCTCGCCTGCAATGAGCGCCTGTGGCGCTCATTGCCAAAGTGGTCCGTATTACACATTATATAGTAATAATAATAATAATAAAGCAGAAGACCTCCACTGTGTCTCCCCCCCACTCCCTCCCATGTGTCTCTCTCCCCCCTCTCCCCTGTGTCTCCACCCCACTCCCTCCCATGTGTCTCTCCCCCCCCCTCTCCCCTGTGTCTCTCCCACCCTTGCCTGTGTCTCTACCCCCTCTCGCTTCCCCAGTGTTTCTTTCCTCCCTCTCCTGTGTCTTTTCCCCCTTCCCTCTTCCCTGTGTCACTCCCCCCTCCCCTGTGTCTCTACCCCCCTCTCCCTTACCGTGTTTCTTTCCCCCCTCCCCTGTGTCTTTCCCCCCTTTTCTCTCCCCATTGTCTCCTCACCACTCCCTCCCATTAGTCTCTTCCCCCCTCTCCCCTGTGTCTCTACCCCCCACTCTCTCCTGTGTCTCTCCCCCCCTCCCATGTGTCTCTTCCCCTCACCTCTCCCTTACCCTGTTTCTCTTCCCCCCTCTGCCCTGTGTCTTCCTCCCCCTCTCCACTGTGTCTTCCTCCCCCTCTCCCCTCTCCTGTGTCTTCCTCTCCCTCTCCCCTGTGTTTCCTCCCCCTCTCTCCTCCCCTGTTAGCTTCTATACGCATACATACATACGATAAGAAATCTGGGGGGGGTTACCCCTTACCCCCCCCCCCAGTTCCAACACCCATGTGTACTGTATAATATTGTATTGCATTATGTTATATTATATCACTAGCGACTTGCCTGGCACAAATGATGGGGCAATACAGTTTGAAGCCATGGCAATGCTGTTTGCCACACAATGTGATGCTTTTTGTACTCTGAGGACCTTCGGCGCTCATTGTGAGCCTCTTCCCTCATGTCCTTCATGTTTCGTGCTTTGCAACGATCAATCTTCGGCGCTCATCGCGAAGACAGATATATAAGTACAGTGTTAAATATATAATTTTTTTTGTGCAGTGTAAATAAAAAAATGTATTCAGGTCTCAGAGCATAATAAAGTGATTTAGATTTGTAACTGCTTTGAGAGTGCTATCGCTGGCAGCCAATGAGCAGTAATCCAGATATATAACTGCAGAGTAAAAAGTAAAACATTTTAGTGTAGTGTAAAGTCTACATTTTTATTTTCCATTACTAATTAATACTTATTAAATGAATGCACGATAATAACTATTGTGAATGAACAAATGTATTAGGAAGTGCGAAGCGTTAATGTATGTAAAGTAACCACAGTGTAAAATATGCTATTAAGCGTATTTTTTTAAAATATTTTTTTTTCAATAATAATGAATTAATTAATTACTAAAATACTTTACCTATTTGTAATTAATATATCCAGTGATCAAAAAGCCTGAAGAGCTAACAATCAGTTTTGATTTTCCTGCAGCTTACAGTGTACATTTGGACTGTTGGTGACCCGAGGTGTAAGTGTCAGCAATGTGCGCAGTGCACGAGGGGAAACCGCTTGTATAGTCGTGTAACGCGCCATTTTAGATTTGTAATGTTATTAGTTGCAAGTTAGTGTTGTAAAATGGCGGCGATTGTGTATGTGTTATGCGGCTCGGCAGCAGTTTCCATTATTTATAATAGTGTATTTTGTACCTCGTCTGTTCCTAGGTAAAAGTCGTACATGGCTGGCGATGTTTTGCGCGGTTTGGGGTCATGTAGCCTCGTTTTCATTTTTTACGGACGCCATTTTTTTTGTCGCTTAGCCGATTTACAAGTGCCAACTGGGGAAGACGTTACAGATATCACATATATAGTTGTGAGCAGGCGGGTTGTTGCTAACGCTGCGGGCTTGCGAAGCGAGGGCCAGAGTTGCTGGCAAGGAGCGCCGAAGGCTCCCACGTCGGCTGCAATGAGCCGCAGACGGGACTTACACCATCAAATTTACGGACTTACCATCCAAAAATACGGGACTTAGAAAAAAAAACATTACGAGCTCACAAAAATACGACCTTAACGCCCGAACCGCACCCACTTAAAAACATTAAAAACACAATAAATACACACAACAAACACATAAAAAGCTTACCCACAGCAAGGCGGGCACCGAGGACCTCTGCAAGTGAAGTTACACCTCCATTTAAGTCCAAATTCATGAGTTTAGTCACCCGAAAATCACCTAAGTGAGAGAAAAAATGGCCCTTGAAAAAAAGAAAACGAGGCTACAGGACCCTAAACACGCAAAACACATACGGATTTTCCTAAAAAGCCATACGAGGTAAAGATACACTATTAACAAGGACGCTAAATCATCCACACCCGCATACCACATACACATTCCCCGCCATTTTACAACACTAACTTACACAATGCGGAAGTACCCACCTACCCTAACGGCTTCCCCTCGCGCACGCACACTATTACACTACACACTGCACACATTGCTGACACTTACACAGCAGCTCCACAGCACTGAAAACCTACATTGTATGCTGCAGGAACATGAAAACAGATTGTCAGCTCTTCAGCACAATGCTTCCTGCATATATTACTTACAAATAGGTAAAGTATATTCATTTAGTAATTATTTCATTAGCATACAAAAATACATATACACAAAAAAAACATTATCACATTAAACATAAAAGCCATTCACTGCGCGCCTCACAACGAGCGCCAACGCTGCTCATAGCATACAAAGCCTTGCAATAAGCGCAAAAAACACATCACCGCCGACCAAAGAATAACAGCAAAAGCGCCTATCAGAAAAAAAATACAACCAACAGCCTCGCAATGAGCGCCGAAGGATCTCCGACCGCCAACAAAATGAATGTCTCGTCCAAACCATTACCTGCCTTACAATCTTATTGCCGCCATTTTTTGATGGGCAAGTCGCTAGTAAATATATAAAGATCAAGATAATAAAAGTATCAGGAAATGTAACACAAAGATTCACGTGCGTCTGAATAATACGACAAATACGGATTTTTGTCATAAGTGATATGATCGCAGTATTTGGTCATAAACCCTAAACACTGGAATCTGTTACATTCAATTTACTGATGATGTCATTAATGGGCTTCAAGGGGGGGATCTCTTTTCATACTTTTTGAGCGGTGCAAATCCAACATACGCAGAGAGGAAACGCCACATCTGTGGGACACACACAAAGGGGTTTACTTTGGGAGAAAAAAACAAACAAATATGAAATATTTAATAATCATATTTTGATGTTACCAACAGATAAGGAAACGAAACTGAGGTTATTATATCTAATAGTAGCAAGCCTGGGAGTACTGGGAGTAATAATACTGCAGCAGGAGGTCAGGACTAATGTCCCTCTATAGACCCCCAGTCAGATAAAGGTCAGTACTAATGTCACCTATAGACCCCCAGTCATATAAAGGTCAGTACTAATGTCACCTATAGACCCCCAGTCATATAAAGGTCAGTACTAATGTCCCTCTATAGACACCCAGTCAGCTAAAGGTCAGTACTAATGTCCCTCTATAGACACCCAGTCAGATAAAGGTCAGTACTAATGTCCCTCTGTAGACCCCCAGTCAGATAAAGGTCATTACTAATGTCCCTCTATAGACACCCAGTCAGATAAAGGTCAGTACTAATGTCACCTATAGACCCCCAGTCATATAAAGGTCAGTACTAATGTCACTCTATAGACACCCAGTCAGATAAAGGTCAGTACTAATGTCCCTCTATAGACCCCCAGTCATATAAAGGTCATTACTAATGTCCCTCTATAGACACCCAGTCAGATAAAGGTCAGTACTAATGTCACCTATAGACCCCCAGTCATATAAAGGTCAGTACTAATGTCACTCTATAGACACCCAGTCAGATAAAGGTCAGTACCAATGTCCCTCTATAGATCCCCAGTCATATAAAGGTCATTACTAATGTCCCTCTATAGACACCCAGTCAGATAAAGGTCAGTACTAATGTCACCTATAGACCCCCAGTCATATAAAGGTCAGTACTAATGTAACTCTATAGACACCCAGTCAGATAAAGGTCAGTACTAATGTCACCTATAGACCCCCAGTCATGTAAGGTGTAACCCTTACACTATCTGATCGATACAACATCATACCTGATGTTTTAAAGCACGTTATTCCAAACAATTTAGGAATGTTAGGTAATTTATGCCCTTTATGGCTTAAAACCAGACTCTGTATCAACTATGTAATTTTCCGTGGGAGTTTTGCCATGGATCTCCCTCCGGCATGCCACAGTCCAGTTGTTAGACCCCTTGAAACAACTTTCCCATCACTATTGTGGCCAGAAAGTGTCCCTGTGGGTTTTAAAATTCGCCTGCCCATTGAAGTCTATGGCGGTTCGCCGATGTTCACCGGTTCGCGAACATTTGCGGAGGTTCGCGTTGGCAGTTCGCGAACCGAAAATTTTAGGTTTGCGACATCACTATAGGTGATTTATGCCCTTTATGGCTTAAAACCAGACTCTGCATCAACTATGTAATTTTCTGTGGGAGTTTTGCCATGGAACCCCCTTCGGCATGCCACAGTCCAGGTGTTAGTCCCCTTGAAACAACTTTCCCATCACTATTGTGGCCAGAAAGAGTCCCTGTGGGTTTTGAAATTTGCCTGCCCATTGAAGTCTATGGCGGTTCGCCGGGTTCGCCCGTTCGCGAACATTTGATGGAAGTTCGGGTCCGCTTTTCGCGAACCGAAAATTTGATGTTCGCGACATCACTAATCCTGCCTTATACAAAAGAGATGTCAGTGTAGAGAGTACCCAAACCCTGCTTTATGGATGAGAAACTGCTCTAGGAACATCATGATTATTATGAGTGACTGAGAACAAGTGCTGTAACTGGGGCAAAAAACGTATTAGATTTATATATGTATATCTTTTATTTATTTATATTTAATTAAATTAAATATATGTCTAGTCCACGTGGTTTCCTGATATGTATTAACCTCATGAGTACTGGGTTGTATATTGTATAATGAAATGGACATAATAATACAATATAATATTTTTAATTACACATGTTTATAATGGACTGTTAAGTGTCAAATAATGTTGAAATTTCATCATTTTTTTCTTATTTTTTGGTGCTATACTGTCTTTTTGCTGCTGCGGCACTTCGCAATACCAATATTTTTGTCAGCTTTTTGTATTTACCGCACTGCCCTATTAGTGATCTACAGTGGGGGAAAAAAATTTTTTTTTGAACGTTTGTCCACTGACAAAGAAATGATCAGTCTATAATTTTAATGGTAGGTGTATATTAACAGTGAGAGACAGAATAACAAAAAAAAACAAGAAAAACGCATGTCAAAAAGTTATAAATTGATTTGCAGGTCAATGAGGGAAATAAGTATTTGACCCCTTCGACTTAGTACTTGTTGGCAATCACAGAGGTCAGAGTTTTTTTGCAGTTGGCAACCATGTTTGCACATCTCAGGAGGGATTTTGTCCCACTCCTCCTTGTAGATCCTCTAAGTCATTACCGTTTCAAGGCTGTGTTTGGCAACTCAAATCTTTAGCTTCCTCCACAGATTTTCTATGGGATTAAGGTCTGGAGACTGGCTAGGCCACTCCAGGGCCTAAATGTGCTTCTTCTTGAGCCACTTCTTTGTTGCCTTGGCTGTGTGTTTTGGTTCATTGTCATGCTGGAATACTCATCCACGACCCATTTTTAATACCCTGGCTGAGGGAAGGAGGTTCTCACCCAAGATTTGATGGTACATGGCCCCGTCCATCATCCTATTGATGCAGTGCAGTTGTCCTGTCCCCTTAGCAGAAAAAAACCCTTAAAGCAAAATGTTTCCACCTCCATGTTTGATGGTGGGGATGGTGTTCTTGGGGTTATAGGCAGCATTCCTTCTCCTCCAAACACAACGAGTTGAGTTGATGCCAACGAGCTTGATTTGGGTCTCATCTGACCACAACACTTCAGACGGGCCTGTACATGTGCTTTCTTGAGCAGGGGGACCTTGTGGGCACTGCAGGATTTCAGTCCTTCACGGCGTAGTGTGTTACCAATTGTTTTCTTGGTGACTATGGTCCCAACTGCCTTGAGATCATTAACAAGATCCTCCCGTGTAGTTCTGGGCTATTTTCTCACCATTCTCATGATCATTGAAATGCCACAAGGTGAGATCTTGCATGGAGCATCAGACTGAGGGAGACTGGCAGTTATTTTGTGTTTCTTCCATTTGCGAATAATCACTCCAACTGTTGTCATCTTCTCACCAAGCTGCTTGGCGATTGGCTTGTGTAGCCCACTCCAGCCTTGTGTAGGTATACAATTGTGTCCCTGACATCCTTGGACTGCTCTTTGGTCTTGGCCATGGTGGAGAGTTTGGAATCTGATTGATTGATTGCTTTTGTGGACAGCTGTCTTTTATACAGGTAACAAGCTGAGATTAGGAGCACTCCCTTTAAGAGAGCTAGAAATCTTGCTGATTGATAGGGGATCAAATACTTAAAGTATTTTGCTTACTGACCAGCAAATCAATTTACAACTTTTTTGACATGCATTGTTTTTGTTTGTTTTTTTCTGTTACTCTGTCTCTCACTGTTAAAATACACCTACCATTAAAATTATAGACTGATCATTTCTTTGTCAGTGGACAAACGCTCAAAATCAACAGGGGATCAAATACTCCCCCTCCCCCAATGTATAAAGTCTTATTAGCATACGGTGTTGATGTAAAAGTCTATCAGATTTTGCTAAAATCAATGGAAAAGTTTACCATAATTTTGGTCTCTGGCTTGTTGAAGTTACTCGTAGCCGTGCTCTCACAGTGTTTCAAGGGTGGGTTGATTAACATATCTAGGGAAATTTACAATAAACATGGTATAATTTGTGATATAGAGGATTTTCATGGAAGTCTATGTGCTTTAGAATGCATCCTTAAGAATCTTAGGATAAATAAAATGCACGTTTGTTCACAAAAGTACTGGACTTTGGTGAATGCTGTTATGTTGTAGTGTAGAAAATGGACATTTTATTACAAAGGGTCAGTAAGGGACTTGGACAAAAGGGAGTTAACTAAAAGATTGTTGAGAAACTGCTATGTGCCATAGTGAAGCATTCTGTTGTATAGGATGCCAAAGAAAGGAAAAAGTCTCTTTAGGGAGTAGCCTGAAGGATTGCGGGTTAGATATAAATATATATGGGGTAACTTGAGGTTTTAGCAATTTGGTAAAAGTGCAGACACTGCATACATTTTTAAAGAGGGCTCAATAAATATCACATATAATAGTTGTCAAACTACAAAACGTTGTCACGCTTTGCGAACTGCATCCCTCGCAAAGGTGGAGGCTTTACGGCGCCTCACTTTGTAACAAAACAACCCGACACAATCATTAACTAGCAGCACTTTGTCCTACGGCACCTCAAAACACCACACAAAACTCCAACACACAAACGTTAACTCGCAGCACTTTAGACCTACGGTGCCTCAAACCACCCCACAAAACTCCCCCACACAAACACTAATTTGCAGCACTTAGTCCTACAGCGCCTCAAACCACCCCAGAAAACTAACCCACACAAACCTTAACCAACAGCACTT
Organism: Discoglossus pictus; assembly: GCA_027410445.1. Taxonomy (NCBI): domain Eukaryota; kingdom Metazoa; phylum Chordata; class Amphibia; order Anura; family Alytidae; genus Discoglossus; species Discoglossus pictus. Next base: position 156,551,126 of record CM050163.1, on the reverse strand, counting down.
AGTCCTAAGTCGCCTCAAAACACCCCACAAAACTTCCAGCACTTCGGCGATCAAAGATGTGGGACTTAGCCTACAAACACTTACAAAACACGTGATCCCATTAGGTTACAAACAGATGACGAACGCGGGACTTTGAAAAAGAAGAAAATACGAGTCGCAGGACTTTGAAAAAAAAAATACGACATAGCAAAAATACAAACTTAACGGCCGAACCGTGAAAAGCAAAAAACACAACCCCCCCCCCCCCCACTAAATACACACACAAAAAAAAAATACAAAAACATCACACGTAGCACAGGGGAACAGCCAGGACGTCTGGGAGTGAGGTGGAGTGCGAATTTAAGTCAAATTTGCCGAGTTTTGGCATACAAAAATCGTCTAAGCAAGAAAAAAAATTGAGGCCGAAAAAAAATAAAAACAAGGCTACACGACCCTGAAGCGCAAAACACAGCCAGACATGTAGGACATTGACAGGCATGTATGAGATACAAAAAAACACTGTTGGAAAACACGCAAAATGCTCCCGAGGTGCGTAACACATAGAATGTCGCCGCCATTTTACAACACTAACTTGCTAATCTACACATTACGCTTCTGTAATGGCGACTTTCCCACCTAAACTAATGGTTCTGTCTCGAGCACGCAGCCTATATATAGGGCACACTTGCCACAGTGCTGACACTTTCTCCTCGGTTGATGACAGGACATTTTCTGCTGCCGGAAAATCCAAAGAGATTGTTAGTTCTTCAGGATATTGATTGCTGGCTATTCATTATAAATAGGTAAAGTATATTGATTGATAAATTAATTATTAATAAAATATATATATATATATATTATATAAAAAAAATATATATATTACAGTCTTAGATTTTGCACTGCCTTTACTTTATCAAGACATTAATGCTTAACAATTTCAAATATATTTATTAATTGATTAATTATTTTTTAATGGACATTAATTTAGTAATTAATTATTCATCATTATGAAAAAAATATATATTTTTGACTCACTTTGCTTTATGAATATATTATTGATTAACTCTTTCTAATATATTTAGTCATTGATTACTTATTAATGTTCATTAATTAATTAGTAATTAATTAATCATAATAAATTTTTTTTTCAAAACTGGATAAAAAAATATGTATATTTTACACTGCACTTACATTTTGGTGTTGCTGCTTAAATATTAATGTTCATTAATTACTTCATTACTCATTATAGTGATGTCGCGAACATAAAATTTTCGGTTCGCGAACCGCTGACGCAAATTTCACCAAATGTTCGCGAACGGGCGAACCGGGCGTACCGCCATAGACTTCAATGGGCAGGCGAATTTCAAAACCCACAGGGACTCTTTCTGGCCACAATAGTGATGGGAAAGTTGTTTCAAGGGGTCTAACACCTGGACTGTGGCATGCCGGAGGGGGATCCATGGCAAAACTCCCACGGAAAATTACATAGTTGATGCAGAGTCTGGTTTTAAGCCATAAAGGGCATAAATCCCCTAACATTCATAAATTGTTTGGAATAACATGCTTTAAAACATCAGGTATGATGTTGTATCGATCAGGTAGTGTAAAGGTTACAGCCGCTTCACAGTAACAGACCAATCTCCCCGTTTAATGCACCACAAACAACCGCAAACAGTCCCTTTGCACAACCGCAAACACCCCATTTGCACAAGGTTGGATACCAAGCTAGCCATGTCCTGTTCCTTGTCCTCACTGATGTCATTGAAGGTCTCTTCCTCCACCCAGCCACCAAGGGTCCACGAAAGGTGACAACAAGCCCCCTGGGACACCTGCTGTGTTTGGTCTTCCACCTCCTCAAAGCCACCTTCCTCCTCTGACTCCTCTTCTTCAGACTCCTCTCTCTGCGTTGCCTCTGTCTGCGTTATTATAAGGTGTGTACTGTTAAGTAGTACTATTCCTATCGGTTTAATCCCTGTTACGTCCACTATTAGGGGACGTGTATATGGCATTGATTTTTGGAACATTTGAGATGGAAAAATGTGCTTGGTCCGACCTCCTACTTCTAATTTGGGGCACTGCACGTGCAATGTAATGTGCCACCAGATAGGAGTGGTGTATTAGGTTGTACTATTTATTCCTATCAGTTTGATACCTGTTACGTCACCTATCAGGGGACGTGTATATGGCATGGATTTTTGGAAGCAGGAGATGGATAAGATGCTTGGTCGGTACTCCCACTTCAAATTTGGGGCACTGCCCGTGCAATCTAAAGTGCCAATAGATATGAGTGTCACTGTGCACTGGCAAAAGTTGGAAAAGTAGATGCAATAGGCTTCACACACGCCTGTAGGCAGGCAATTGCTATTCAATCTATTACAGTAAAAAAAAATGTTGTTTTATTTCACTGAGCACAATATAAGCTGTGAGCCTGACACAGGCAGGCAACTGAAATTAGATTACAGGAAAAAAAATGGTTGTTTTCAATGTATGGTACACCACCAGGTATGAGTAGTGAAAATAAGCACAATATAAGCTGTTAGGTGTTAGCCTGTCACACACACGCTGGCAGGCAGGCATATGTAATTAGATTACACAGAAAAAAAATATAAAATAAAATGAATGATGTTCTAGCCCTAAAAAGGACTTTTTGGGTTGCTGTCCTTGCAGCAGATATCAGATGAGTCCTTCAGGTCTGTAGTGGAAGCTAAATACGCAGCCTGGCTATCTATTTCCCTATTAAATCTCCAGCAGCTACACTATCTGTCCTCTCACAACGAATGCATCTTCAGAATGATTCTAAAATGTATGCTGTCCTTCAGATGGAAGGCCCTGGAAGGGAGTGTATGCTGCTGATTGGCTGGAATGTGTCTGCTGACTGTGAGGTGCAGTGTCAAAGTTTCCTCAATGATAAAGAATAGGGGGCAAACCGAAAAGCGCATGTGTCCGCCGTCCGCTGCGAGCGCGAACGAGCCAAAATCGCTGCGAATAGTCCGCGGGCGAACTGTCCGCGACATCTCTACTCATTAATAAGAAATAAAAAAAGGTTTAAAATTCCTCAAAAGATATATACATTTTACAGTGCACTTAGATTTCAGTGTTGGTTCTTAATTATTACAGTGCAGTTACATTTTTGTTTTGCTGCTTAATTATTAATGCACTTATTTTTGTGTGTTGCTGCTCAATTATTAATGCTCATCATTAATTACTTAATTAGTCATTCATTTGTAATAATATAAAATGAAATGTGTTAAAATGCCTCAAAAAATAGATAGATTTTACAGTGTAATTATATTTCTGTGTTGCTTCTCATTGTCTGAAAGGAATAGGATCCTCAAAGCACTTAAATACTGAAATCACTTTATTACATTATGACACATGCTACATTTAATATTTTATAGTGCATTTATTTATTAATATATCCATACTTATATTTTGCATGTTTGCCAATTAAACACGATACTCTTAATGATTAATGAATGGATTACATACAAACATTAACAATGCTTTTCATTTTATTTCACAGTTTGATCATATGTGCAGCTGAGTAGACAGAGTGATGTTTGCAGCATTTGATCTGCAACAAGGTCACCTTTACAGATATATAATTTAATGATGCTGTTTTTTAGGAGAAAATGATTAAGGCTTTTTGTTTTCCATTGATGAATGGTATTAATTAATTAATTAAGGAATATTAATTAATTAATTATTCGTCAGGAATCATTAGAAAACAATATATTGTCTATTTTACAATGCATATCTTTAATATTGCATTTATATATCTGAAGTAATGATTATTAACGTACATTCATTGATTAACTATTAATGATTAATAATTACAGAAACAACAAAAAAATTAAATACAAATTAGTGACATTTTCAAATGTGTATATATGTATGTTCCTGCTCACTCCGTAACAGGGATAGGACATTATAAGCACTTTCATATTTAAATCCCCTTGTTATATGAATACTTTATATTAGTTTGGAATGCATTTACTTATGAATATATTGTTAGTAACAATATTTCCATGCCGGAATATAAAGTGGCACAAACTGCTGTTCGGGATCATTTTAGTCCTATGTTATGTGGGGGCAAACTCACACAACAATGGATTATTGATTCCTATCTACAAGTCGAAGCAAATAATCTAAATTTTGTCAAATTTCAACAAAACAAGCTTCGAGTAGAACAATATTGTGGATTGATGGATTATGTCTCTGAATTGGCTGCAAACAGAGACATTCCTGCTGGAAGAGCAATGATTTTGCCATCCTCTTTCCAAGGATCTCCTCGCAATAGAAAGATACAATGATGCCATGGCTGTTGTCACTAAATTTGGCAAACCAAATTTATTCATTACATTAACATGTAATCCACAATGGCCAGAGATCAAAGAAAATTTACAGCTTGGCCAAAATACTTCTGACCGACCAGATTTGGTGGCAAGAGTATTCAAAATAAAACTCAATTAATTAATTCATGATATTACTAAAGCACACTTATTTGGGAAATGTGTGTCATTGAATTTCAAAAAAGAGGCCTGCCACATGCACATATACTTTTAATCTTGCAAGAAAAGGGATAAATTGAATTTCAAATGCAGACTTATGCTAATTGTGATGGTAACCCTTTGTATAAAAGAAGAAAAGAACAAACAGCTATTATCCGTGGCTAAAAGGTCGATAATAGATATGTGGTTTCATACAATCCACATTTGCTGATGAAGTACAATGCACATATCAATGTGGAAGCTTGCACTTCTATAAAATCCATCAAATATGTGTATAAATATATATACAAAATATATGATGTAGCAACAGTTGTTGTGCAAGGTGCACAAAATGAAAAAGACAACCCAATTTTACATGACGAACTTTCATCTTATTTAGATGCTCGCTATGTAAGTGCTCCAGAAGCAATGTGGCTTCTTCTCAAATTTGAGATGCATGATCGGTCACATGCTGTGTATCGATTAGCTGTCCATTTGCCACAAAGGCAATTTGTTTGCTTCACTGCAGGGCATGAAAGAAACGGTTTAGCACAAAGTGAACATAGAGCAACAACACTTACTGCTTGGTTTCAAATAAATTGTCAGAACACTGAGGCCAGACAATTTTTATACATTGACATTCCAAATCACTATGTATTCGTAAAAGGTGAATGGCGACAACGAAAAATACATAATAATAAAATTATCCCAAGAATTTATACCGTCAGTCCACGAGACATTGAACGTTTCAGTTTAAGATTACTTCTTTTACATGTTCCCGGTGCACAAAGTTATGAACATTTATACACAGTCAATGACATAGTTCATGATACTTTCCAATTAGCTGCAAGACATCAAAACTTCCTGGCAGATGAAACAGAATGGGAGAGATGTCTCAAAGAAGCAGTATTATATCAAATGTCAAAGCAAATGAGAGAACAATTTGCTTTCATTTGCATCTTTGCAATGTACCTGATGCATTAACTTTGTGGGAAACATTTAAATTACATATGTGTTAACATTTCTTGAAACATTACAATGAGACCATGGTGCTATTGAAAGCATTAATGGAAATTCAGGAAATCTTTCGTTGTCATGGATTAAATTGTGCCAATTTTAATCTGCCTGACACAGGAATTATAGATGAAAATAACTTTGACGAGTATGACACTGAGATAGAATACCAAAAAACACAAGAACAATTTGGAACTTTAAATGCATTACAATTGGAAGCATTTAACGCCATCACAAATGCAATAGACGATGACATGCTCAAAGAGCATTATTTCTATCTGGATGGCCCTGGTGGATCAGGAAAAATGTATCTATATAATTTGTTGATGAGTTGCATTCGAGTACAGGGTCAAATAGCGGTGCCATTTGCAACCACTGGAATTGCCGCACTTTTGTTAGAAGGTGGTAGAACTGTGCATAGTGGATTTAAACTGCCAGTTCCTATTCTGGAAACATCAGTGTCGCATATTTGAATGAATTCATTACAAGCAAAAAAAAATCACAAGAGTAAATTAATTATAATAGATGAGGCAACTATGATGTCATGTCATGCTCTGCAATGTGTTGATCAATTATTAAAAGAATTTATGGGTAATGATTTGCCATTTGGTGGAAAGGTGACGTTGTTAGGAGGAGATTTTAGGCAAACATTACCTGTGGTGCCACATGGCAATAGGACTGACATTGCCGATACGTGTATAAACAGAAGTAAGCTGCGAAAAATATTTACATACCTTAAATTAGAAATAAATATGAGATCTGACGGCCAAAATGAATTCAATGATTGTCTCATTCAGACTGGAGAAGGAAAACAGCCAAAAATAAATAATTTATCTGAGGATGCTGTGGAAATTCCATCAGAAATGATTTCCAAAGAATCACTAATATCGACAATCTTTCTCAATACCATCGAGGATTACTCAGACATTGCAAGCAAAGTCATATTGACATAAAAAAATATAGATGCCTTGAATCTAACGAAATTTGGAAATTAATCAATGCACCCCAAAAAAACTATTACAGTGCAGATTCTGTTCTGGCTGATGACAAAGATAGTGAAGCTAACTTTACTATGGAATTTATTAATTCTTTAACTCCCTCTGGAATGCCACCACATATTTTGCAACTTAAAAAAGGGCCAATTGTAATGCTACTGAGAAATATGAATCCCCAAAATGGACTTTGTAATGGGACCAGATTAATTGTGAAGGATTTAAAGGATCATTTTATACATGCAGAAACCAGTTCTTATACAAAGTTCTTATACCAAGAATTGATTTGGCTCCAAGTGAGAGTGGTTTGCCTTTTGTCCTTCAAAGGAGACATTATACCATGAGCATGAATAAATCCCAAGGACAAGCTTTTGGATATTTTTTTGAAGGAACCTGTGGTTATACCCCACGGATGAACTTTTTTATCTGGCGGTCTCTTTTTAGGGGACCATTATTTTACTTAGGAAACTCTATGTTGTATTTTCAATAACTACAACAATAAAAACTAAAAGAAAAATTAACAGATTGGAATGTGTTAGAACTTACCTTTTTACATGAGTGGCCCCACAAAACAATTAGGTAGCATTTTCGTTAAAATCAAGGTTAAATGTTATTGTTTTCTGTTACTATTTGACGTGTTAACATTGTATTTTAAAAGTTGTGCAAAGTTGGTTCATTGTATATAGTCAAGGATTTATGTTAGTAGAAGGTTAACAATACGTATTCATGAAAACCTCAGCTATTGTTATATTGCTATTAGATATATGACAATTAAAAGAGTTAACATTGAAAAAAAAAAAAAAACTATACCAGTTGGTGAAATACAAGTTGAAAGTTAAAAAATAAATAAAAAGTTTCTTTGTAGATAAAAAAAAAAAGGTTAAGAATATCAGACACTCACATTGTGTGGGAAACAGTTTTAACAGCATTACAATATTATTGCCTCATCATTTTTGACTGGCAAGCTGCTAGTAGAGATACAGTGCCTTGCAAAAATATTCACTCCCCTTGGCATTTTTCGGGTTTTGTTGTCTCACAACCAGGAATTAGCATGGATTGTTAAAGGATTTTGCATAATTTAATTTACAGAACATGCCCACAACTTTGAAGATGTTTTTTTTTTATTGTGAAGCAAACAACAAATAGAACAAAATAACAGAAAAAGTCAATGTCCATAACTATTCACCCCCCTAAAGTCAATACTTTGTTAGAGCCACCTTTTGCAGCAATCACAGCTCCAAGTCACTTTGGATAAGTCTCTATGAGATTGCCACATCTTACCACTGGGATATTTGCCCATTCCTCCTTGCAAAACTGCTCCAGCTCCTTCAAGTTAGATGGTTTGTGCTTGTAAACAGCAATCGTTAAGTCTGACCACAGATTTTCTATTGGATTGAGGACTGGGCATTGACTAGGCCATTCTGATACATTTACACGTTTCCCCTTAAACCACTCAAGTGTTGCTTTGGCAGTGTGTTTGGGGTCATTGTCCTGCTGGAAGGTGAACCTCTGTCCGAGCCTCAAATCATGCACAGAGTGGTACAGGTTTTGCTCAAGAATATCCCTGTATTTAGCACCATCCATCTTTCCCTCAACTCTGACCAGTTTCTCAGTCCCGGCTGCTGAAAAACATCCCAACAGCATGATGATGCCACCGCCAGATTTCAGTGTGGGGATGGTGTTCTGTGGGTGATGTGAATTGTTAGGTTTGCGCCAGATATAGCGTTTTCTTTGATGGCCGAAAAGTAAGATTTTAGTCTCATCAGACCAGAGCACCTTCCTCATTACATTTTGGGAGTCTCCCACATGCCTTTTCGCAAACTCAAATCGTGCCAATTTGTTTTTTGCTGAAAGTAATGACACTCTGCCATAAAGCCCAACTCTATGGAGCGTAAGGCTTATTGTTGTCCTGTGTACAGCTACTCCAGTCTCTACTGTGGAACTCTGTAGCTCCTCCAGGGTTACCTTAGGTCTTTGTGCTGCCTCTCTGATTGATGCCCACCTTGCCCAGTCCGTGGTCGTATCACTTCAATTTTTAGGCACGGCGCGTGCAATCAAAGGTGCCACCAGATAGGAGTGGCATGTTTGTAAGTACTACTCTTATCAGTTTAATACCTGTTACATCACCTATCAGGGGGCGTGTATAAGGCCTGGATTTTTGAAACAGGGAGATGGAAAAAGATGCTTGATTGGTCCTCCCACTTAAATTTTGGGACACGGCTCGTGCAATCTAAGGTGCCACCAGATATTAGTGGCGTGTTTGTAAGTACTACTCTTATCAGTTTAATGCCTGTTACAGCACCTATCAGGGGGCGTGTATAAGGCCTGGATTTTTGGAACCGGGAGATGGAAAAAGATACTTGGTTGGTCGTATAACTTCAATTTTGGGGCACGGCACATGCAATCAAAGGTGCCACCAGATAGGAGTGGCGTGTTTGTAAGTACTACTCTTATCAGTTTAATACCTGTTATGTCACCTATCAGGGGGCGTGTATAAGGCCTGTATTTTTAGAACTGGGAGATGGAAAAAGATGCTTGGTTGGTCATATCACTTCATATTTGGGGCACGGCACGTGCAATCAAAGGTGCCACCAGATAGGAGTGGCGTGTTTGTAAGTACTACTCTTATCAGTTTAATACCTGTTACAGCACCTATCAGGGGGAGTGTATAAGGCCTGGATTTTTGGAACCGGGAGATGGAAAAAGATTCTTGGTTGGTCCTCCCACTTCAATTTTGGGGCACGGCGCGTGCAATCTAAGGTGCCACCAGATAGGAGTGGCGTGTTTGTAAGTACTACTCTTATCAGTTTAATAACGGTTACGTCACCTATGAGGGGGCGTATATAAGGCCTGGATTCTTAGAACCGGGAGATGGAAAAATATGCTTAGTTGGTCATATCACTTCAATTTTGGGGCATGGCGCGTGCAATCAAAGGTGCCACCAGATAGGAGTGGCGTGTTTGTAAGTACTACTCTTATCAGTTTAATACCTGTTATGTCACTTATCAGGGGGTGTGCATAAGGCCTGTTTTTTTGGAACTGGGAGATGGAAAAAGATGCTTGGTTGGTCGTATCCCTTCAATTTTGGGGCACGGCACGTGCAATCAAAGGTGCCACCAGATTGGAGTGGCGTGTTTGTAAGTACTACTCTTATCAGTTTAATACCTGTTACAGCACCTATCAGGGGGCGTGTATAAAGCCTGGATTTTTGGAACTGGGAGATGGAAAAAGATGCTTAGTTGGTCCTCCCACTTCAATTTTGGGGCACGGCGCGTGCAATCTAAGGTGCCACCAGATAGGAGTGGCGTGTTTGTAAGTACTACTCTTATCAGTTTAATACCTGTTACGTCACCTATTAGGGGGCCTGTCTAAGGCCTGGATTTTTAGAACCGGGAGATGGAAAAAAATCCTCGGTTGGTCATATCACTTCAATTTTGGGGCACGGCACGTGCAATCAAAGGTGCCACCAGATAGGAGTGGCATGTTTGTAAGTACTACTCTTATCAGTTTAATGCCTGTTACAGCACCTATCAGGGGGCGTGTATAAGGCCTGTATTTTTGGAACCGGGAGATGGAAAAAGATACTTGGTTGGTCGTATCACTTCAAATTTGGGGCACGGCGCGTCCAATCTAAGGTGCCACCAGATAGGAGTGGCATGTTTGTAAGTACTACTCTTATCAGTTTAATACCTGTTACGTCACTTATCAGGGGGCATGTATAAGGCCTGGATTTTTGGAACCGGGAGATGGAAAAAGATGCTTGGTTGGTCATATCACTTCAATTTTGGGACACGGCGCGTGCAATCAAAGGTGCCACCAGATAGGAGTGGCGTGTTTGTAAGTACTACTCTTATCAGTTTAATACCTGTTAAAGCACCTATCAGGGGTCGTGTATAAGGCCTGGATTGTTGGAACCGGGAGATGGAAAAAGATACTTGGTCGTATCACTTAAATTTTTAGGCACGACGCTTGCAATCTAAGGTGCCACCAGATAGGAGTGGCATGTTTGTAAGTACTACTCTTATCAGTTTAATAGCTGTTACATCATCTATTAGGGGGCGTGTATAAGGCCTGGATTTTTGGAACCGGGAGATGGAAAAAGATGCTTAATTGGTCCTCCCACTTAAATTTTGGGGCACGGCTCGTGCAATCTAAGGTGCCACCAGATAAGAGTGTCGTGTTTGTGAGTACTACTCTTATCAGTTTAATGCCTGTTACAGCATCTAACAGGGGGCGTGTATAAGGCCTGGATTTCTGGAACCGGCAGATGGAAAAAGGTACTTGGTTGGTCGTATCACTTCAAATTTGGGGCACGGCGCGTGCAATCTAAGGTGCCACCAGATAGGAGTGGCGTTTTTGTAAGTACTACTCTTATCAGTTTAATACCTGTTACGTCACTTATCAGGGGGCGTGTAAAAGGCCTGCATTTTTGGAACCGGGAGCTGGAAAAAGATGGTTGGTTGGTCGTATCACTTCAATTTTGGGGCACGGCACGTGCAATCAAATGTGCCACAAGATAGGAGTGGCGTGTTTGCAAGTACTACCCTTATCAGTTTAATACCTGTTACAGCACCTATCAGGGGGCGTGTATAAGGCCTGGATTTTTGGAACCGGGAGATGGAAAAAGAGACTTGGTTGGTCGTATCACTTCAATTTTGGGGCACGGCGCGTGCAATCTAAGGTGCCACCAGATAGGAGTGGCATGTTTGTAAGTACTACTCATCAGTTTAATACCTGTTACAGCACCTATCAGGGGGCGTGTATAAGGCCTGGATTTTTGGAACCGGGAGATGGAAAAAGATACTTGGTCGTATCACTTAAATTTTTGGGCACGGCGCGTGCAATCAAAGGTGCCACCAGGTAGAAGTGGCATGTTTGTAAGTACTACTCTTATCAGTTTAATACCTGTTACAGCACCTATCAGGGGGCGTGTATAAGGCCTGGATTTTTGGAACCGGGAGATGGAAAAAGATACTTGGTTGGTCGTATCACTTCAAATTTGGGGCACGGCGCGTGCAATCTAAGGTGCCACCAGATAGGAGTGGCGTGTTTGTAAGTACTACTCTTATCAGTTTAATACCTGTTACGTCATCTATCAGGGGGCGTGTATAAGGCCTGGATTTTTTGAACTGCTGGGTCGGTTCTTCTACTGTCAAAGGTATGTTTAAATACACACAGCCGTTACAGTGAAACTGCGAATTGCTCATTTAGTCAGTTATAGACTGGTTCCTTTGATCGCTCCATCTGTTACTTTGATAACTGTCGGAATTAGAGAGCTGATACATGCCGATGAGCGCTGACTCCCCGGGATGCTTGCACTTATCAGGTATTGTTGCAGCCGCTGCTGTTACAGCGTCCAGAAAAAAGTTTGTTTCCCAGGCAGAAACTGCCCTAAAACATTGCGTCTTGAACCCTAGTTGGTGGCGGATAAGTCACGCAAGTCATGCGGCATTCAAAGATAAAATACTGCAGCTTGTGGACCATTTTTAGCTCAAAGCAGCTCATCTCATCAGCCCTTTTTTAGTCTAATGTATCACCCAGTGTCAGTCGGTTCGGGATCCATCCCTCATTCATCATTGTAAAGGTGAGGTAATCTAGACTTTTTTGACCTAGGCGACTTCTCTTTTCAGTGACAATACCTCCTGCTGCACTGAAGGTCCTTTCTGACAGGACACTGGAAGCGGGGCAGGCCAGAAGTTCTATGGCAAATTGGGATAGCTCAGGCCACAAGTCAAGCCTGCACACCCAGTAGTCAAGGGGTTCATCGCTCCTCAGTGTGTCGATATCTGCAGTTAAAGCGAGGTAGTCTGCCACCTGTCGGTCGAGTTGTTCTCTGAGGGTGGATCCCGAAGGGCTGTGGCGATGAGTAGGACTGAAAAAGCTCTGCATGTCCTCCATCAACAACACGTCTTTTAAACATCCTGTCCTTGCCGGCGTGGTCTTGGGAGGAGGAGGATTACTTTCACCTCTTCCCCTGTTAGATTCCCATTGTGCTGTGACATCACCCTTATACGCAGTGTAAAGCATCCTTTTTAATTTCATTTGGAACTGCTGCATCCTTTCTGCCTTGCGGTAATTCGGTAACATTTCAGGTACTTTCTGCTTATACAGGGGGTCTAGTAGCGTGGACACCCAGTAAAGGTCGTTCTCCTTCAGCCTTTTTATACGAGGGTCCCGCGACAGGCACGACAGCATGAAATACCCCATTTGCACAAGGTTGGATGCCAAGCTACCCATATCCCGTTCCTCATCCTCAGTGATCTCACTGAAGGTATCTTCTTTTCACCAGCCACGTACAACACCACGGGTACCAGATAGGGGGCAATGAGCACCCTGGGAGGGCTGTTGTGATTTGTCTTCCTCCTCCCTCTCAAAGCCACATTCCTCCTCTGACTCCTCTTCCTCACAATCCTCCTCCAGCGTTGCTTCTGGTGGTGATGGTGACCACAACTCTTCCACTTCATCATCACGCTCATCTACGGCCTGATCCAACACTCTTCGCAGGGCACGCTCCAGGTAGAAAACAAATGGTATGATGTCGCTGATGGTGCCTTCTGTGCGACTGACAAGGGTTGTCACCCCCTCAAAAGGACGCATGAGCCTACAGGCATTGCGCTTGAGCGTCCAGTAATGTGGCAAAAAAATTCCCAGCTCTGCAGAGGCTGTCCTAGCACCCCGGTCATACAAATACTCGTTAACGGCTTTCTCTTGTTGGAGCAGGCGGTCGAACATTAGGAGTGTTGAATTCCAACGTATGGGGCTGTCACAAATCAAGCGCCTCACTGGCATGTTGTTTCGCCGCTGGATATCTGAAAAGTGCACCATGGCCATGTAGGAACGCCTGAAATGGCCACACACCTTTCTGGCCTGCTTCAGGACGTCCTGTAAGCCTGGGTACTTGTGCACAAAGCGTTGTACGATCAGATTACACACATGTGCCATGCACGGCACATGTGTCAACTTGCCCAAATTCAATGCCGCCAACAAATTTCTTCCGTTGTCACAAACCACTTTGCCAATCTTCAGTTGGTGCAGAGTCAGCCATTGATCCACCTGTGCGTTCAGGGCAGACAGGAGTGCTGGCCCGGTGTGACTCTCTGCTTTCAGGCAAGTCAACACCAAGACGAAGTGACACTGTCGTCTCCGGAATGTGGAACAGTATCTGGGGAGCTGCGGGGTTGCCGTTGATGTGGAGCAAGACACAGCAGCAGAAGAAGACTCAGCTGAGGAGGTTATGGAAGAGGATGGAGTAGGAGGAGTAGAGGAGGTGGCAGCAGGCCTGTGTGCAAGTCGTGGCAATGTCACCAACTCCTCTGCAGAGCCACGCATTCCATGCTTGGCAGGCGTCAGCAGGTTTACCCAATGCGCAGTGTAGGTGATATACCTGCCCTGACCATACTTTGCAGACCAGGTATCAGTGGTCAGATGGACCCTTGCCCCAACACTGTGTGCCAGACATGCCATTACTTCCTTTTGCACAATCGAGTACAGGTTGGTGATTGCCTTTTGTGAAAATAAATTTTGGCCGGGTAACCTTCCACTGCGGTTTCCCAATAGCTACAAATTTCTTGAACGCCTCAGACTCCACCAGCTTGTATGGTAAAAGCTGGCAGGCTAAGAGTTCAGACAAGCCAGCTGTCAGATGCCGGGAAAGGGGGTGACCTTGTGACATTGGCTTCTTACGCTCAAACATTCCCTTGACAGACACCTGACTATGGGGAGATGAGCAGGAACAGCTAGAGGCGAGAGACGGAGTGGCGGATGGTTGCGAGGGGGCAAGGAGGACAGCAGTGGTTGACATGGATGAAGATGCTGGACCAGGATGAGGATGGCGGCTTTAAGTTTGTGTGCTGCTTGTTCTTAGGTGTTGATCCCATTGGCATTTGTGATGTGACATCATGTGCCTTCGCAAAACAGTTGTACCTAGGTGGGTGTTGGACTTCCCACGACTCAGTTTCTTTTGGCACCGGTTGCAAATGGCATTGCTGTTGTCACAGGCAGACACACAAAAAAAGTGCCACACTGCTGAGCTCTGCAGTGACGGCGTTCTGGTGTTGGCAACAGCATGCGTTGATTGGCGTGCTGTCTGGCTTACCCCAGGTACAGATGCATGCTGTCTGACTGTGCCACTAGCTCCTTGCGATGACCTCCCTCTGCTTCCAACTCGTCTCCTCCTCCTCTCTGTCTCCCCATCTGAACTTTTCCCCGTTCTTCTTCTCTTCTAGCGGGCACCCACGTGACGCATCATCATCATCATCACCTGCTTCCCTTGTATCTGTCAACTCAACAAAGGAAGCAGCAGCGGGTACATCATCATCACACCGTACGTACATATGTGTAATGCTGCCTGACTGAGACATATCCCTGTTATCTACATCCTCTGGCAACAATGGTTGCGCATCACTCATTTCTTCAAACTGATGTGTAAATAACTCTTCTGACTGATCAATTGAAGCGGCTGTGGTACAAGTGTTGGTGGTGGCGGCAGGCGGGCGACTGGTAACTTGAGAGGTGCCCGAAGCTAAGTTGGAGGAGGATGGTGCGTCAATGTTCCAAGCGGAAGCTGTAGAAGCTTGGGTGTCCTGTGTTAGCCAGTCAACTATGTCCTCGGAAGTTTTTGAGTTCTGGGTAACTGGCCTCTGAACACTGGGCATTATTGTAGGGCCAAAGGAAATCACAGCACCATGACCATGACGGCTCCTGCGGATTGGCCTGCCTCTGCCTGTCATTTTTTTTCCGATTAGTGGTAGTATGTGTGCAAGCTACTGTGACAACAGATATGAGTGGCACTGTGCACTTACAGAAGTTGGCAGAGTAGACTCTGTAGGCCTGACACACACGCTTGCAGAAAAGTAACTGCTATTCAATGTATTACAGTCAAAATTGTATTCTTTTTGTTTAAATGTGGACTACTGACTGTAACGCCAGATATGAGTGGTGGAACTGACTGGGCAAGTGGGCACAGTATATGCTGTGAGCCTAAGACACACACGCTGGCAGGCAGGCAAATGAAATTAGAATTTTTTTTTGCTTTTTTTGAAATGTAGACTGCTGGTTCACCACCAGATTGGATTGTGTGCACTGGGCACAGTATAAGTTGTGAGCCTGAGAGACACACACAGACTAGCGGTCAGGCAAATGAATTTAGATTTAACAAAATACAATTTGTTTTTTTTAAAAAGTATACTGCTGGTACACCACCTGATTGGATTGGTTGCACTGGGCACAGTATCAGTTGTGAGCCTGACACACACACTGGCTAGTAGGCAGGCAAATGAACTTAGATTAGACAAAATACAAGTTTTGGTTTTTAAAAATAGACTGCTGGTACACAGTATCAGTTGTGAGCCTGAGAAACACACAGAATAGCAGTCAGGCAAATGAACTTAGATTTAACAAAATACAGTTTGGTTTTTTTTAAAGTTAGACTGCTGGTACACCACCTGATTGGATTGGGCACAGTATCAGTTGTGAGCCTGAGAAACACACAGAATAGCAGTCAGGCAAATGAACTTAGATTTAACAAAATACAGTTTGGGTTTTTTTAAAGTTAGACTGCTGGTACACCACCTGATTGGATTGGTTGCACTGGGCACAGTATCAGTTGTGAGCCTAAGAAACACAGAGAATAGCAGTCAGGCAAATGAACTTAGATTTAACAAAATAACATTTGTTTTTTTTTAAAAGTAGACTGCTGATACACCACCAGATTGGATTGATTGCACTGGGCACAGTATCAGTTGTGAGCCTGAGAAACACACAGAATAGCGGTCAGGCAAATGAACTTAGATTTAACAAAATACAATTTGGTTTTTTTAAAAAGTAGACTGCTGTTACACCACCATATTGGATTGGTTGCACTGGGCACAGTATCAGTTGTAAGCCTGACACACACACTGGCTAGTAGGCAGGCAAATGATCTTAGATTAGAAAAAATAAAAGTTTTGTTTTTTAAAAGTAGACTGCTTGTACATCACCAGATTGGATTGATTGCACTGGGCACAGTATCAGTTGTGAGCTTGAGAAACACACAGAATAGCAGACAGGCAAATGAACTTAGATTTAAAAAAATGCAATTTGTTTTTTTTTAAATGTACACTGCTGGTACACCACCTGATTGGATTGGTTGCACTGGGCACAGTATCAGTTGTGAACCTGAGACACGCAAA